>VWZD01005137.1:0-34105 GCA_013396695.1 Sakesphorus luctuosus
ATACATACATTGGTTGACTGAATTAGCACATTCATGTTCATTAAATTCCTTTTTTAAATGGTAAAACCAAAAACATTCTTTAACAAAGTTAGCAAATACAAAATATTTCCCAAACAGATTGAATGAAATGCAATGAACTAGCACCTAAGTAATACATTATCTATTTTGATATTAGATAACTGTTTCACAATCCAATCACCAAAAGAACTCTTTCAAGTTCAAATTCAAGAATGCTTATGAGGAATGTCAAGTCCTTTAAAGGTTTAAGACTAAATAATAGTATGACTGTCTGTGACGAAGGCAAATAAAGTACTAACTACAACAATTAATAGGATCAAACCCATTACATGATGAATAATTCTTTTCTGTATGGTTATCTGAAAATTGAACAAATATTTATCTATTAACAGCATGTATATATTTCATATGTTTATGAGAAGTTTTAGAAAATATATAAAATAAAGAAACTGTACCAACAATAGTATTTCACATCCATTTTTCAGGAATAGAAACGGGAACACAAAGCTTGTAATGCTCAACTGTAATACAGGTTGCTAAGATCGTTAATCAGATTTAGCACTGGAGTTCAACATACTACTGAATGGAAATTTATATTGAAATCAATAGCAAAATTCCCATTTATTGAATAGAGCCAAGTATTAACTACTGGTAGCAACACAAATTACTCATGGTTTATACTCAGAACAATGACTTTCCATAGAGCACAACTGATAAACACTATCAGTTTGATTGCAGTTCCTATCAAATTTAAAAAAATGTGTATCTCACCATGTTTCTGAATAGGATCATAATATGGACTGCATGGCCTGGACAATTTCTTTCTCCAAATGTACACAGGGTCCAGAGTCACAATTTCGTGCTGGGAAATGTCATACATAATGAAGAAATTCCCACAAGCATATCCATTTGAAGAAGTCAAAGCAATAATAATATGGAAGTCTCCTCTCCTACTCGTACATCAGTGGCAAAACATTCACCTTCAATAATGTTATCCATTTGCTTTGTTTCAATCTCATTTAGATTCTGCGCATTTCAGAAAAAGAGGTCCACAACTAGAAGTTGTTTCAAACTTCACTTCTTGAAACATTAATGGAGTGTTTATTGGGATTTTGGAGGAGCTGTTCATAACACTGTGCATAGTTGGAAGCTGACCTATGTCTGCATTCACAGTTTTGACCCAAGAGCACAGAATCTATGGCTAAGGGTTGTAGTGGGGAAGAAAACATTGCCAAGAATGATTATTCTGAAACATATGATATGAAATACTGAGATCATCTTTGGGCAGCCTTTTTTCAGGCATGGACTTCTTACAGTTGCTAGTTTTCTCGCTATTGGGGAAAAAGTATGCCGCTATACACCATATATATATATATAAGCTATGAGCTTTTTGTTTATAGAAAGAAAATTACCTTGTACCATAAAAAGGGATCTCTTCATTCCATAAAGAGAGATCAGTACCTCAGAGGAGGCTAGAATTAAGGCAAAGACAGGCCTGTGGACACAGAAAATGGCTCCATGTTTTCCCACTTCTAAATGGTAATGGATAATTTTAAACATAGCCCTGCACCTGTAAGTTCTTATTCGAGTGGGGGCTTCTGCTCAAGTTAGCAAGACCCTTCAGTAACAAGATCTGCTTGCCAGAAATAGGGCTTGAGAAATTTTTACATGTTCAAATTATATATGTATTTGCACACACTCACACACACATGTACATATACACGCACAAACATGCACACACACACTTATTTAAATAGAGGTATATATATATATGTACATATGCAGAGACAATATTAAAAACCATACTGGAGTGTATTCTATTTGTCAGAATCATTTAAACTATCTACACAGTACATATTGAAACTCAACTTTAAGACTTTTTATTTTTATATACAGTTCATTTTTTTCCTCTGGAAATAAAATATCTAAATACAGACAGACTGTAATGTTGTATAAGTATAGCTTTCAACAATACTTTAGCAGAATAAATGCTTTGTACATAGTTCTGTCTTTTAATGGAGTTTACAGCTACATTGATAAAATGGATTCCTCATTTCCTTGATTGTTTTTAACCAATAACAAGCAGAGAGACAATTACAAGTTAATATTAATAAGCAGCTCAAATAACACTGGTTAAATTATGTACAATACAAACCATTCATACAAATGAAGACTAGGATATTGAATTTGTTACAATATTTTGTAATAAAGATAAGACAGCCACTTATAACTTACATGTTCTCCACCAGGCATTTTCCTTTTTAGAGATCAGTTGCAGTTTTTAAGTAGTTTAGCTGGCCTGAACTCAAACAAGTTTAAAGAATCAGAGCTTAAAGAGCCAGAGAAAAATCAAACCAGTATGTCTGCTCACATGTAAATTCCAAATGTTTGCCCATCTTTACTAGTAACAGGTTCGCTCCATGGAAAAAGAGCCACCTAACACCACCTTGAATGTGCCTACTGTATGCTGGAAAAAAGTCGTGATGCTTTACTCTGTTCATATAATAAGGAATAACAAACTCTAGACACACATTTTTCCCATTTTAACAAGTATTTACTCCTATAGTACTATTTACCAGTACAGCTACTCCAAGCAGTAGAATGTATGAGTGGGGATTATTGATTGGTGTGTATTCGAAGGACTTTCAAGGAGATTTCCATAACAGTCTGTGTTAGAAACCTTGTTCTCTCTAGTTATTCCATTTTGCATGATGATGGGTTATCCTTAAACCTTAGACATGAGACAATGAAAGCTTTCTTAATAGGAATCTCAGTAATGTGTACTGAAAAGTATGAATGTTTCTGTGTGTGTATGGTTTTATTTCAAATCCATAGTGATTTACACCTAGATTGATACATGGAGCTGACTGGGCAAAAATTAGATTGTTTTCCACTAACGTATTTGCAGCCATTTGACATCAGCAGCAGCAGGTAGACACATTCCAGGCAATAGATGTGGCCTTCCTCCTTGAGGTTACAGCCCTGTCATATGACCTCTTTTATTCTCCAGGCTTCAGTCTCAGACACCTCTTGGTCCTCACCCTGATGGGAAGTAGGGTGTGTCACTGTGGTAGTTGTAATCAGGACACACCTTCTGTACTAGTTTATAATCTGTACTATAAAAGGAAATGTAAATACAGATTACTTTAAAGGGCTTGGAACAGAGCCATGACACATGGCTCTGGGTCTGCTCCTGATAACAGGTTTTTGAAGGGTCATAGTTGCAGAGTGTGTTCTTGGTAGCCTTGTCAACCTTTTCATACTCGATTCGACAGTTAAAGGACTTGGAATCTTTGGCATCAATCACTGTCTGTTGTGCCAAGTCAAATTCCACTATTTTTGTAGGGGGTACTAGGCTCACAGATACATTCCCTTGACCAGTGGAGTTATGCCTGAAGTAAACACTAAATGTCCCATTGCCATGGTCAACAATTTTTCCCGTTATTAACAGATTTAACTTCACAGTCTTGATGTTGGAATGAAAATCGCCCCAGCCAAACATTTTCTTAAATTTCCCAGTCTTGACGATGGGCCGTCTTTTTGCTCTGGGCCGAGGCTCTTGCAGATCTGTGGAGTTCCTCAGCCAGTCCCAGAGATCTTGCTCAGAATAAGTTTCTGGGGCATCATGTCGCAGGTCCAAATCTGTATCATTTTCCTTTCCACGAAAAGTCTGTGACAGCAGTCGGCTGATGGACAAGTCTTTGCTACTTTCTGTCCATATGTGCTTTAGTGTGGATTTGGAGCTTCCTGATTTTAGTAGTTCTGTTTTGACTCCATTTGTCAAATTTGCACAGGTAACCTGAAAAAGAAGGGAAGAAGGAAAAGATATATTGAGATACATAATGCAAAGTCCATCATTCCCACCTGAGACCAAAAGAACCAGATATCAAAACCACAGGGAATTCTTTTTTTGAGACATTAAATTGTATTTCTCTACTCAATAAACATAAATTTATATTTTCCTCTACATTCCAAGTATTTATTACTTAATTCTCCTTTGCCAGTTTTTCACACTACCCTTCAGATTTAATCCCAGACATCCACACTACTCTTCTGTTATGATGTCTGTAAGCAATGAGTATGCAATGGATTACTATAAAAAACTGAGGTACACAGCCTTGTCATCCTTCACTCTGTATGTTGCTTCATATGGCACCTTAGAGTGAAGCATTCTTGCGTGAATGCTCTCTCTGCAAAGTAGTCACCATCAGTCACATTCTTTTTTTTTTTGCTGCCTCTGGGAGTCCACTGTCAGGGTGTTGTCTTGGTGGTGCCAGCCTGACCATGCTCAGAGTCCTTGTCATTATGAATCTAATAATAATAATATCATTACCCTACTCCTTTTATGAGTACACATTGGTCTGTGTTCTTGACTGGGACCTTCAGTCACAACTACAAAATAAATAACAGAATAATGAAAATTTTAATGAGTTTTGCATTGACATCTGTACATACCGCATGCTCCACTTCAATTAATACAGAAGGAGTCTCAGTCTTTTCTTATATTCCCTTACAGACTAGCTACTGATTTGCCTTGTCTGTATCTAGTATGACATGCATTTCACCTTACTTGCTTTATTTCTTTTTCACCATTTCCTCCCCAAATGAAATAGTGACCTGTGTAAGACTGAAAGCTTTTTGTGTACTTACAAGAAAATAAGGTCAACAATTTAAAAGTACTAACAAAAATATTCTGTAAAATCACATTTTAAAAGAAGACAAAATCTTGTACCAAGTTACTACAAAATAATATATTTCAAACATAGTTTTTCATGAAATTTGCTTTCAGAGCAATTTGTCTTATTTATATTTTTTCTCTTTGCCTTAATTGAGCAGAAAACAGAGAACAGATGCAGGCTCGCAGCTGTCTAACATGCAGCACTGGCAGAGAGCTCTGATGGAGCGTAGCAGTGAGTGCTGGAAGCGGGTGGATAGAAAGAGACTGACAACACATGTTGTCTCATTCCCCCTAAAAATTTGCATCACACACACTGCCCCATTTTTTAATATTTACACTACTCTGAAGAGGTCATTAGGTTTCTTCTTTCCCTTTTCATGGCTACATATGAGACTCTGAATATGCCTGTTTAAATATTCTGTGATCTGGCATTGATTTACGTGCCTGTATCATAGCTGCAGTTATATCTTTTTCTTCACTTAAAAATGAGTTGAGTGCATTCCATACCCAGGAAACCCATTGGAAACCAGAGAGTATTTAAATCATGTCCCCTCTCTACTGGTACAACTAGAGGTATATGTCACAGAGGATATCTATCACAGCATGGCCTTTTCATTTCCCAAAAATTATGAAACTGAAGCATGCTTTCATTAACTTCAGTAGTTTTTCAAGGTCACTTGAAGACAAATACATAAAATCAGTCTAAATTGCCTTAATACACTCATCAGATAGGAGGTACGCCTCCAGCCTTTTACAGCAAATAAATAAGTAAATAAATCTGTCACATCACACACTATACCTCCCCAGTCCATTTCAGCTTGGTGAGCCAGTAAGAACAATAGATAAAATATGGGTTTAATGCAGGATTTTTCCAAAGAGATGACTTTTGAATTGATGGAAGGATTAAACACAGACTAGCATTTCGATAGCCAGTTCTCAGCTGCATGTTAATATCAACAGAGTAAGTCAGGAAAGAAGCTGTAATAAAATGCTCTGATGGTGCACTGGTTAATGAAGCAGCAATGAAAATGTCACACGAAGAGATAAAGACTCAGAATATATTTTTTTCCTGTGGTGTATGGGGAAAGGGGGCAAAATAAGAAAAGAAATGTGGTTAAAAGGGAAAATGTGCCTGTCTAGCAAGAATCTGTCAACCTGCAATGAATCTAAGCAGTTAGCCAGCAGAGCTAGTAATCTGTAGGCAGCATACAGACTGCTCACCATTCTCATTTTCTTTGCTCACAGTTTGTTTTTCCTTTGTTTTCTTTTCTTCACTCAACAATTTATATTTCATAGGATTGCACTACAAACTCCACTTGAGGAGATGTAAGAGTATGAACCTTTAAAAGAGGTCTCTCTTTTTTTCACAGGTATAAAACTGAACATTCAGGAAAGGAAGATCTTTTCTAAAATGATTGCTGACTGGTCCAATACATGTGTTTTATTGAAAGCCAGTGTATTTCATGAAAATGGATGAATCATATTTCATGAATTCTATACTGCTTCATACCTGATGTAACAGATACAATTGATTGTTACTGTCATTGATTTTGTAATACTCGAGAACTTCTGGTCATGCAGTTAGCCCCAAGACCTCTGTGATTTGCAGTGTGGGTAACCAGCTGCATTCATGATTAAAGGCCTGAACCTGCCCTCCCAAGTCAAGTTTCTGTGTAAGTACTAAAAAACCAGCCCACAACAGTTAATAAAAGAGCTCTACAATTCCTTGTTCTTCATTAATATTTTCCAACCTCTTTCTCATACACTATTAGTATACGTGCCATAGTAAGTAGCTATATGTATCCTCAGAGACTCACACACCCAATAACACAGAGCATTGTTGTGTAATGGAATTTCTGCAAATGCAGCATTTTTTTCACATGAACTGATCCACAATTTTCTTCAATTTCTCTTCTTTCCAAACACAAAGCTGTAATAATACAGGAAAGAGCATGAAAATACATGAGATTTTTCACTTAGTAGTACGAAACTGAAATATAGGCCTGTTGTAGTGGTGCATGGAAAACCAGCCAATTTCAAGTGGATAATAGAACACTGAGCAGCCTAAATTCTATATTGGCTTTTTTTTTGTCCTCTTCCTTGAAGATATCTGCATATAGTTCAGAAACTTGCATACTGTACCTTATAAATTAAGTTCACTATAACCAGAGTTGCTTTAGTTTCACAGCCAAGTGTCACTCCTAGATGAAACATTGTGAAGTTTGGCCCACTTGTAATAGCTGTAGCTAGGATAGAGTTAATTTTCTTTACACCAATTCTCTTCTCTTCCTTATCTTTCACTTATTAAATTTATCTTGACTCCCAAGTTTTCTTGCTTTTATTTTTCCATTCCTCTTCCCCAGTCTCACTAGGGAAAGGTGGAAGGTAAGTGAAGAACTGTGAGTAGCTTTGCTACCCACCAGTGTTAACCCACAACACCACTGCAGTGCAATAAATCAATGTTGCAAGAGGGCCGAGAAGAGGGATATCCTCTGTTACTACACAGCTACAAGTGGATTTGAATGATAATGATGGCAGAAATGTCCATATAGAAAAATAGCAAAAGGCAAAAATACCTAGCAATGCTTATCCAATCCTACAAATGTCATTGGAAAACCATTCATTAAGCACAGCACACTGACATTTGGTTCTAGTCTTGAACTTTTAATGGATTTCCACTACCTAGTAAAGTCTAGAGGTATACAAAAGGTACCAGGAGGTGACCACCTGGTAACTCTTTTCCAATGAATAATAAAAAATTCTTATTCCATTTCTTCTGCTTCTTCTATGAAGAAGCAAATAAAATAGTTTCACTGGGCACAATATACCAAAGCATGATTAAAAAAGACACAGGAATTGGTCTGTAATCAAATTTTTAATCCATTAAAATAGAATACTCAATCATTCTGTATCCTTTTTTATTTGAGGCTGAAGAATTCTTTATGATGATGTTTGATATCATTAAACAGATTTTAAGGAATATATGTAGCTCTTTGAGGACTTCCTAAAGAGTAGGCAGTTTATTTGTCTCAGAAATTTCAGAGTTCTCTTTCAAGCCACTGAGTTCTGAATGTTTTGTCAGGTCAAACCTAACCAATCAGAGAAGAGAAAATGAAGATAAAAAGGGATCTTAGGAAGCCATGAAGGTGTCAAGTGATGATTTAGGCCCTTTTCTCAGTTTAAAATCAACCACAGGTATATTCATATTAATTTAAGAGGGATTGATTACAGATTTAAAAAATAGTAATTCAAAAAGATACAGAATGCCTCTTGATTTGTCACTCCTTTCCTTTTATTCTAGCTCTATTACAGTTCATTACCTATAATTACAGTATTGGTTTAGAAATTACGCATTTACTCTTCTGAATGTATGACTACTTGAGGGCAAATGAAAATGTAAACAAACAATCTAATACTCAAGGTGGAAAATCTATCTCTGCAGGTAAATAACTAATCAAAACCAATATTGTTTTTGCTGGCATAGCAGCACTGTAAGAATTTGGCAGCAGTGTGTTTGCATATGCTCTTTATAGAAGAATTCAGAATTTTCTTTCCTCTGTAAGATATCTCAGATGCAACAGAAGTAGGAAAGTACTGATGGGCATTGCAATAAGCTGGACCATTATCAAGGCAGGACAGCCCTCAGAAAAATTTAGCTGAATCCAATGTTCTCGTATGTATGTGATGGATGGAGGAAAATCTGGACGTAATTTAGAGTTCTACTTAGATCAATTATTCCTTCTATACCTGTCTATATATCGTACAAAGTTAAAGCATGGGAATATTTTATTCAGTGACTAATTTCCAGACAAGTCACGGTCAATATTCTACAGGAATTTTATGATAAACAAAGAAACTAAGAATGCAAGTTAATGGAGATATGATTATAAGGGGTCAGGGGGAACGTAAAGCACACTGAAGCACTTGTAGCTGTTACAAACCGACACTCTTTCAAAAGGGAGGACAAACACAGCAAACCACATGCATTAACATTTCACAAAAACAAACCTCTCTGGTTTAACTTACAAGCCTTTTTGCTACATGACATGGAAAGAATAAGGATGTGAGTTGGTCAATCAAAAATGCAAATTCAGCTGTATTTGACAAATGGAACAGTAACTCTTGATCTACTGTGTCAAGTAAGAAAGCAGAAGTGGCTAGAAGGGATCAAACAAAAGACTCATTTACAAAGATGTTCTCTGTCTCTAATAGCAAATATAAGAGATTCCTGGAGAAGAGCAAGAACATGGCAAGCATATGATAGTCCACTAATTTCTTCCCAGATATCAAACAATTCTCTTTCCTCTGCTAGGTATTGTTTCTGTATATGTTTCTGTTTCAGTAACTCTCAATAGACTGTTCTTCTGTGCATGTGTTCACTCTGACCCTTTGCACACTTTTAACCTTCATAACAGATGTTAGCAATGAGTTCCACAGCTACATTTCATCTTACTGTTTGTTTTGAACCTGGCTCCTGATGCCTTCTTTGGAGAATCTTTCATTCTCCACATGGAAAATTCAGTCTTTATCCAAATTTCTTATGCTCCTCCTTACTTTTCTTTGCTGTTATACACTAAACATTTTTTCTACAAATACCAATGAGTGGGAAATTTGATGTTTTCTAGCTACATAAGGAAGCCTGCTTCTAGCCCACTACTACATGCCTCAGCTATATCCATTCATCATAGTAAACAGATATTGACCATGTTTCCAGCCCTGAGTATCAGCTTCCTGGGTCACTCAAATAATCCTTGTACATAAGCAATTCTATACCTATATCTTTGAATTTCCTTTTTGTCCTTCTCTGAAGCCCATTTGGTTCCACGCCCAGTTCTGTCTTTGAAATGAGGAGATAAGAATGGCTCGCAGTAATCAAGATGTGTCAAAACCATGCTCCTGTGTGATGACAAATAAGGCCTTCAACTGTTAGTTCACTCTTTTTTCTCTGCTAATTCATAATGTTATAATTGGGGTTGATAATTAATGAGCACTGAACTGATGTTTACATGAAACTGTCTTAACACTAAAATCTCAGTCTTAATTATATATGAAGCTGGAATTAATATTTATAATATATTTCACATTATATGCGTTACCACAGAATTTCATTCCTTAATTTACTGCCTGTTTGCTAATTCTGATAAGATCTCTCTGCCATTCCTCACTCTTGGCTCTTATGTTTTCTACTCTAAAATATTTTGTCATTAAAAAACTTTCTCACTCACCTTTTCCTGGTCATTTACAAAAATATACTGAACAGCACAAGTCCTTGCATAGAGCCTTGTAGAAATTGTATGATGACCTACTTTCATTATTGACCATGGAAAAAAAGGCATCTCAAGTTTTCAGTACTATTCTCTAAAGTAACCACTTAGGATCATTCACTTAAGCATAAAAAATTATAATTAGTTGTCACAACGAAAACAGAGGGTAGGTAATTTTTCTTACTGTCTTTAGGATAGAAAATTGAACTTAAGATATAGTTACTAGAATTTTTGTATAGAACTTCCTTAGGATTCATAAAATTCAGATTAACACTATCAACTTTGCTCAGATCAGCTTTAAATTCTGTATTTTCCTTGTTGTAATCTGTGAGCTGTCATTCTTATTTCAAATGGCCCTTGTTAATACAAAAGTGTGGCTACCGGAGCTTTTTTCGTCATTCACACAACAGCAGTTATGCAAGACAAGAAGCTGCTATAAATTCAGCTGACAACAGCTCATATAAATTCAGTGAAATTAACACTGAAATTAGAGCGCCTATATCAGTTGATATATCTTTGAGATCTGACTAAGAATCAAAGACTAAAGAAAATTTGTAGCCACAGAAAGACAGGGCCACTAATAAAACAGTAGGAACACTACTTTGTCTAGAGACATTAAAATCCTAACAGTTGTTATCAAAAAATATTAAGATATTGCAGTGTCTGTTCTGCATTAGAATAAAAACTACCAAAAGTTACAATTTTACAGTGCTTTCTACACAATGTATGTTGCCTGTTATAAATAAATCTGAAAACTAGCAAGTCACAAATAATTCTCAGGCAATAGAAAAGTGATAAAGCACCTTAAGTGGTTGGATCCGATAAGAATAATTAAGAATTACTATATCAAATTTTGCTTTAGAGTTTTGTTTCCTCTCCCCTGCATTCTTGTGGACTATGGGTTAAGCTGTGACACTGCCAGAAGCCCTGTGAATGGTAACAGACTGATGAAAGAAAGTGGTGGCCTGCCACCTGTTAGGTCCTCAGGCAGACAATATCCTGTGCCAGCCTGGTCCATGATCTGGGGTGGGAATCATCTCACTGATTACCTCAAGATCTGAGGTCTAAACTATTTATCTAGGTTTATACCATGATCAAGAGTGAGAGAAACAGAATGAACTGCCTCCTCTACCTCCATGGAGTATTGATGAACGTTCAAAACTGAATAAATCTTCACCTAGATGCCTAGTGGTAACCAAAACTATTCTGACCTCTGGTGCATAGTTTGCCCTATAGGCAATAACATGGAGAAAACCCAAAGGCTACAGACTGGAAGCAGGACAATGAATGCTCTATGTAAATGCCTTCTGTAATTCTCTACTCATGTTCAAGTCTACTGTTTCATGTACATCTGTAAGCATTCTGAATCTAGTGATGTGTTACTCATGCAGCAAGGTGTGCAGAATTTCTAGTATTGCTCCTACTTTTAGTTAAAGGAAATTTCCCATCTAGAGGTTTCTTTTAAGAAACAGTGTAGTTCTGTACTATTATATTTTGAGTTTGATTTAATCATACAAACATTTTCCTTGAACATATATAATCTGAAAAATTAGTCTTTTTGATCTTGTTTTGTTCACTAGTAGCTAACAGTATGAAGGCTTTTAAAAAGTGTTTAGTCATCTAAGACAGATAGGTACTTTAAATCAGTCAGACTTAGATTGTAATTGCAGAGATATTTCTTCTGGTAGCAGTGCCCTAATTGATATTTTTCTCTTTCTCCTCTTTAACTCTGCTTCATTCTGCCAGTGCTGCCCTCTCAGCTGTGGCAGTCGGCTTTTTGTAAGATAAAGACTTTCTTTATTCTTTCATAAATATTCAGAGTGGAAATCAGATTCAGAATTAAACATCCAGACTCCCCTCTCTGCCTGGAGAAGATGAAGAACTTTGAACCAGGAAGCAAAACCACAGATCCACAACAAGAAGTGATGAAAAGCCAGCCCTACAAAGTGTTCCACCCTTTTTCTGGAAAGCAAGGGTGAAGACAGGTGCTGCTGTCAGTGTTGTCTTTCAGAGAAGAAAGCTCACTGTTGTTTTTTTTTCCAAACATGTAGCTTTTAGAAATAAAAGTTCTTGTCATTTTCTATTTTATTTAAGAGCCTTAAAGCATTAGCAAGCAAAAACAAAAGTCCATCTAGTCCAACAATGACTAAAAGTTGGTTTTATCAGGGAATACAAAATCAGGGAAGGAATATACTACATGGACCAGAGAATGTTTTCCATTTTCAAGCCTTTGCAGATCAAGGATTTCTTAAGTTGGATGTCTGGCTATAAATTTAATAACTTTCAACAAATACCACTTAGAAGAACTTGTCTGTTTCTATATTAAACTTCCAGCATATGAAACACCCTGCCACCAGCCAGCCATTCCTCATCTCTGCTTCAGACTCTCTGAGAACATTCTCCCCCTGTTTGTTTTGAACAAGTCACATCCCAGCTTCATCTCATGCTACCTAAATTCTTTTCCAGACGGTCACAACAAATTTTAGCAACAAAGCAGCATTTTTCCTGTGGGGTTTAGGTTCAGATCTGGTGCCTGGATACTCAGGCCAGGCAAAGCTGTAAAAACTTATGGCTGGCACTAGAGAAGCTTCCTGGTCAAATTAAAAAAAAAAAAGGGGGGGGCTAAAGTCACATGTAAAAATTCTAGAGGAGCAGAAGGATGAAGATAATATGGTATTATGTAGCTTAATTTCATTTTCTTTCCTCATTGAGTCAGAATGGAAGGTGTTTCGTTTGTAAAACATTATTTCTCTTTCAATGTAGAAAACATCATACTATCACCTATAACTGTATAACTGTCTGTGAACTGAAGGACCAAATGAGTTACAATACTATGTGAAAACCTTCTCATTAGAATTTTACAGCTTTCTGATTTTTGCCTTAAAAGAACTGAAATAAAGCCCAGATATTTCTAATGGCAGATATGCAAGTGAATGTATAAAGATTTGGAAAAGGATTGAAATATAACTGTATGAAATATCCTATTAACTCTTGCCCTAAGTTTTACATTTTTAGAAAGAATATCAGCTGAACTCTTGAAGCCTGCTGTCTATGTTGTCATTACAGATTTTTTACTTCAGTAGATTATGACTTTTGAAAATTCACCCCATCTCCGTTCAGCAGGGGATTAAAGTGCCATGGAATAAATTAAAGTGGGTTAAAAATGTCTAACAGAGTTTTAAGACCCCTGTATTATGCCAGTATCACAGAGTGCTGCAAACTTTAAAATGAAAGTCTAGCTAGGTAAATAAATTTTGACAAGGATCTATTGTTCTTGTTCCACATTCCTATAAGCCTTCTTTTATTAATATTAGCTTGCCATTTTCTGCATACATGTAGAAAGTAATATTAAATAAAATTAGAT
The DNA here is from genome assembly GCA_013396695.1 of Sakesphorus luctuosus. Classification (NCBI taxonomy): domain Eukaryota; kingdom Metazoa; phylum Chordata; class Aves; order Passeriformes; family Thamnophilidae; genus Sakesphorus; species Sakesphorus luctuosus. Next base: position 13,325 of record VWZD01005137.1, read on the forward strand.
TTTATATGAAAGGCCACAGAGCAACATTTTAATCAAAATTTGCACTATAGTTTGCTTTATATATAGAACACTGAAGAATATAAGTTCATATAAGTGGACTTATGTTCTGAAGAAGGTGAAAAAAACTATAACCTGACATACGGTACTCTATAATGAACACGGCCACTGTTTACTATTAACATACTCTATTAGTATTATTAATTTTGTATATACAGTTATGAATCATCCACTGTCAATGCAAAAGTTTAATAAAATTTTATGCACCCAAACAGTTTGAGGCTCATGTGTCTGAAACTGTATTTTTCCAAAGAAAAGCATTAGAAAGTTGATACAGCTGAGTCACTTTCCACAGACATTCGTGGGCACATCCCACAAATACTAATTTGAACAAAGATGCCTTTTTACAAGATTTAACTCCCACTGACATTGACAGAGTGCATACCCATAAACACAAGAAATTCTTTTGTAAAAATAAAAATTCTTTTCATTAAAATTCCCTGCTCTTCACTATGAGTTATGAATTTATTACAAATATCTGAATACTTCAGGAAAGGCATTTTAGAAACCAGAGGAAGCTTTTCCAATCAGAGCTTGGCATATTCCTGCTAACTAATGCCTTCATCTTTTCCTTATACCCTTGCCAGATACACGTACTGACTTGTCAGAAGGCTTCTGTGATCTCAAAGAAGGTGGTTTTCTTCTCTTTGAATTTTGGCCAGATGCAGCAATATATTCCCTTTCTAATTTTGTTTGTTGAATAGGGATTGATCATTCATTCTTTGGGTCAGTGGATATCAACATCTATTAAAATTCATCTCTGAGGAAAGAGGTATGTTTCTTTAATGTTGCTCTGGTAAAGAAGAGAAAGATTAAACAGCTATTCGATTGCAAGGGTACTCGATTAATTCTAATTGAGATTTTCTTGATGGTTTTGTCAAGGTCTGCTAATTCTTATGGGGTATGCTCAGCAGTAAGCAGCATGTGGGCACCAGCTCCACTGGGCAAGCCAAGTGCTGCACATTGTTTTCCTGGCTATGACATACACAGACATCTTGCAATGCTCCTGAAGTGCAAAGATGTTAGAGAAATATAGAATGTCCTGTTGGAAACCAGGAGACACCACATGTTACATATTTAGAAGATCCAGGCAAAATTTAGTCTTGATCCAAATCTGAGCAGGACTCTATTGTCAGTGTACATTTGTCAGGATTCAGGGAAACCAAGTAGCCTCAGCAAAAGTATTAGCCCCACTTGCTTACAGAGCTGGTCTGTCTGTGTCTGGACACAGTTTCTCCATCAAGAGGAACACAGCTGTAGAGTACTACAAGGGGATAACATAAACTAGTTTCTCTACATCCTATAAACTATTAATATTCATTCAATATAGTTTCCTTTGTAGTGACTATCCCTGAGCTTGCATAGACCTGTTTTAAAGTCTATGGTACCTTTCTGAGTTGATCCAAACAGGCATTGTAAGGGAACCTAACACAGCCAAACAAAACAGACTAGAATACCCAATAGAAAAGCAACATTGTCTGTGCCTGATAGTAGTCTTGTGTTTTCTCCTGCAATAGTATCACACCTAATTAAAAGTGAAAATTAATAGCCAGCAGGATTAATCAAATTCCATATGCAAATAGCTGGCTCATGAGAGCTATGGTCCAATTGCTAATACTATCAGTAAGGTCATTAATTTAAATTGAGATGAGTTAAGAGTCCTTTGGGCATTGACACGTAAGTTGAAGGAGGTTATTCATTGCTAAGTTTTTCACACTGTAACAAAAAAGTTAGGAAGAGGATATGTGAATATTGCTTCAGCATGACAGCTTCTATGATGAGAAGCACTGTGAGCTTGTCTGTGGAGGATCATGAGTCTTCTCCTGTAACATTCAGTAGTTCTGATACACTGCTTTAAATTCATATTAAGATGTGCAGAAGCAAGTTGAATACAAGTTAGTTCAAGGTCCATGAACTGACTTTGGGATTATTTTATGCCTGCTGAGCACCTTCAAATTATAGAAAGACTTCTCTGTTTTTTAAGAAAAAATTGAGTACCAGTTTCATAAACCCTTCAGAAACTTTTCCAGCCTTCAGAAAAGGTCCAGACATTGCCAATTAGTGAGAAATATTAACTCAACTTGTAAAAAGAAATACTGGAGCCCTAAAGCACTGGTTATACTAGTGCCAATATAGTAAATTCTCAGTTTACCATCTATTCAGCTCACCTTAAAACTCCAGTGTCTTAATCTATCACTGCATTTCTGGGCATGGAAACAAGAAGAAATGTAGTCTTTACAGGCAAATTTTAATATAGTGCTGTACACCTATGAATTTTCTCCAAATGCTTATGACTGAAATATTTTAAGTTGCATAGTAACAGAATGACTGCAGAGTAATAAAGTAGTGATGGCATTATATTACTTTTCCTACATAAAGAATAAAAATATAAAATTTATTATTCTGACCTTGTATTGCAGGAACTTGTCAGGTATGTAAAAAAAAAAAAATCCCCTGGCCTATCAAAATAAACTTAAACTAAAGGGAAACCTGAAAACTTGGTTACCAGAAGGTTGGGGGTTTTTTTAAATTTAAACAGAACACTGGAGTCTGAAAAATTAAGGTGGAATCCTTACAATTTGGGCTTCATTGTTTACTCAAAAGCATGTGTTCATATTCTTCAAGTATAACAAATTCAAGGTTCAGGGAGAATCCTGAGGCATTATTGGTACAAAATCTGCACAAGTTAGGAAATATAGTGACACAAAAAATTGGATAGAGGAACAGGAAATTTTCACACCAAGTTCCAGAAAGCCTCAACCTTTTTGGACTGCTACTTGCAGTCCATTCTACTTTGACCTCTGACTGTTCTGATCATCACCACCTTGACTGTACTGACTTACTTGAGCCAATTCTATCTGCAGTTCCACTCATTCAGGCTCCTTCATGAACAGGATTTCAATGGAGTGATTCAGATAGGAATTAAGTGCTTTGCTTTTCATAGAATAACCATTTCTTCACTGTATATTAAAATATTCCTGTGTCTTGCAAAAAAAAAAAAAGGCAAATAACTTTTTTCCATTGTCTCATCCTCTATTTCTTTGTGGTTCAGCAGCAGCATAAAACAATTTAACATTAGCAGGCAAATTTCATTTGTTACCTGCCAAATGCAGATACAAAAGATAACTATGAAAAAGCAATAATATCCTCATTCGAAGGCAATAGGTTACATGTCCTTGCTATAATATACTTGCTAAATAATATTCAATGAACTCACAAAAGTATTTAATTTAAATTTAAATGCTTAGCAGTTCCATTTTTCAGAGGGTAAATGGCACTCCCACTTGCATTTCTCTTAAATGCGTTTTCAGAACAGACATCCTTTCAGAACATACATTTAATGTTATATAGTATTACTATTACTGCAATGCTCACAGACCTCCCCGTGGTCAGGGTTACGGTGTACTAGAAACCAAACATATATAGTCACTGCCCTAGAAAACTTTCTCACTGAAACAGATTTGACAAAGGCAAAGCTAAAAGAAGAAATATTCTTTATGGCCTAACTCATTTGCAGAGCTAAGAGTTAGTACAAATCTCTGGATTTCTCTTTCCCATGTCATATCCAGGATGCACCAATAAAAAGGCTGATTCCAATAATTGGTTATACATAATGCTATTAGCTGTTTTAAAAAGGATACATGCTCAAGGAAAAAAAGTCAACTCAGAAGTGAGTTGTGTTATTGATCTCAGTAATTCCATGTTAACATGAAGCTTAAAACCACTTGTAGACCGGCTTTCTAGAGAAGCAGAGACACCTGTCCTTTGTAAGAAGAAATGTCTGACTTGTTTCTCTGATAAAAAATTACAGTAAAAATAATAATACTAATATCTTGTATCATTGCTGTGCTACTATATCATTGGGAAAAGAAAAAAAAAAGTTGGATTCTTATAAATGGCTTCCAAACTGTGAATCCCTCAAGTCCCCCTTTATCCCTCAGCTGTCAGTCAACAGCAACTCTGGGTAGTCCACAAGCTACTTAGTGAATTACAAGAATATATTTTCCCATTGTTTTTTTTTTCTTAGTAAAAACACAATGATAAAATTTTAAAAAACATACCAGAAACCAGCAATATCTTACTCATTTTATTCAAGCATTTAGCTTTATAAGAGTGTTTTCTTTATTAGTTTGCTGTATACATAACTAAGACAAGGGAATGTAGGGCAGCAAGAAAAGTCCTGTTCGTATTTGTTACAAGATCCTTTAAGCATTTTATCCACCCATTGAATTTTTTATGTCCATTCGTGCTATGGACTTGGTTCCTAAAATATGGAAGAATTTTCATCTAGTAGAATCCAGAAATATTCCTAGACAAATTAATAGATTTTCTTGTAATTTCAGAACAGCTTTTCCATGGAGAACAGCATGTACAGAAATTTGGTCTAAGAGAGATCATGCTTACAAGGAATCTATAACTCACCAGTTACAGGACTATGAGATACCAACCTTTGGATTTTAAGGTGTTGTTATACCATGACATATACCTGAAGCCTAAGTCCCAACTCCAAATCATAACTCATTCTAACTCCCTAACATATAATCTCTCAATTAACCATAACTCTAAACTAGTTTATGGGCAGGGAAGAGAAGAGCAGGCCTTGTGTGTATAATACACATCATTTAGCTATGATATACTTTCCCTAAAACTGCTCATGCATGTTCAAGTATGATTGTGTACTTTGAGTGATGCAGAATCAGATGTTTTGCCAGCCTGACTGACTACCGCTTAACTAATTTTTCAGCAGATCCATGCCAGATTAATCCAGATGAGGATCAACCACACATATTTAAAATTATCAGGTAAAACCTGTCAGTGTTAAATTGCAGGTTATCCTGCATTCAGAGCACTTCAAATAATCTTCAGCTTTGTTTGTGGTCCAAAATATAATTTGATATCACTCAGGATGAAAGATTTCCAAACAGAATACAAAAAGCTCAGGCAGAGAGACTGCAATTTTTCAGCTTGTCCTTCAGACTGAAAATGGCAGTAATTTCTGTTATGGGGAATAGCAATAAAAGCTGCATGGCAGTCTCTGTGCCTGTTCAATTACTGTCCATTCTAATCAGATTGCTAACATGGGATCATTAGGAGTTTGGTGTTTGTGATGTAAAATATATACTAGGAATTGGATTTTGATCATCACTTCATTTTACATCTGTTTCCCACTAACCAATGGAACAAAGATTGTTAATCACTCTTGACCTTTCCTGGACTTGAACTAGAAATGTAATTGCTAATTCCTATTGAGGGACTCTGGAGTACACCATAGAGTCCCTGAGGCATGCAGCCTGACCCTCTCTGTTCAACACAGGTTTTAACCAACATTATCAAGAATATGCTCGGATTTGACAAGGTTAATTACATCTTTGGCCATAGTTTCCAGATGAAGTATAGAAGAAAATGTCCAACTAGAAATAATAAAAATATGTGCTGAGATCTAGGTGATTCTATGTGAATCAAAAAAGTATCTGCAGCCAAAAAGATCTTGCAGCCAAGAAGATCTTGCAGACTCACACTACTGCACTGCCAATTTACTCCTAAGAAATGCCCAACTCCTGGCAATTGGAATTCTTAAGGGGCTAGTCAAAATCTGTTAGCTTTGGCTTGTTTCAAAATATTCCCTCAGATGGTAATATAATTCCAAACCAGTTGAGATTCATTTCGTGTTGGATTTCATTCTAAAAAAGGATCATACAGCAGAGAGGAACAAAAGGTTTTCCCCTCCTCAAATTTCAAGCTACAGCATGAAGAGCATTTTATTTGAGTCATTCTAAGTTCCATATCTCCAAATCTAATATTTTTCCTTGATTATTTTCAAACTTACATTCGATTATATTTCAGACTAACATTTACTAACTGAGAGAGAAGAGACATAGAGTCAATATGTCTACCATGCATTCAAGTTCTACTGCAAAGCTTAAAACCAGGAGAACATAAGTTCTATTTACACATTGTCTGCCAGATTAAAATGGCATTGAACTGTAAATTCCAGTGCCTAGTACTGCTGCAGTTTCATGCTTCTTACATGTGTTTGTCAGTATATATTGCTTTTTTACAGGATTTCATTTTGTATTTGTAACTAAGCTAAGAATCACCTTTCTATTTTAAACCTGCCTGTTGAAGACTTCTCCATTGGATTACTTAGAACACATCATCATTGCAAATTGGAACGAAGTGTCTACTTCCTTGACATTCTATTGATTAATATCTCAGACAGAAATACTAGCAAGGTCCCTCAAAGCAGACAAACTGAGTGCACATGAAGCTGCGCAGGAGCTAATTGGAGCTACCTGTTAGCAGAGTTTATCAGCTTGGGCACTGTCCTGAGCTGATGCAGCCCCACACTTACTGGTTCAAAAGACAGTTTGCCAGTTCTAGCTTATTATTATGATTATTATTGCTATTATTGTCCACTGAAAATTTCAAGTCTTCCAAAGTAAATAGAAATCACAGTAGTTATACGTGTTCACTGAAGGGAGTCATTTCCCATGTAAACTGGGTTTAGGCTTCACATCAGGACACATGAAAGGTACCTCTCAGTCTGATGGGCTACCAGCCACTCAGGTTGCAACTCAAGGGACAAAAAGAGAGAGTTCATTTTCTAGTGTACAAATAAAACCAATTTATAGCTCTAGTTGTCTGCACTTTAGTGGAGTTTCTCCAGAAATACATTGCCATAACCAGAAATTCCAATCTGCTCCACATGGTTACTGAATAGCCCAGCCAATAACAGCTTACTGAAATGAGTAATTAATGTTTGTCAGGACTGAGAATGTTTCCTGCTGTCTTGGTCATACTAGGGCAGGCCTAAAGAGGGAACTACATTATTTTTAAATAAATATTTTGGACAGTTTAAGCCAAGAAAGTAAAAAGATCTCTCTGCTCTAATATCTCAGCAAGAGACACACGTAAGTTCTGACAGAAAGCTGACTGAGAAAATGTGCTTTATGTTGTGTTGGAAACATTTTCTTGACTAAGAATATTCAAACTTCCATCTGAAAAATCAGACATCAATCTTCCTAAACATTTTGAGGAATCAGCAAAACATACCAAGAGCTATGAAAAGACTCAGGACTTTTGAGCTATTCCCAGCCCTCTCTTTGTTGCTGCAGTTCCTCCAGGATGGCAGCTTGCTAGATTCCACAAACAAATCCCCAGCACGAGGGGACTGAGGTATTGCATGGACTCAGTCAACAGCAACTTGTGGCCAGTATGCCAGGCCACCTGTTCTAGTGGAGATTGAGCCATGGAGACAGGTTGAATTCAATTTCCTTAGCTATTCTCTTTACACAGCTTCTCATCATTTATCAAATCTCTGCCACCTGGAGAAACTCTCCTTATGTCTAGCAGAAAGTGGGAACAATTGAACAGATTGTGTGTTTCCCCACTACATAGCATATTCTTAATCTTGACTCACAGAATATTGAGAGTTAGAAGGGACCCACAAAGATTATCAAGTCTAAATCTTAAGCAAATAGCCCATACTGGGATAGAACCTGCAACCTTGACATTTTGATGCTGGAAATCTCTAAGTTACTGCTACAAATATTGCAATAGAAGTATACAGTCTTCCTCTGAAGGATGAAGACCCTTCTGTCAAATTAAGACAAAAAAATTCCTCATTCATTTCTGTGAAAATTAATTAAAACTTTGGGGTACTGAATTAGTGAAGCAGCCACAGTCCAGGGGGAATTTTCTACCCATTGTTGTCTCATTATTTAGTACACTAAAACTCAAGAGTTTGCAGGAACTTAAAAACATTCACCACAAAAACTCTTCTTCTTAATTATTAATATAGCCCAAACACAATAATCTCAGCAAAAAATCAACAGCAAATTATAGCAAATACATATTAAAACCACTTTTTTCATTTACTTTGGAACATAGAGAACAATAAATACTTCTTTTCATATTACCAAAAGGTATTTTAATCATTCAATGATAGTATTGACCATTTATAAAATGTAACAAAAATTAATTATGTGAATCTTGTTATACTGTAGGAACACAATGTAAAATTAATATCCCTGTTCAAACATAGCACATTTTGTTCAAGATTTCTAATAACTTTACAAAATAATCAAGTCTGTCTACTACATAAAAATTATCAAAGTACTGAAAGTTACACAGTCTTCTCAAAGCAACCAAAGATTATTCTGAGTGCCACTTTGACTGCAAAACTGTAACATCATCAAAATCAATCCAAGAAGAATCAAAGACAGTTACACTGCATTTTCAGTGAGGGAAGTAATTCAAATGTGGTCCTAGCAGAAAAGAACAGGCAATAGAATTTGTTTGAGTGGAATCAATTTTAAACAAGTATCTACTCCAATCAGAAATTCTGTGAATAATTGCAATATTAAAAATAGCAAGTACAAGTAACTAATAGCATATTTTGAAAGGAAATGTGTACATTGAAGTCCAAACAATGTAATGATTTTCCCCAATAAACTACCTGAATTTGGCATAATGAAAAATGAGACAAGACAGACAAGAATACAAAGCTTCCCAGTGCTGGTCCATCACTGGCAAAGTCACAGAGAGAAATAAAGTTTTGTAGTTGATTTGGACCCACATGACACTTTTTGGAGAAGCAAGTTTTTATTCAGAAAAGGAACAGATGTTTTGGCAGATAGTATAGAAAGAATCCTGTCAGAGACTATAAACTAGGCTGGAAGGGAAAAAAAGAGTCTGGCAAAAAAATGTGAAATATAAAACAAAAGAACCAAAATGACACAGATAAAACAGAAATGCAGGGAAAAAGACAAACACTTTGTTAAAATTGAAAAGAGAAAGTAAATGTGCTAAACTCTTTGTAACTTTGGAAGAAGTTTTGAGGGAAAAAAATGAAACTTATCTCTCTTCCACTGACACAGCTCATTGCAGCATGAGACTGGGAGATTAATTTTATAGCTGCAGACAGAAATCAAATAAAAGGAAGAGTCAATGCCCTTTTTAAGCATCAGTAGAGAAAGATCACAAGTACACAGCCAATATTAAAATGCAACCAAGGTTTATGGCCAACATTTAAGTAGATTTGTACTGGAAGAACAAAAAATAACCAACTCTGTAAAAGGACATTGGCATACTACCACCTCACCTGCCCTGCACCCAGAAGTTTTCTTCTTTAATTTCTTGGCAATAAAGAAGCTCCTCTGTATTAAACAAATGTGTTTAAGAAGACTTGAAACTCCAATTCACCAAACCAATTCCTTTCAATATCCTCAGTCCTCATAAAGAAGAGCTTTGTCCAGAAATTCTCAGCCTACTGCATTCTGAAATCTATGGCTGCTGGACAACAGTATTTAAAAAATCCTTTTAACCTCCTAGAATAGCCTTTTCGGAAAAAATATACCCATTACTAGGGGAGCAAATCCAAATACGCAGTCATGTGCTAAGAATGAAGACCCAGCTGAAGATAGTATGGTACATCTTGGTACAGATCTCTAAGTTGCAAAAAAATGTGGCCATATGTGAGGTGTACTCCCAGCTGTGTGTCTACTGTGATGACAGTGATACTTAAACAAGTGATCACAAAGAATTCAGATACTGTATGTTAGCTGCTCCACAGTTAGAGCCCACAAACTTATCCTTACTAGGAAGTAAATTCAAGGCAGTTCAAGACCACTCGTGTGTAAGCAACACCAAAAAGTTATCACAAGGAAAAAGTAAGAGCATAGATTTTTATTACAGAATACTCAAGTTCACACCTTAAATTCCACTGCAATAAGTTTCCTACATCCCAAAAGGACACTTACTGGCTCACAGGGATGCAGCTTAAGGGATGGTTCCTGAAAATATCTAAAAGACTAAATTTGGTATTCTAATTTTATCCTGTTTCTGTGAGAAAAGACCCATACAGTAACACTCACTAGAGTAGGAATTAGAAATGTAATAGGAAGGTAATTAGGAATGTAATTAGAAATATAATTAGAAATGCAATATCACAACAAAAGTGCTACAAACTTTTGTCTTTTGGATGGTAACCCCTATATTTAGCCTTAAAGAGGTGTCATTTCTTGCACTTATAGATACAGAATATGTGTGAAAACAAGAAACCATGAGAAATTTACAGTCAGACATGCACAAGGAAGAACTGCAAGGAAACTAATACAATGTCCAAGTAAAACTGGCAGGAAGAAATAAGAAGGTTCATCTGGATAGAAAATTGACCATATAAACACTTTTTTGCAATATATATTTCCATCAGTGGCTCCCATTTGAAATGTTCTCTGTCTTCAGTCAAAATCAGATTTTCCTGTCTGATGGACATGAAAGCTCAAATTCACCTCTGCAAATTAACTATGTTCTTTCCGCTTCATACATCAACTATTATGTGCAACATTATTTCTGGATTTGTGTCTTAGCTTACAATTTGATGATTATGATACATCAGGGAGAAGAGAATGCACCTTGCTCTGCCACTGCAACATTTTTATTGACTTTACAGTACTGAGTAGGGAAATTACTTTTTGTCAGCAAAGTAAGCAGGTCTGACTTGGAAGATTTAAAGGGTGCAGATCTGGCATCAGTGATCAGTTGATGCTTGCAATGACAATGGGATGGCAAAAAGTGTCTGCTTAGTCTAGGAGGCTACTGAACTATTTAGTAGCAGAGGCATAAATATTTATCACAAAATCACAGAGTATGCCAGACTGCAAGGGACACACAAGGATCATCAAGTCCAATTCTTAGCCCTGCACAAGACCATCCCCAAGAGTCACACCATGTGCCTGAGAGTATTGTACAAATGCATCTGGAACTCTGTCAGAAGTGTGACAGGGAACCAGACTTTTGCCATCTTTTTCTCTGGGACTAATGTGTTTCTTCATGAAAGGAGAGACTTTCTGCACTCTCACCACGAACCCACCATTTTCAGCCTGTTATTCATCACTAAAAAATAATATGAAATAATCTCCACAATGGTTCCTCCTGTCTACATAGATTTCAGCGTTTGTGATATATGGTCAGTGTCCCCCAGGAAAGTCTATAGACCCCAGCTGAGTCCATCAAATTCCAGACCCATGAAAAAAAATATGAAATAAGATCTCTCAGCCTGCTCTCTCACAAATCTTTCCTACTTCTCCCCCAACAGACTCCTCAAAATCTGTGTCTCTGAAAACTGTGTTTCTGTGTCCTGAGAAACAAATTCTTCACTGGTAAAGTCTGATTAAAAGTAAATCTCCCCTGTTCTGTAAAGAGAAAACAACGGAAGTAATTTCTTACTGCAGGAAAAGCCACAAGTCCAAAATGCCAGAGTACAGATGGATTGATCAAAAAGACAATGAAATCTTTCCATTAACTTTGATAGACTTTGGTCTTAAGTCATTAATCAGCACTGTTAAGAACCATGGATCTTGTAAAGAGGTTTTGCAATGGAAAAAGAGAGAGAAAAAATACAATCTTGACATTTCCACTAGACAAGAAAAACTCATGGGATGTACTCACAGCCATTCCACAGTTGCTAGAACATGATAACCAGTTTTATATTTAAATAGAGCAGGTCAATGACAAATTCAGTATGGAACTAATGACATATTTTTCATCACCAAGTTGTTTGACTGATTGTTGTCATGACTGGTGGCAAACACTTTTTTATTTATTTATTTTAGAAATAAATGCTGTGGCTACAACAAGCACAGATCCCTATGTTTTCCTTTACAGAATAATTAACCCATGCATTTTTATATAGACATTCTCTATGTATAAAGATATTATTAGAAGATTTTAAATTACATAGACAATGGAAATTTTTGCAGCACAGATTTTGTGATGTTTTTACAGCATGCTAAAGTAATTTATATTCAATAGCTGTATTTACAGATCCTTGATGTTTCTTGACTTCTTGCTGCTGTTACATATTATGTAGAAAAATTACTTATATGCCTACCATTCTTTCACCTAGATCATCCTCCTAAATAACGTTGATTTGCATGTGACTATGGGGGGATTAGTCATTTTTATACTTTTTTGCTTTTTCCTACCATAGTTTTCTTACATTTCTGTACCTGGTACATACAAACCAGTTCACTGAATCCTCTCCCTGAGCTACCCTAGACAAGGGTGAAATATTTTGCTTACTTGTATTATAATGCCAAATTCTTCACAGCTGCAAATCATTACTTCTCACTTTTACTCACCTAAGCACCTCTTTTTTGTGTAGCTCTAGTAAGTAAAAATTATCATTATGCTGATTCTCACAAAATGGCTGAAGTAATTTGCTTTCATTTGTGTTTTGCTCACCTGATAACTCCAGGACTTGTTCGTGTCCTGGAAATGCTCATATTCCCTTATCTAAGTAAGCCGAACTTTTCAGTCATTGCTGCAGTTGCCACTGACCAAGATTTAACCCAAGCTACTGTGGATCTGATACTTGCAGAACCTTTTTGGTACCACTGAAGCCTCAAAACATTCAAGGAGTCACCAGCCCTGAAAAGGAAGTCCCGGGGGCATATACATGCAAAAAAATATTGGCTGGCTAGAGAAGCTCTTAAAAATCTGGTCTGTCTTTTAGATTGTGTTATATCTAAAGCTTCTTAAAATCATCAGCACTTACATGCTCTCACTCACACGAGTTACCTTTTAATCTAATTGAAACCACTGCTTAAAGCAATTAAATGTCTTCCTTTCCAGAGTGAGTTCTACCTTTAACCAAATAATGTCTTTCTGAAAATGAATGTTTAGCTGTCACTGTCCTCAAGATCAGGAGTGATCCCCAAATATCACTTATTTCCTGTCTCTCAGTTTCTACTCACCTCTTTTAAGTCCACCAATGTTTTCTCTCTATTTCAATGTGATTTCCTTATACCTGTTTATGTTCTCGTGTTTCTCATTTCTGGGACAGACTCCATCTGTCCCCGGAGTTTTGCTAGTCTTTAGACATTCTAATATCCTGATCATCTGTTCAGGTGTGGTCTTGATTTCCCTCAGTATTTCTTCCTCTTGTAGGAAATTTACATCCATTTCCAGCACCCGTCACCCACTGTCTTGTGAAGGTTAAGGTAAATAATTTAATGTCTAGAAGTTCTGTCCATTAATTATGCCAGCCTCTTACTCCTGCTAGTTTCATGGACTCTTCGTGTAAACTACTTTACAATTACTTCACAAGACAGCTCAGCTTGTCTTCTTCCATGCTGAATTTTCTATATGCTTAGACTTCCCACAAAGAATATATATTAGTCCTCTTCTGTAAAACCTGAAATAGAAATCTATTTTGTGCATAAGTTTTTTTCCAATCTCCAGTTAACTACGTGTGCTTATCTAGGACATGTAGTAATTGCTTCGATCACCTGTATTAAACCCCTGATTTTCAGGAAACCTAACCTTTTTTACCAAGCATTTTAATAATGTCAGTCTTGAAACAGAATTTTTAATTGTGAGAATTATTTTAAAATTCAAATTAGCCACCTGAAGTTTTGGAAAAAATTTGATGGAATGACATAAGTATCTGTCCAACAAACATGAACAGAAGTTTCTGTCACTATGACTACTCACATTGTATTTTTTATGGAAGTGCATGCATTTGTTTATATATGTACTATTTTTTATTTTTCTATATTATGATCATTCAGACAAAATATTTTTAGCTTTCCATACTAGGAAAGAGGGACAAACTGCACCACTGACACACTTGTTCTCAACACCAGCCAGTGCTTCCCTTCTACCTATAAAAATTTGTCACATGTTCTTCTAGAAATTCAGATTACATCACCTTTGCAAACAAATCAATGTCCTGTATGATATACTTCAGCCTAAATTTTTTAGTTGTTTCTGCACAGCATGTTTAATGAAAGTCCATTGGTATTCACCCACAAAGCCAAAGGTCTTGTCCAGACTGTCCTAATCCACTTCAAATCTCTACCATCATAACATCTCTTCCTCTAGTTAACTCTGCTCCCCTCACACAGAATCAATGGAACAAAAGTGTCAGACTCTTTGACCAACATCTCTTTATGATTTTCTAAATAATCAGATATAAGCTAGTTGCCTTCATCTTCAAATCTTTCTCATTTTTATCCTACCTATCATCTCCAAAGAGCTCTGCCTCCAGTCAGACCATAATGTTAGCTTCCATTATCCATTTGTCAGATATTTTTAAACAAGCTCCTCTGTGATTTTTTTCCAAGCATCTGCCACACAACCTCATTATCTTCCTTCAAATCCCTCATTAAAACTCTCTTGCTGTGATGCCTACAAAAAAACATGAGAAAATATTTAAGCTAATAATGCACTGAGACGCTTTCTCTCATACTGGCCAACATTGCCTCATTGTTTTCTTGTGCTCCTTTAGCTGTCTGGATCCATGTGTTGTCTCTTACATTTGAATCATAGCCTCCCCGTGTGGTCTCAGTTTACGACTTAATGCTCTTTGGTGTTGATAACACAAATAAGAATCAGAAGAAAAGGCTTTTCCCCTCATTATACTTTACTAGTTCCCGCAAATCTGTTCACACTTCTCTTTTGTATTATTTTTGAGCAAGTAATTATAAAAAGCACTATAATATAATCTCAAATTCCTCTCTCTCTTTTCAGAGGGGAACACCCAAGTGAAGGACTAATTCATTCTCTAATCAGAAAAAAATATTTGAAAAGGCAAACTATGGGCAAGAGGGAAAATCTAGTGTTTCATCACCTTTTTTTCCATAGAGGACAGAGAAGTTCAACTCCATTTTCTCTCCATCCTGTTCCTGCCCCTTAGGACAGAACAAATAGGATTTGCTTAAATGAAAGGAGGAGGTCTATCCTGCGGATTAGTGATTTCCTTTCTTCCTTCCTGACTGTCACTGCTTGCTGGGTACAGTCTACATTCTGCTGCTTTTGAAGGTACAGGCTCTGCTCTGACACTTTCCATGGAAAGGGAAGTGTTTTCCTTCAAGAAGGGAAAGAATTATTTTTCCACTGATAATGGAGAAGAGAATGAAAAGCAAGTGTTTTTATCTTCCCATATTTCACAGCCTCTCAGTTCAACATTATCTCCATTCTCAGGTCTTAAATTTCCTTGTAATCTTCCCTAATACACACACCCAAAGCAGTTCTGCACCTACACTGAAAGGAGCTCTTTCTAAGAACTGAACCTCCTCTGCATGAATTTTAGAGTGATAGTGAGGGTTGACGTTCCTATTTTGGCTTTTAAGTCTTCTATGTATATAATATGTCCTTAGCCACTGTACTTCCTTTAGCACCTTGTCTCTTCTTGTCCTATTTACTAGATTAATATAACACTCACACATTGCTCAAGGAATGAACCCTGTTCACAACCAGTAGAGTTGTTTCTCAACAAAAACACATTATCGCTACGAATACTACACTGAGGTGTAGAAATTACTTTAGACAGAAGTACAATTCATTAATGTGCTTCATTAGATACCTGTCTAACAGTTGAATAAAAACTTTAGGACCTTTTGAACAAGATACACATGCAATAAAAATATATAAATTTATCCCCTTACCAAATTACCCACAGATACCAGTAAACCATACAGCAAATGCTCATTTTGACATGTAAGCAGTCAGTTTTGACAGCTGTATGTTCTATACAGACAAAACCACAGCCACAGCCTTTGTATTGCTCAAGTGAGATAGGACTTTGTGAAAGCTTAATACTAAATTTTTCCTCTTTGTCTCCATTTTATTAACAAAGAACACTGATAATGCAAGCTCTGAAATTATATCAGTTATGTTCATGACAGACTATATGCTGCATCCTATCCTTTTAATCAATCTGAGTTATGGGAAAATAATATAATTATGAGAATTTGAGCAGTCATAGAGATTTAGTAGTTCATTAATCCCATAGCACATTCACAGGAGGTAAGCACAGAACTGCAACAAAAGCACTGGGCAGAGCCAAAGGCTATTCTAGTGCAGAAACAATTTGGAGACAACATGGAGCAGGTGTAATCTTCAGCTCTTCAGGAAGCATTTCTGAAATGCAGCTGTAAAGTTTCTTTATGCTCCTATGGGAGTGAAGCAGCTCCATGCTGCTAGCATAGTCTCACCTTACAAAGACAGGAAATGCAAATGTACCATCCCCACTTTGATTTCATGTTGACAACATTGTGTCAAGGCTGATCAACCAGACTCCATTTAATTGTAATTTCTTATGTCAAGAGACATTCAACTCTTTACAACTTTCACATCAGAAACCAGTTGGAAAAATAATAATGAATAATGAAGCCAATCAGAAAGCTGTGTTTCCCGTAGTTAACAGCTGCAAGAGTCTTACTAGCAGCTACACAATTCTAATGGACACATTATTAAGAATGGACTTTCTCTCTATGCAACACATATACTAAAAGATTTGCATGTTATAAAGACAGCAGAAGCTCAGCTTTGAGAACTCATAGTGTAAGGACTTTTTTCCACACAAATATGGCTAGAAAACTTGTCTTAGCCCATGAGAAAACTACCCAAAGAAAACATAAAACAAAACCCAAGTGCTTTTGGAGAAAAGCAATATAAAGCCTTAAAAAAAAAAAACAACAAAAAAAAACAACCAAACCCAGCATCTGTAGTCCATTGTCTTCTAGAATTTCTCTAACTTTTTCCAATTTTGTTCAGTGGGGTTTGATCACTTTCCTAATATCACTTTCAATACATCTCATAACAATATCAACTTCAATCTCTCTCCTAATTCAAGGAGACATCTTCACCTGAAATCATGCTCTGAGTTAGCAAGAAATGACCTTGCAAGACAGCATGATGGGCAATTTAGGTGAGCTGAAGAAATGCAAATTAACAACAGACTAAGATATTAGAACTTGTTTTAGATCATTTGTGTAATAATATGAATAAAAAACTTAATAAAAAAGGAAAAGCAATAATATCATCCTGTAACAAATGAAATCAAGGAGAAGAATCAATTACTTGATCCATAGTCTATGGACCCAGTTTGAAGTTATGCACCATTTACAAGGAGCTTTTGAATAATTCACTCAGGATAAAAAAAGTTCAAAAAGTGCTGTCCAATAAAGCAGAGAGCTTTACACTTCATTTAAGCCATGTTTCTTTATGCACAAGTAGCCGTATCTCCATTATACATCCAAGGGTGCACAATCTCAAAACAAGGTGGACTGTGACAGAAAGGGACATGACCTGTTCCAGCACACAAAATATATGCATTACCAGTGCTCATTTAGTTGAGGAAAAGTAAAATAAGTATAAAATGTCAAAGTGTCTGATGTACCCTAACTTAAAATAAATGCTCATTACCTTTGAGGGCTTTATCCTGAGCTTTGCTGCAACAGAAATAAAGGATGAAGAGGAGAAAAATGAAGTGTAATCACTCAGAGAAATTTCCAAAGAAAAGGTTGCAGAATCACAGAATATGCTGAGTTGGAAGGGACCCACAAGGGTCATGAAGTTCAACTCTTAGCCCTGAACAGGACCATCCCCAGGAATCACAAAGATATTTATACTAAACCTGAGACACGCAATTTGCAGGGTTTGTGACCCCATCTAATTTACCAACATCTGGCACTGACCTGTGAGGTAATATAAATTATCACCAGTAAAGGTTTTTGAATGCTCAAAAAGTAATAGGTACCAAACCTACAGATAACCAGAGAATAGAAATCCAGTGGGACAGTTTAATAAATTGGGCAAAAGCAACAGAAGGGATTTTTTTAAAGCCGCCCCAAAAATATAAATTTTAAAATAAAGAATTTTCAGACTCTTACTTCACACCATGTACTACAGTACCTGACACCACTGGATAGAGAAGAGACAGAATCTGCTGAAAGATTCCATCACCACAACATCTTTAGGAACTTTCAATAAAAAAGACAATTTCAAGGAAAAGTGTAGTAATGTTACCTTGTACATTTGGCAATGGTCTAACCACTGTGAGAACATACTGTCCCAGTCTGCGGTCTACAATTCAAGAGAAATGTTGATAAACTGTTTTCAGTTCACAGAAGATCCTTGAGCATGCTTAGAAGATCAGAAGATCTCTTCACAGCTAAATACTCCAAGAGCTCAATACTTTTCTAGAAGATTAAGAATTATTTAATCTACTGCTTAAAAGAACTTATATGGAAAACATAAATTTATTAATAACTTCTCTGCTCTACAGCAGTGAACAGTTTTAAGGAGTCATCCCCAAAAACTTCAGAAAAAAAAGATGGATGATAATATGAATAAAAGCCATCAGCTTTGGGGAAAAAAACTAGGAAAAGAAATATGGAATATTTGATCTGACATAGGCCAAAGGTTCCCAAAACTTTTGTAGCACAACCAAAGCAGAATTGTTCACACTTCACAGCTTTCTCAGAGATAAGATATACAAAAAAGACAGATGGATCTACATTCACAATGAAAGACTACAAGACATAAAATGCGAACAGTTAAAACACATTACCAACAGAAATACCTTTGAAGCATTAGTGGACAAACATTCAATTAAGATTAAAAGGAGATAGCTCAATATTGACTTCACCAATATATCTACTTTAACTGAAGAAAGATACAGATTATTAGATGATGAATGCTCTAAATATCTCCAACAGCTGTGGGATGTCTTACACCTTCTATGATTTTAGTACAGGAAAAGAAGTGAGAAAAAATTGGAAATAAAAGAATTGTTTCATAATATTGAAACTAGATTACTTTGAACAGATTTTATGAAGTGTCTTTACTGAGTACTGCATTTTCTGTTACAACTACTCACAAACATACATGAATAACACAGATGTGTTTACTATCGGTTAGAGTGATCAAGCACTTACTAAGTCAAGACAGAAATCTTCGTTGCTCGGTATTAAAAACCTAGAAGGAGGTAACAGTAACTTATATGACTGTCTTGTAAGAGAAACATAAGAAACAAAATTACATATGAGCACATGTAGAAGACATGCAAACAAATGTGAAGTATTGGATCAGAAAATAATTGTGAAGGCTGCTTTATTAAATTGCAGATGTGTTGATACCAGAAAGAAAGACATCAGAAAAACAAAGGACAGTACACAAGCAGAACTTCCAGATATACATCCACACACAAAGACTATAAATGAGTAACTTTGACCTAATAAACAACCTGGACAGTGTGACAGTGTAATCAGTGTCATACTGAAAAGAAATACGAAAGGCTGAAAGAGAAGCTGCAAGTCTGCAAAAACAATACAAAACTTCAGGGAGAGAATGAATCAGAATTAATTTNNAATGAATCAGAATTAATTTACTTAAAACATGAGCATCCTTTGTGACTTCAGGCAAGAATACTATGTTCATGTCTGGAGCCTTGGTACAGGGGGCAGCCAGCTAGGGGTAAACCAATGGAACCTTAAACATGAAGATGTTTAAGGTTCTAAAGTACATGACTTATAAAGCTAAAGAAAATGTGTGCAGTCTACAGAAAAGTGTAAGGAAGGATTTAATTGTCAGATTTCTACTGCCTAAAAGGGATCTATAGAGAACATGGAGATAGGCTTTCCTAGGAAAATTTGTATTAGGACAAGAAGCAAAGAGAAATTCCTGTTGAACTTAAGAAAAATTTTCTTCACCATGAGCGTGGTTAAACATGGTAACGGGAGCTTGAGAGACTGTAACATTTTTATTTACAACCCTGGACTAAAAACAACCTTGATCAATCTTATTACCTTCAAACTTAGCCCTGCTATGAGGAAAAGATTGAGGTGAGAGAAAAACAAGTCAAAGCTGTGGTTATGCAAGCTCTCCTTCAGATCAGAAATAGGAGTAACTAAATGCAAAGTTAAAGACAGGCTTAAAATAGATATATTAAAAAAAAAGTTAAAAAATCTTAGAAAGAAGGGTTTCTTGATAGTGAGGGAGGCCCAGGTAATTATTAACTGATTATTGGTGAAAAAATACTGGGAAGTTGGTGTAAAAGAGTGACCATTACTGTTCCATGAAATCTGTAGCTATAAAGCCTAGCTTTTCAATATCCAATGGCATAAGAAATTTTGCTTCCCAAACTTCTTTTGAAGTTATTTCCTGACTTTCCTTTGAGCATCAGGTCTGAAAGGTCAGACAGAGAGGGAAAGACTATTTTGTAAGAAGCATTCCCCCCTGGGAAATTGATTTTTAGAGCCATTATTGTTTTTCTGTAGGAGTTCATTTGAGTAGAGATTTGTTGCTCAGTTATACCAGTTCTCCTCCCCAGTTTCCTTAAGGGCATTTGGTGTGTGAGGTGAAATACATTATATTCTGGGAAATTCAAATACAAGATGCAGGGCTTTCAGTAGTTCCTTTTGAGGAGATACTTACTGTGGTATGATGGTGAGCATTGGAAAATTTTACATTTGTTCCTCAGGCAAGAGTGGACCTTTTCGGAGGATTATAGTTTGTAGAGAATTTGCTTCTGATGACTGAGCTTAGGGAGACTGAGACTGTCCAAAAATTTTACAGGGGTATCAATGCATGAAGAAAAGAATATCAAAAATAAGACAGTCTGATGAAAGATAAAAAAGTAAATAATTTTGTTACAAGTAACGCAAGTACAGAAATATGGTAGGAGTGCTTAAACAAGCTCCAAAGAGAAAATGAAAAAACTAACAGCAAATAGCTGCTTTTCAGGCAGCTGAGACAAATTTTGAAGAGATTCAGGAGGCAATCAACTCTTAGGAATAACAAGCACCAGGTGTCAACACAGTGGTTGCTGAAATGTTAAAAACAAGGAGTTATAATTTTACAGACCTCATCTAATAATTTTTTGTTATGGAGGTCTGTGAAATTGCTTGGGAAACTAAAAAAGCAGGCATATTT
>VWZD01005137.1:34115-136082 GCA_013396695.1 Sakesphorus luctuosus
AAAAGCAGGCATATTTCTAACTGCAAAAAGGAAGACAAAATATAAAGTGACAGTCTGCTTTCTCTACTTATTATGATTCATAGAAACCAATCCTTAACACTTTTATATAGATTTTACCCTTAGAGGCAATAAACAATGGGAGTATGCAAGTGTTTCTAGGCATACATACATTTCATAAATCTCATCTCTATGTATCAGACATTTTCAATGCTTCAGTGACAAAGAAAAATTGTAGTATGATCAGCATATGTATTTTAAATAGATTTTAAGAACTGTGTGATAGCATTTTCCGACATGGTCTTTGTCCTGCAATGAAAGAGCTGCCAAAGTTATTAGGGTGGCAGAGCTGTCTTTACATGATTGAAATTTGGACTATGGCATAAGTAATTTCTATGCAATTTGGCAGAAATATGGGATTATGAAAGGCAAAACTATGTGTGGAATAGATCTGATATGAACCCATAAGAAGACTATGAGGAATATAGGATAGGAAATAAAATGGACCTCAAGAAAATTCAGTGGCAAATCATACAGTCAGAATTCTGGGAAAATATTAAGTTACAAATTTCTTGAAAACTGTTCTTATATTACTATTGGAGGCAGAAAAATACAGAAAATGCTGATAAGAATCTGTAATGTCAAGGTGATGAAAGAGAAGAAATGATAATCTGAGCTTGATTCACCAAAATTATATTCCAATTTTTTAACAGTTGGCCTTCACTGAAATTGATAGCTTCATGAGTATAAGTTCAATAATCAGGATGGTTATAAACTCAATAGTGAGTTGTGTCTATTCATTGAGCAAGAACTCCCTTAATTATAGTTGATATTTATGGCCTGTCCTTGGTCATACCTTGTTCAAGGTGTATTTACGAATTATTGTCAGACTTGACTTGATACTGTACTGCATTACATTAACACTTTGCTGATGCCTGATTTTAATATTCAGATGCAACATACAACTGTGCTTTGCCTTTATTCTGTTTTAATTTTACAAAAGTTACCTATCTCAATAATTTCTGCTTTCCCTTTGCTTTCAATGATCATTTCATGCCCTTCCTCTTTATCTAGTAATTATTGCTCTAGGCAGTTGTTAGATCCAGTTAGATTGAGTTCATTACTAGTTTTGATTTGACGAGTCACATCGTTATTTCAAATTCAGCAGAAGAAGCACCTTATACTCTTATTGGACATTACCATATCTTACTACAGACAATTTCCTTTTCTTGCTCCTTTTTAATAAACAATTTCTAATGGGAAGAAAGATGCAAATTGGCATCTCTGAGCCAAAAGATGGGTAAATAGGTCATTAACCTTGGGAAAAAATCACATGCTGTCATGTAGCATTTCATCATTATGAGATTTTCTTCAAAAGGCAAAGTTTACTTCTGCTCTCCTTTCACAGATCATCAATAGATTTTTAATAGAGCAAAATTAGCTGAAGATAGTGTCATTTATCTAGAACTTTGTAATGATCTTTACAAACGTTTCCTGAACACAGTGTCAAAACTGAAAGATCTCCATGGCAGTTCTTTTATTTATTTGCTGTTTCTGCCTAATTTAATGTCTGGCTACTGGATTATGAAAATTATAATTGAATATTACAGCTTTTTTTGTTTTGATTGAGAAAGTTGAAATAACAAATCAAACTCATCTTCTAGTCCTTTCTTAAAATAAATGTTAAAGGTCTAGATCAGCTTACATAATGCCACAAAGCTCAGAAAATCTAATTTTTATTGGGCCAAGATGTAGAAAATCAGAATCCAGTTGTGTTACCAGTAAGATTTTTCTAATCCTTGAGCATCCAAATCAGAATTTTTTCTACTAAATTGCTTCCCTTAAAATTATGTCTTTTCAGAAATGTTGTTTTAAATTCACAAAACATAAATTGTATTATATAGACAAAAATAGACTGTACTTACAAATGAACTACACAATTTATGAACAAAAGTTAAATATATTTCTTGAAAGAATCAACTCAATAGGAACTGGATACTCTGTTTAAATGAGCTATTTCTGAGTAAGAGTGTGATTTACAGAGTATTTGTTCAAACAGCCAGAGTATAGTGATGATGCTAAGACAGGAGGAATTCTATGCTTTAAACAAAATCCCTATGTTCATCCAATCATTTTTTTTTGTTTTGATTGAGAAAGTAAAAGTTTCCTTCCACCCAAAGCTTTGAAATTCAAAGCTGTAATCCAAATCTACAAAAAACCCACAATATAAATTAGGGAGATGTGCTGTTAGATCACCTAAGTAAAAACCATGATCACTACATTATTTGTCTAAACTGAGTTTTAGAAAAGACTACCTAGTTTTCACAGCTTCTGGCAACAGTGACCACATTAATTTAAAAAACCCACACGGATACCACAATACATGTATAATTTTTACATTTACCTGTAGGACACCAACTTCTTTTGTTTTGATTATGTATCTTTGTAATTTCACTATATTGTCAAAAATCTGTGCTTTAGTAGTAGCTGCAGTTATGCTTAAGGGCCATTGTAGTTGAATTGTAAGGAGTAATCTCTTGTTTGTCACAATTTATTTTTGAGATCCTCCTTGTCACAGGTTTGGCTTAGTTACCTACTAACCCTGGACTGGCTCTTCTCCTTCCCCCTCCCAAAGCCTTCCCAGCACCCAGCAAAAAGGGAAAAAACTGGAAAGAAACGAACTCAAAAGAAACTGAACTGAATAAAAAGGAATTATATTTTCTAACATGCACAACCACACTATATACACAGTATGTGGGATCCCACCCCCAGGGGAAAAGGGACAAGGCAAGAGGGGGATGGTTAACCAGAAAATTAGGAGGAAACAAAACCAAACTAAAAAAACCAAATGAAACAGACAAACACAATTAGAAACCTCAAAGGAAGGGGAACAAGCATGAAACAATCTCACCCTGGACAGGAGAACAACAACAACAGGAGGGATCAGACTCCAGGCTCTCCCCACAGCTCCCGGTCAAGGAAGGAAGAAAAAGTCCTCCCCTCCTACGTGGAAAAACACCTGTGGAATACTTGTAACTTCCTTAGATACACTGGTTACTGAGGAAGCCATGGGTCAAACCATTACACTCCTATATGCTTCATATTAAGATTCTGACTGCCTCTTAATTGTCTTTTGTATTGTTTCTTTATACCTATTTTTTACTTATATTTCCACATCATAAGATGAAATCACCTGGAGCGATGACTTCTCCAGAGACGCAGAAGCAGAAGATATGTCCTGAGTACACTTGCATAACAGTGTACACACACCTACACATATGGAAACCAAAGTAAATACATATGATGAAGAAACAGTATCATTTGGGAAGTATTATCACACCTGATGTCAAAAAAAAATACAGCCAAGAAGAAATAATATCATTGTTCTGGTAACCACACACAACAGGCACACTTCACATTTCAGGGAGACTGAGAAATTGAGAAAGGTTCACCTGCCTTGGAAAGGCTGCAGAGGCACTTCACTATGCAGCAGTCTATCAGGGCACTGCTCTTTTCTACTTCTAAATGTGATATAGAGGTTAAATATTTTGCATGTCAAATACAACTGTGTGATGAAGCTATAGATATAGTTATCTAGTACTGCTTGCAACTACACTATTCTAATGTGGATGTCTCTGCTGTATATTGTAAAGAACCCAACCCATTTGGGGCATTTATAGCCGGGTATGAAGGGCCAAGTTTGTCAAGCTATTGAGACAGCTAAAGAAGTAGATTCCAGCTTTCCAGAATTTTTCGAATATCTGAACACTAAGGTGTGAGGAACTTGTATTCAGAAAGAAAAAGAAAATGAGCACCTACACACCTGATAATCCCACTGTACTTAACCATATATCTTTAAGCACATAAAAGTCTACGGCTTTTTAGTTCCAAGTCATTTGTTCGAGACCTCATGGAAGGAAATGATCACTAAGCAAAAGACA
The DNA here is from genome assembly GCA_013396695.1 of Sakesphorus luctuosus. Classification (NCBI taxonomy): domain Eukaryota; kingdom Metazoa; phylum Chordata; class Aves; order Passeriformes; family Thamnophilidae; genus Sakesphorus; species Sakesphorus luctuosus. The sequence continues at coordinate 38,054 of VWZD01005137.1, forward strand.
GAATATGAGACATCTATTATATCTGGTTGCTATCCTTTTTCTTAGATACTTTCCTTTCACAGAATTTGCAAATGCAGTTTTCCTATACAAAGGCACATTCACTTAGGAACTACATAACCAGGAATAGAGAGTTTACTGAATGTTGCCAAATGTATCTGAAACACGACAAAAGTGTCAAACCTACATTACATGTTTAAACATAGCCATCTAGTGCCATTTTAGATACACTAAGTTATCCAAGATACCAGGTAGCCTAAGGTAATAAAAATTACCGTATAAAATTAAATTTTGGAAAGAGGAATCTATCTCAGAGCAGTTACCTGCACAAGAAGCTCCATTTGTGCCACAGCATCCTGCTGATACATTTCATCCAACCAGTTACCTAGGCTGTGAGCTTCAGCTGAAACACAGACATTTTGAAAATCATCACAAATAATCTGTCTTCCTATCCTTCTTTCTGTGATGCTTCTAAGTTCAAATGTTATTTATCCTAATTTGAGAGTCAATCTTACAATTAATTATGACAGACTATGTCCATTCTTATGGAGAATCACAGCAGCTATATGCTGGTCTAGGCATTCTGTCAGGCATGGTCTCTTCAGGATCTGTTACAAGGCTTTTAGGGCCAGAAACAGAAGACACTGAAATGGTCTTCAGATTTAATACATAACAAATCAACAGTTTAAAAGTTGCTGCTTCCCCACCCCACCCCAGATAGAAACTATGATTCTTCTTGGGAATTTGATCTCTATAAAAGAGAAACTTATCTTTGAAATCCTTTCAGAGCCAACTTATGTCATTTTATAATCTCCTGGATTCTGCCTCAATTGTAAATCAATTGTAAGTAGATTTCTATCAGTTTGTGGCACCAGACAGCAGAATACACTTCAACTTGCAACTTGCAACTAAACAGTTTACCTGGCAGAAACCACTTAGGGGAAAAAAAAAAAAAAAAAAATAGTAGACTGATCTGTTAGCAAAGCTCTGAATACGTATCTGTTAATGTATCTATGTTATGAACTCACATAAGCTTTTCTCTAAATGATTTCAAGAACAAACTGCAGTGTGGAACATATTACAGCTAAAGGTGAACCACAGTGGTGCGACAAAACTGAAGCGAACCCTAGAAATTTATGCTAGCCAGACTCCCCAGAGGTCAGCTGTAGGGATTCATCACCTCCTCCAGGAATATTTGGGTTTGCACAGAGACAGTGCACCACTGTAACATAAACAAACCTTGAGGTTAATGCTGATATCACCTAGCTTTTTAAGTCACTCTGAAGAAGCAACACAGGAAAGGATAACATGAATGTATCTGCTGCATAACTCAATTGGTGCATAGCTTTAAGTAAGTAACCCCCATAGGCCTATTATTAAAGCTAAGATGAAAGGGAAGAATGCTCTTTTATGGAACAGGGCAACAGGATGTTCGAATTGCTGTCTAGATTAGAAAAGCTCTTAGTCAGTGTCTGCTCCCAGAAAGAATTCACCATTAGCAAAGCCTACCTTGGGTCTCAGAGTAACTTTGCTGAGCAAAGGTGGTACTTGAGCTGAAGGGTCTTATGAGTTAAAATTGCAGCCTACTTGGAAGGAGAGGCCAATTGTCATAGCAATAACTGAAGTAAAAATAGACTGAAATTTAACATTGATGTATGAACTAAGAGGAAATGGTGGAAATGCAAAAGATTCATATTATGACAAGTCCACTGCCCCTAGAACCCTTCTTTCCAACCCTCTTTCACTGCTTCCTATGTGGCATTGGCTCAAGTGACTCCACACAGAGCACTGCTTTCCACTCTGTAGACTCACTTGAGTTTCCCCTGCAGGCTTTCTGCATCCACTTGTTTTTTGTTCCAAACCACTTCGTTAGGTCAGATGCATGTAGCAGTAATTTGTAAATTTTTTTTAAGTTTGGAACATACATAACAAACAGATTGCTGAGTGCACTATCCAGTTCATGGGTGTCCACAGGTATTTGTCTCCTTCTTCAGTATAACTTTCTGACTACTCCATGGAAAATAACAAATACCAAAATTCCCTGACTCACAATTCCCATTCCCCATGGACTTTTACAGAACAGTTGGGGAGATGGGCAATGACAACAGTCTGCAGAAAAATAGGGTACCAGCAAGATATGATGGCAAATTTGGTAGAAGAGGGAAGGTATAAAGAGTGATCAAAGTAAGTGATAAATGTTAAGAAATCAAAAAGAAACTGCCTGTCCAGTATAAGTATAATGAGTGAGCTTTGATGGTGGATAGAGGAACCATCTCAAAGGAAATGAAGATTGTCATCATATCTTACTCAGAAAATGGAAATGTTTTATAAAAGACTTGGCTTAAGGTATTCAGAAGATGAGGAGCTATATAAGGCCTTGGTGGGTGTCAGAGGTTGGTTGTTGTACTGAGAGATGGCTTGGAAGTCAAAAGGGACAGGTTACGAAGGGGAGGTACTTGCTCCAGGTAAAGTTCCAGAATGCTTTGAAGACACCTATCTGATCACAGACCTAACTCTGCTCTAACTTTGTGCCCTCAGGCAATTCAATTTGATTCTTAGCAATTCTCTTTCCCTTCTCGTTTTCTCTACTTCTCTGCCATCTGTTTTGAACTGTATACTGTTTGGGATATCAGCTCTTCTTACACAGTTCCTAGAACAATGAGGCTCTGATCTCACAGGACTCTTCTAGACATTCCTAGAATACAAATAATAAATAGTCTTAATTTAGCAAATATTTATTGAGTTTTCTCAGGTATTATAACTAATTACTGCCATTTTCCCATAGAGAAAGAATCCATCACTCTGCTGATGATAAAAGAGTTTTTTGAACAATGGATTTAAAATCTATCCGTTCAGATAAATAATTTGTTCTTATTTCTTTCCTGTCACTTTCTGCAAACTATTTGCTTCCCTGTGGGACGACTCTAAACTCTCTAAATAGTGTGAACTAAACAAGTATTGAGCAGGTTCAGATTCTGTACAGTATAAAGATGCAAAGAGATATTTTTTATTTCTAAAGACATGGTGTACATACAAAATCTAGATTCTGTTCATAGGTAATTAATATAAGAGCTGAACTATGGACGCTATGACTATATAATCATCTAATTTGACAGACATATATTAACAGTAGCATTTTTCTATTTCCTAGATTTGTGATTACACTCCATTAATTCTGCACCTGCTAGAGCCCCTAGGACAGCCCTGAAGTAGATGTCAGTCACAGACACACTAGAAAGAATGTTCCCACAACACCATCACCTCCCCCTTCCCAGATAAAAATCATGCACAAAGACACATGTCGTTGCATCCCTATTGTCTTGTATCCACAGCAATTAAAATCCTGTAGTAACCAAGGCAGTAGCTGTATTTTTACTTTCTCCATCTTTCTTTCTCTTGCTCTTTCTTCTCACAGTTTCCACTTACTGAAATCTGGGTAACTTGAATTTGCACGGGTTAGAGTTTGCTAAGTCAGTGCTTTGTGAAATGCTTTATTTCAGTTGAATGTTATCTTTAAAATTTGCCAAGTTCCCTTATTTTCTAAAGTTTACCAGTAAAATTTTGTTGCTTCACCTCCTGAAAACGTTGTTTGTGCTCCCTTGGAGTATAAAAAAACAAAAGCCCATTTAAGGAACTCAGTGAGCAAGTCTAGGGCTTTACAGTAGGCACATTTTCAGGTGTAGACACTTATTTCAAATGAATCCGTTTGAGAGCCTAAATTCAGGTATTTGAGAACCTCTTTCCATAATTAAATGAGATATCACAGTCCATTCTCCGGAAAAAGCCAGAAATTACAAAAGTTTGGCATCCTGCATGGGACATTTGCCTACCTAGACCAGGTTTACGTCACCTAGTTAGGAAGGGATTGCTCTCATTATTACTGGAAAGACTCCCATGGATTTTACCACAGGCAAATGGCTGAAAAATAGAAATTGTTCTTCCTAGTAGAAAAAAAAAAGTTTTATATTTTATACTTTGTCTACATATGCGAAACACGTAATATATCAACACAAAAATACAGAAACCAATCTTAAGTTTCTGCTCAACAAATGTAATGTCATGTAATGTCACTGAAAATTAAATGGTCTAAATAATGTCTTTCATTATTAATGAATTTTATGGAGGATTTAAATCCCACTCTATTTACATGCAACAATTTCAAATAGATATTATTCTGATATTAAGCTGCTTGTCTACCTGCTGTAACTGGAATTAAAATTGTGGCTCATTTTTATAAATAAAAATTTTTTATTCAAGGTAAGGGCTTAAGGAAAAAGCCTTAATGTAACAAAAGCCAATGGTATTTCTGGTTGGAATTTTAGAATTTTATCTATCTTTTATAGACAGGTCAATCTACAGAGGATGCTAAAAAAAGAAAGACATTGATAAGATAATTAAAGTAGTTCTTCTCTTACCCGATTCCACAGGTATCATTAGTCTCAGGGAGCATAACTGGAAATTAATCTATTGGCAGAGGACTTAAAAACCCACATTACTTGAGATATACCATGGTGAATCTGAGCCATGGGCGATAACTGCAGGTCAGGTGATAAGATGTGTGGTTTCGCTGATTGTTTCAGTCCCTGGACTATCAAGCAACTGATGGTTGATAAAGCTATAGCCATTCATCCCATATGAGTATTTCTGGTGTGCAAGGCAGTGTCTAGCAGTGGACTGAATTTCAAGGATTAGGAAGCTAATTCTAATTTGTCTCCTCTGAGGTGTGTAACCATCATTCCAATGTATGGTCTTATGCTGTTTAAGTTTCAAGATCTGTGTGGCAGGTATTGTCTCTTACTATCTGTGGGGGTGACAGTGTGTGTGTGTATCTCTTAAGGTCTGAGGTGATTGATGAATGTATCCTTAAGGACCAGAGAACCACCTGTAGAATGTGGATACCTTGTAACCAGTAGAATCTTTCCATGTATGCTAGGTGAACTTCTGACCAATAGTGTGCTGGCATGTTCTTTACAGGAGTAGATAAAAGTGAAGCTGCTACTAAAAAAGTCCTTTCTCTTTGGCGAGCCTTCTGATCACACTGCAGCCTGAGTTGTCTCTGCCTCCTCTAGGCTAACCTACTTTACCCCAAGAAAGGGTAATCCCAATAACTATCTATGTACACAGCTCCTAGTAGAAAGTGGCTTCAATCTTAATCAAAATCTCTGGATACTTCTAAAACTAAAACCAACAGAATCAGTAGCTCTATCAAAATAATTCACAATACCTCCAGAGGCAAGTTACATACACAGACCTGGGGACCTCATCCTCTTCCCAAGCTCACAGGGAGATGAAACCCCATAAATGTGCTTAAAACCCATCCAACCACTGGAAGAACCATCTGGTTCAATCACAAATTTTTGTCACCACTAATACAGACATGAAGATTAAAGTGAGAAAAAAGAAAACAGGAAAAGAAAGATGACAGCCATGGAGACTGGAGAGTCAGAGCAGTGGAGATCTTTCACTGTGTAGCACTATGGGCACTGAAAGGGTGGTACAGGATTTTTTTTTTTGATGAGCAATTCAAACAATACCACCACAAAATAGCAGGTCTACGGTACTGCTCACATAATACTTTCTTTGGTTTCATAAGATGCCTGACAGCCCAGACTTCTCCACTTTAATCTTGCCTTAGGGAGAGGATGTTCTTATGCACTGCCTCACTATTAGTTTGTTTTCAGCTGATAAGTTTTTGAAGTAAGCTCAGAATCAAATTGCATCAAATTAACCAGTTCCACAACAGTGCTCCAATCTCCTGAACTCCTGTTGATTGCATTGAGTTTGCAAGGATCAAACCAGGACTTGAAGCTTTTAATTACCTCTGAGAATCTAAGCTGATTCCTCTGGATGAGTTTAGATAGTTCACACACACTTCCTCTAAAGATAAATCTGATTTTTATCCTATTCAAAAATACAAATTAGAAGGACAGAGAGATTTTCACTTTCAGCCACTGGTTTCCAGTATCAGCATGACAATTACTTAAGCTTTAACTTGTGTCTACTACTACAGTAAGTAAATCTGCAGTTATGTTAATCTATTAAAAAATAGCACCAAAGGACAGTAGGTTTTCCATAACAATAAAAATATCAAAATTTATAGAGATTCAGAATTCTTATGGGTCTTTCCAAGTAGCACAAAAATCATTGAATTTAACAACAACAATAATTGATAGCAGTAGATAGATTCTTAGTGACCTCATGACCATTTTTAATTCACTTTGGACCTGCAGAATATAAAATTTTGTCTCTAAGGTGATGCAAGAATAGCAGAATATGAAATAAACAAAAAAAACCCCCACAAAAATAATCTCTACCATTAGAGCAAGAAGTTTGCTTAAAATGTCATTTTCTCTCATTTGTAGAAAAGCTGTCACCAGATGGAATGCTTTCTTGACTGCAATGCTCAAAGGTACTCATTAAATCCAGGAAAAGAAAATATTTCAGATGAAATTTGCCCATAACCTTTGCCCACAACACTTTTGAGGTTCAGACCTATTCAGATAAGTTGGGAGGAGTGTTTGTTTAAATGATTGGCCAGTGTATTTGTGATGGTGCTAGTCTGTGTCTGGTTGCTTGGCTGGCTGGCTCTTTAACACAGACCACAATGTCTTAGTATTCAAGCAATTTGCCTCCATTTGTTTGTCTTCAGAATATTTTAAAATGAAGAGATTGTCATTTGTCCTGTTGCACAGCTGGAGGATGGAGGCACATGTAACTCAGCACTAACTTTTGTTCTGTAGAGACTTAAAATTTGCTACTGTTAGTGAGTTCAGTACCATAGAGCATCATCACGGGGACCACCCAGACTGAGTAAAGGTGGCAGAACTGCATCCAGATTTATTAAGACTGAAACTTGGAATGGAGATTTCTACAGTGTTATAAGGGAAGAAAGAACCTTCAGAATAATCTTGAATAAACTGCTTCAAGTAAGCAGGTAAAGGCCAGTCACCAATACCCCTTCAGACTTAGGTTAGTTGGGTCTTTGTTCATCTGTTCTGAAACAGATATTTTAATTTTCCCATCAGCAAAATATTTCCCTCTCCTCACCTGAAGCAGACGGGATGTTGGACAGCAAGGCTAGAAGTCTATGCTTCCAATGCACAAAATCTCATCCAGGATGGATGCAGGTACTTCAAATCACAACTAGAGCAAAATTATTGTTCTCTGTGTACAAGGGAAAAAAGAGAAACAAATCTGAGCCTCCTGAGTCCTGATCCTATACCTTTGACTATGATGTCCTATACCTTTGGCCTATAGATAAGGCAGAGGTGTTTCATGCTTTCTTTGCCTTGGTCTTCACCACAGATGATGGACCAAGATGGTCTCAGTACCCTGGGCTGGAGGACTGTGACTGTGAGAAGCATCAACTCCCAGTTGACTCTGAAATTGTGCAGGATCTGCTGCACCAGATGGATCCCTATAAATCTGTAGGGCCTGGTGGGATTCATCCAAGAATCCTCAAAGTACTGGCTGATGTCATTACAAAACCTCTATTAATGATTTTTGAGTGATCTTGGGAATCCAGATAGCTCGCAGCTGACTGGAAGCTGGTGAATGTTGTCCTGATTTTCAAGAAGGGCAAGAAGAACGGCCCCGGAAACTACAGGCCTGTCAGTCTCACTTCAGTCCTGGTAAAGTTAAGCAGAAGATTATTCTGGGAAGTGTTGAAAACCCCTTAAAGGCAACACACCTTGATGAGAGGAAGTCCTGCTTCTCAAGTATGATTTCTTTTTATAACAAGATAACTCACCTAGCTGATCAAGGGAAGCCAGTTGATGTAATCTTCTTGGATTTCAGTAAAGTTTTCAATAGTGTCTCTCACAGGATCCTCGTGGACAAAATGTCCCACATGCAGCTGGATAAAAACATCATGTGATATGTGAGCAATTGGCTCATGGGTCAGGCACAAAGGGTAATAGTGAGTGCGATAACATCAAACTGGCCACATTCACTAGTGGGGTTCAACAAGGAAGCCATCTGAGGAGCAGTTGAGGTCATTTGGTCTGTTTAGCCTGGAGAAGAGGAGATTGAGCAGAAAACTCATTGCAGTCTACAATGTCCTTGTGAGAGGAAGAGGAGGGGCAGACACTGATCTCTCCTCTCTGGTGACCAGTGACAGAACCTAAAGGAGTGGCCTAAAGTTGTGTCAGGGGAGCTTTAGGTTGGATATTAGAGTGAGATTCTTCACCAAACGGATGGTTGGGCACTGGAAATGGATCCCCAGGGAAGTGATCAAAGCACCAAACCTGACCGAGTTCATGAAGTGTTTGGATGACTCTCAAGCACATGGTGTGAGTCTTGGAAATGGTCCTATGCAGGGCTAAGGGTTGGACTTGATGATCCTAGTGGGTCCCTTCCAACTTAGCCTATTCTATGACTGTTATTCTATCTTTCCTGACTGGCTGTAAATCAGTTTGAAAGACTGGTGTCAAATGATGTCCAGGTTAATTCTGCAGGGGGCTTAAAATTAAAGGAACCTGATCCAAGATGCACTGAAAACACTGGGAGTGATTTCCTGCAGCTATCAGTGGACTTGATATTGCAGAGCAAGTATGTATACGCAGCCTGCTTATAAAAATAAGAAAATCCTTTCCAGATCCATGTGCTCCACACACGTTTCAAGGATGAAGAATTAAAAACAAAACAAAACAAAAATGAAAAAAATGAGCAAGAGAAAAAAATAACACTAAAAACAATGGGGAAAAAAACCAAGAACACCAACCTCTCTCATTTTATTAGGACATTTGTAAAAGTCTTGTTATAATTTCAATTTCCCAATCAGGTTGATTTATGGATTTCCCCCCTTGTTTATGGCTTTTTCACTGCTCCATTTTATAGAACCCATGAATACATCAGGATTTGCACCAAGGACCTCAAATAAGCAGCTCAACATCAGTAGACAAAACAGCAGTCTGATTTAATAAGATTTTTTTGCTCCAGGTTCTCTCAATCTGCTTTGCACCAATTACAGAAGGTAGGGTCAGAATGAAGGCTTAACCTAGAATTTTTTTCAGAGATTTTAGCAATGCCGTGTTTGGAACTGTTTTCCTGATACCTATTATGTTGTTAGCCCAGCAGAGGGAAGAAATAGTTTAAAACATGTCACAGTAGGAGCTGTCTTAATATTAAGTGTTAGATCACTGATGGTAGGCATCAAATATTCTGGCTTCGTTGTAGTGCTTGAAAGCTTGTACAGAATTGCTAAATAAAGTAACATGATTTTACTTTCTTTTTCTTTTTTTAGAAAAATAAAATAAACATGAAAAGATCACTGTATGCCCTTGTTATTACAAACTGTGTCAAAGCCTGCAAATGTATCATGATTATAGATGCTGTAATAAATAGCTCAGAAAAAAGGCCTCCTTTGTTGCACTATTTAAAATTGGGTCAGAGTAGGTCACTCCTAAATCCCCAGGCAATCAACAAGAACTATTTTCTCACCAATGCAAAGTATTTATATAAATATTCGAATATGATCTGAATAATTTTCTAAAAACCAATGTCTTTTTCTGCCAGAGTACAGATTATCATAATTTTATCCTTCAAATTTGACCAAAGAAAAATCATAAAAATCTAATCAATTTTTTAAAACGTTCAAATTATTAAATGGAGGTCCCTTAAAAGGGTAATGTCAAACTGTTCACAGATTTCTAAATCTAGAGAAAAAAAAAATACCTTTAACCTTATAAATCTTCAAGGTATAATTCTCTGATGCATTTATTCACATAATCAGGTAAGATTTTTATCAGTACCAATCAAAGAAGCTTGTGATTTTTTTAATTCTTTAGGCTTCCACAATAAGCCTTTTCTGCTTTTTCATTCTTTTATCTTTGTAGTGAAAAATTTGAAAAATACTCTGTCACTATATATGTTATAATAGTATACAGACATACCAGCAATATATAATAATTTCCATAGATATAACACATGTCAAATTTTGTGTTTTGTTCTTGATGACTACAGAAGGAAAAATGTTAGGCCTGTGTATGACAGCGATGTGGCTTCCAGTCCTCAGCAGCAAATATACCTGGAATATGCACAGCGGTGGCACTCAGTCTGAACATCTGTCACCATTCTGAGAGTTTGAAGTGCATCTAGTCCTTTGGAGTCAATTTCATTTGATTTCCCAGTTCAAGTCTTTTGCAACTATTGTATGTGTCATTAAATGACAGTAATGAAAATAACTGCAGCCATTATTACGGGGTTTAGGACTTTGCCATCTGTTGAATATTAGCCTTTCCTTCTCCCAACTGGCATATTGTTGTGCCAAAATCAATACATAAGCAGTGTCACCATAGTACACTTGCAGGCTGTTGTATAGCTCTTTACACATATACCACAGAATTCCACAAAACAGTGTTAATAGAGACAGCAATGGCCAAAAATATAGTTCAAACACTGACATCCAAACATCATGGTGTGTAGAGGTAGGGACTGCTGTTGAGATTTCTCCATTTCACAGCATCACAGAATACTTCCAGTTGGAAGGGACCCACTAGGATCATCAAGTCCAACCCTTAGCCCTGCACAGGACCATCCCCAAGAGTCACACCATGTGCCTGAGAGTGTCATCCAAACACTTCATGAACTCTGTCAGGCTTGGTGCTGTGACCACTTCTCTGAGGAGCCTGTTCCAGTGCCCAATCACCCTCTGGGTGAAGAACGTCTTACTAATATCCAACCTAAAGCTCCCCTGACACGACTTCAGATCATTCCCTTAGGTTCTGTCGCTGATCATAAGAGAGGAGAGATCAGTGTCTGCCCCTCCTCTTCCTCTCAAAAGGACATTGCAGACTGCAATGCGTTTTCTGCTCAATCTCCTCGTCTCCAAGCTGAACAGAACCAAATGACCTCGTCTGCTTCTCATGTGGCTTCCCCTCAAGGCCCTTCACTGTCTTCCTTGCCCTGTTTGGGGTGTTCTCCTATAGCTTAATATCTTATATTGTTGTGCCCAAAACTGCACACAATATTCAGGGTGAGGTCACCCCAGTGCAGAACAGCGTGGGACAATCTCCTCCCTTCACCGGTTGGTGATGCTTTGCCTGATGTCCCCTAGCACACAGTTGGACCTCTGGGCTTCCAGGGCACTGCTGACCTGTATTCAACTTGCCATTCACCAGGACTCCTGCATCTGTTTCCATGGCACTGCTTTCCAGCATCTCATTCCCCAGTCTGTCTGTACATCCAGGATTGCCCCATCCCATGTGCAGAATCCGGCATATTCCCATTGTTGAACTTCATATGGTTAGTGATTGCCAAGCCCTCCAATTTGTCCAGGTCTCTCTGGAGAGCTTCCCTGCCTTTGAGGGAGTCAACAGCTCCTTCCAGTTTTGTGTCATCTGCAAATTTGCTTAGTATCCCTTGCAGTCCTGCACCCAAGTCATTTACAAAGATGGTGAAGAGCACAGGGCCCAAGATGGAGCCCTGCAGAACCCCACTAGTGACAGATCACCAGTCTGATGTCATCCCAGTCACTGTTACCCTCTGTGCTCGACCTGTGGGACAATTCTCACCCACCGTGTGATGTGTTTATCCAGCTGCGTGCTGGGCATTTTGTCTAGAGAGATACTTCAAGATATGCACGTTTAAAAAGCTAATACAGCTGTGTTAAGCATAATTAAGATCTGGTAGTGTCAAACTCAGATCTCAAAAGATCTTTTGCTTTGCAATCAACATCTGTAAAGTTTTTTAGGTGCGAGGTAATACAAGGTACTAACATAATACCCTGCAGGACAAATAGTGAATTCATAGAGCCATCCTTATAAAATACCAGTTTGCTCTCATAAGCAACAAAGCATTGGAAGTGTTGCAGTGGCTGAATGCCAGAAACAACTGCCCAGACCTCAGGCCATAAAACTTTCTCTTGTTTTCTGAAGACTCAAGTTCTTTTGAAGGTAAAAAGGGATAAAATTACTCTGACATGAGAAATTCCTTTAGTTTCAAGGGCTCATTGATCACAAGACTGCATCATCCATAGCAATATGTACATTCTTACACCACCTGCTTTGCAAGAGACCATTCTAGGCAAAATCCTCACTTTTGCATTCTCACCTGCTACATGATAGATGACTAAGTACATTTGTAAAATTGTCATGGTACTTACTGGCAAACACTGGATTTTAATGGTGACTACTTCAAAGAAAGTAGATGACCATAAGTTGGAAAAAAAAGTCAAGAAAAAGCGAGACACAGAATAATTGCAACAAGAAATCAGTCAGTGGAAAATAACTATACAGATATAGCAAAACAAAAGCCAAGACCCTGTGTGAATTCATTGCCTGCCTTGTATCAACTAGGAAGGTAAGGTAAGAGATAAAGATTGTTACATGAGGATGAAAAGTTCATAGGGTATTCTCATATTAATCATATCCTGCACATTTTGATGCCTGGAATGTACCATCTGCATTAAATTTATGTTCAGAGGTTATTTTGAAAAAAATTGTGACACTATAGTTTCATTCTTCAACCCATAAAAACAAGCTGAATAGAGGTTATCTCAATCTATTGTCTTCAGCCAAGAACATCTAGGAATGAAGAGTGTCACAATAGTAAATCTGACTGAAGAATGAACACAATCAAGTGTGAAGGAGGTTCTTACAAATTTTTTAATAGCCAAAGCTATTTTCATTTCTGAAAATTCATGTAAGCCATGTACATGTAAAGCAAAAAAGTACAACCAGACTTCTACGATCTCAAGGCAGAATGCAGGACAGAGAATGCAGCTGATGTTTCCTGACAAACCACGTCCCATTGCATACTCAACTAAGCAGAGTTGCGGGTGTTAAAATAAAAATGTAGCAGCTTAGGATTCATAGCTTTATCAAGCAACTATTGTTATGGTACTTCAGCAAACAGTCTAACCACTAAACACATAGTGTTGCTCTTTCAGACACAAACCGAAGCTTATTATTAGTGCTACAGTGTTCAGCTCTAGAGTAGAGGTACTATGAACCGGAACTACTGTCCCTGTTTTTGGAGATGGCTGATCTAGCAGCACAGAGCAGAGAGATTTAGAGCAACAAAAATCAGCTTCAGTGAATCTAATTCAGTTTGCTTAATTCAATACTCTAGATGACTCTTTTGTTATCCTAAGTTCTTAAATTACACAAACTGAGCAGCAGAGGAAAGGTGCATTAAAGCCGTTAGAACCGCGGCCAGGATTTTCTTTTGATTTTTCTTCTCATCTTGCCAGTATGTCTACACATCTCACTGGTATTTTCCCTCTTGTCATTATCCAAGCTTTCCATTTTTAAAATAGATTAAAAATGTAGAAGATGGGAGAGAGTAGTTTGCTTATTTCAGCCCCACCACTTTTGGAGCACATCATTTTCCAAAATATGGGAGGTGATTCCTCTTTTAGAGAGATAATAAAACAAAATGAGTGAGAACAGAACATCCAGAAGAGCTGATATCTTGAGGAGCCACTAAAATGGTGAAGACTCATTTTCAGTTCCTTTTCATACTCTCCCCACATTAATGCACTAAGAGACACTGAAGTGTTTTTAATCAGAAGTTCAACCCTAGAGGATAAAAATTTTCTCTATTATGTTTGCTGAAATCTTCACATTTCTGTGTAAAAATTTGTTTTCAATAAATTTGTGTGGTTTTAAGACACATCATTTCATCAAAATATGCCTGAGCAGTGTAAACCTTCAGAATCAGCTGGATCAGAAAAAATGCAGGATAAATTCAGACACCTTAAATAGAAGCAGAGCTACATGCAACGCACATTTCACCATAGCTCTGTGGGAACTGTAATCAGGCTAAGTGCTGTAAAATGTAGCTGCAATTATTTGCAGATTAAAAATTCCAGCTACAGTTATTTCTTGATTTGAAATTGAGGATGAAGAATTAGAGGTCACTCTGTCAAAATAAGAACATTTTAATGTAATGTTGTCAAGGTTGTCTTGCTTAAGGTTTTTTGTAGTTGCTTTTGTACAATAGGATAAAAATAAATTCTATAAATCTGCACACAAATTCTAAATATTCAAATGCAATACCATGAACAATTCAAAATTCTGCCAAGCAAAATACTGCTACAGGCATCTTCACTGATAGAAGCACTGCTGGATTGAATACCTTCACTGAGATCTCCCCTAGAGCATGGGAATACAAAGATCGGAGAAATGGCCCTGTAAATGTGCAATAGGCAATCTGCTGTGATTTCTAAGGACACAAAATTGGATCAAATTAGAGAAAATTATAAATCCAGACTACTTAGCCATCTGTGGAGTCAAAATGAAAACTACTGGATTAGACAAAAATCTAATAGTTTCATTAGACTTTGAAGCTGATTTATAGTTCGCTATTTCCCTAAACCGTCTGGGAATAACCTGGAGACAAAAGCCTTTATCTCATGAGGAAGGACCCTAAGCTATATTATCCACAGCTTTAAGTACGGAGAACATACCAGGTGAAGAGGAAATGTAATGGAAGCTACAAAGAAGATAACAGAAGCAAGCTAGAGGGAAGTCTGTCTGGGGAATACCTTAGGAAAAAAAAAAGTTATACTGCTATTCTGAAGAGACACATACTTCATGTTTTTGGGACTACTGCATAGACATATATTCAAAATTCAGCTTAGTGTTAATTTCAACTCTCTGCTGGTTACTAGCTGTAAGGTTAATCTGCTATTACAGATACAGACTTTCTGAAGACCACAAAATAGTTTCTGTTAACTGAGCCTGACTGACATCCAGCCCCTCTGGATTCTCACCTGATACTGAAATGCAAGTTTCTTATTTCATACCAAAACCAGTTTTGAAAACAGAAAAAAAGATTAAATGCTGACTTCACTGATACTTCTTGAAACTGAAACAAAGTTTCTATCAAAAATAATTACTGTGATCCCCATCTGATAAAGATTAGGCAAAAGCCTATAAAAGAAGTTGCACCCAACAAATATCCTACAGAGCAGGACTATGTCACACATAAATATCTGAAAACTGCATTAGCACAAACTCAATCACCATGAAAGATGACATGAAAGCAGACCTGCCTGCAGCAACAGTTGCAAAAATTATCCTGAATTATTTAGCAAACATGGGGTTATTTTAAAAAGGAAAAGCACGTTGCTTTCTTAACTCTGTAAAAGAACTTGAGGTCTTAATAGACGTAGTGATTAAATCAATACATCTATACAGTCAGGAGGTATGGTAGTTATTACTCATTATGTAGCATTCTCTAAAGCCAAATTAAAAGGAGTGAGATCTTAAGAAAGGCCTGGCTTTTAGATTGACACATGCCATTGTGCTATATTAAATCAATTAAACCATCCAGATAGTCCTTTGAGGATAAATGGGTAGATGCTCAAAGAATATATCTGTGCAATCTGATGAAGACATTGAAACAGCAATTCATCATTGCCTTCAATATGAATGGTAATAAAGACTAACCAAATGACAGATGTTCTATAGAAAGTCAGACATTGCAGAGGAATGCAAGAGATAAGACTATTTAACTCTTTCCAGTAATGACTGAAAAAAACCACCAAGCCAAAATTCCATGATTATAGAAATATTCCCAAAACATAAAAATTTCTTACTGTTGGAACAGGCCAGTCTGGTCTGCCAAACTACCCTGAGCATTCAGTCTTGCCACAAATTGACTACAAATAAAATTACTTTTTACCAGCAACAAAATCAGTAGCAATTACATACATAACTTTTTGGTTAAAGGGGAATGCATTTACTGATCCATGGAAGCCAGTAGATGTAATCTTTGTGGATTTCAGTAAAGCTTTTAATCTTGACTCTCACAGGACCCTTTGGACAAAATGCCCAGCACGCAGCTGGATAAACACATCACACGGTGGGTGAGAATTGTCCCACAGGTCGAGCACAGAGGGTAACAGTGACTGGGATGACATCAGACTGGTGATCTGTCACTAGTGGGGTTCTGCAGGGCTCCATCTTGGGCCCTGTGCTCTTCACCATCTTTGTAAATGACTTGGGTGCAGAACTGCAAGGGATACTAAGCAAGTTTGCAGATGACACAAAACTGGGAGGAGCTGTTGACTCCCTCAAAGGCAGGGAAGCTCTCCAGAGAGACCTGGACAAATTGGAGGGCTTGGCAATCACTAACCATATGAAGTTCAATAATAGGAATATGCCGGATTCTGCACATGGGATGGGGCAATCCTGGATGTACAGACAGACTGGGGAATGAGATGCTGGAAAGCAGTGCCATGGAAACAGACTCAGGGGTGGGTGGTCTCCCACCCTGGAGAGGAGGAGACTAAGGGGAGAACTCATTGCAGTCTACAGCTTCTTCATGAGGGGAAGAAGAAGGGCAGGCACTAATCTCTCCTGTCTGATGACCAGTGATAGAACACAAGGGAATCATCTGAAGTTGTGTCAGCAGAGGTTTAATTTGGATATTACTAAGAAGTTCTTCACCCAGAGGGTGGTTGGGCACTGGAACAGGCTCCCCAGAAAAGTGGTCACAGCACCAAGCCTGACAGAGTTCAAGAAGTGTTTGGATGATACTCTCAGGCACATGGTGTGACTCTTGGGGATGGTCCTGAGCAGGGTTAAGTGTTGGACTCAATGATCCCTGTGGGTCCCTTCCAATTCAGCATGGTCTTTGATTCTGTGATTCTATATTCAAGCCCAAGAACCATGGCACCACTGGCAAGTGGCAGAAAGAGTGAGGAACATGCATAGCTCATCCACCCTCTTAATTTAAAAGTTAGTTTGCAGAAGGTAAAGTAGTCTCAGGTTCACACTGATTCTACAGGTGGTTCTACAAGAAACATTAAACCACCCATGCCTACTGAACTGCCCTTGCAATGTTTGTTTTCATCGTGTCACATCTGTTCCTTTCACTTCCCCAACTGTGCTTTAAAACTATGAGTTGTGTGTCCCTTGAGAGCTCAGAAATGGTTCAGAGAGAATCACAAGGTCCAAAGGGCTCATTTCTTGTTGGTTGAACCCAATCCAAGATTCCCCTGCTGCCAAAAAGAATGATTCTCTTTTCCATGGCCTCAGATGGCAATTTCCTCCTTTTCATCAGCTCTGACACTAAATGGAACCATGTAACAAGTCATATCAGTCTATTGACATCTGGTTTTTGAAGGTTAGTTCTACTGTTAGCCATCACACAATCACATGCTCACAAGTGCCAGTACAACAGCTTGAGAGATGGCAAAGGTTCCCCTTTTCTTAGTACTGGCCATGGGCTAGCATAATCAGAACAAAGCACAACTGTCTTAGAAGATCTGTTATTTAACAGTAGTTCAGTTCTCTCCAGGGCACAGAAGTGAAAAGCTATTGTTGATTAGCTGCAAGCGTCTACACTAGCCAGGGGACTACTAAATGCTTGTAACTTCTGACAGAAGCTCATAACCTCCAGGACCAAGAGCATATTTACAGCATCAGCCAATAATTAGAACCAACTGTCATTTCCCGGCCTTCAGGAACTGAATTGATGCCAAATGCACAGATCACAGAGGTGCAGAGGAAAGCAAAAGGGTCTCACAACTTCAGAAAGCTTCAGATAAGGGTTCTTCCATCAGAAGAACAGCTCTTCTTCCCAGGCATGAGGCCCCAGAAAGATGCGAAAGGTGAGTTCTTCTGCAGTCCCTGGAATATTAGAAATTTTCCATCTCTTAATGGTTCTGTAAAAAGTGGCTAACAGATTTGCATGTAAAGTTTTGATGATGTTTCAGCAGTCAGTGCTCCCTCATAGAAAAATTTAGGAAGGCTGCAGTAATAACACTCAGAGCAATCAGAAACATTCCACAAGCCAGAGACTACTGCTCTTTCTGGCAGGGAAAAATGTACAGCCCACATCAACTCTACAATGAGAGGACACGTACCTTGGCTCACTGTAAGCCTTTCAACACAGGTCTGGACTCCGATTTTCCAGGTTAAATTGCAAGGCTTGAAAGAAAATGAGGATCATGAGTGGGGCAAGCAGTAAGATCTTTGCATTTTTCATTGTAGAGGGCAAATTCCCAAGTCTTGATCATGGAAAGGATTCCTGAAACTATGTCAGGTAGGAAATAAAACTCAATATCCAAAATCACTAAATGTCTGTACACCTCCACCTGAACACTAACAAGCCAGTATCATGAAAGCTTTCAGTGCATCAGTGTTGCAATTTTATCATTTATGCAAACCATGCAAATCAAACTCGCCTTCTCCTCGCAAAAGAGCATGAAAATGTTTCTCTTCCTTTAATTCTCCAAGCAATTAAAAGGTAGAATAATGAAATAAACTAGAGAACATTTTGTGCTTTCTCTATTCTCAAACATTTCCTTCCTTGTAACTTGTTCAGCTCCATTTTTCATGGGCATGTAGGCTAATTCTTTAAAGATACTCATCAGCAAAGACCATTTCAAGTGCCAAGGTTTTCAAAATCCATTTTCCCAGAAATTTTATAGATATGCATTACTACACTTGCCAATATCAGCTCAGATGAAGATTTTGATGAAGATAGACCTTAATTAGTATTTAAATTAGGTATTTCACAGTTGAGGTGTGGACTGTAGTTTACAAAGCAGTCTGCAACAGTTGGGACTTACCAGAGAATAGTTATTTTTAATTGTCAAGCCAGCAGATGACATTTCCGTGTTCCAGATTTTTCCTAACTGTGCACTGTGTTGACAGGACAGTCTAACTGTAGCTCTATCATCCACATGGAATAAAAAAGGGAATCAGTTTAATATGCTAAAGCAAAAACCATTGGAAAGAAACAAGAGCAATTAATTTTGTAGTGTTGTGTTTACTGAAATTACTCATTGATTATATATAAAACTATTGTGGGGTTTTTTTCAGAAACTGATTGCTTTATTTTTTTAATTATGCTTAAGGAAGGTCTCTGTAGACTCTGTTGTTAGCCTATTTATCTTTATCATATATAAGAGCAGGAACAATATGACATTCAGGATTTTAATTATATTAAATCTCATTGCATAATAAATTATTTGCTTTAGAAGTAAACTTTTGTTCAATTTGTCCCATTTCCATCATCCATCAGGAAGATTCAGCCATTCAGATTGTTCTAGGTCAGTCCATCTATCATACTAATATCATTCTGCATCCTCAGCCACAGGCAGTCCTTGAGCTCAGTTGCTGAAGAGTAAAGATGTGTTCTGGATAAGTATGTTTCTTTTAAATATTTCTACTCATCTAGTCACAGACTACATGAGCAGATGGTACAAAGCCAGATGTACCTTTAGATTTAACACAGTATGGTACAGGCTGAACATCTTATGATTCATAGCAATATCTGACCCTGCAGCAACCTGCACTGCACTGTAACTGAGAGATCAGAGTTTTTTCAGGAGTAGAAGAAAGTTATTAAGGGTACCAAGAGCAGCTGACCTGTAAACTGTCCGTAGAGATATGTAGGTTTAATGTCACAAGCCTATCCCAAATCCCACATCAAGAATTAACCTTATTTTTTTTCCTAGAAATATGACATTACCATAAGCTGAGGATTTTCTACACCAAGTTGTTCCTCACCTTACACCACCTTCATCTCACCACATTTACAGCATGTTAGCAACTGAAAATTATTTATGTTCAGAAATGGAATATATTTCATTATGAAAACTAAATATTAGCTTGTCTTTCTGTTGCAGTGCTATGAGATGATAGTGCAACTTGCTAAAAGCAGGAATTGGAAAGTTCAGGCTCAGAGATGTGCATAGACCTCTAAGTACATTAGCATCAATAGACGTTAGGTCAGATGTGGGCAGACTGAGCAGTAAAGTTTGTCTGCTCTAAAGAACCATGGAGAAGTATTGCAGAAATAACATCGTCAGATATAAAATGACAGCTATGCAGAAGCTGTGTTTAAATGTACTGGTGTTCAAGGGAGTGCTACTTTTGACTGATAGAATAAATTTTCTTCATAGTGGCCAGTAGAGGGCTGTTTTCTATTTGCACTGAAAAATGTTGATAATTCAGGGTGTTTTAGTTAGTGCTGAGCAGCATTAGCACTAAGCCAAGGCCTTTTCTGCTTCTCATACCACCTTACCAGGAAGTGGGCTGTGTGTGCACAAGTTGCTGAGACTGGACACAGCTCAGACAACTGATGAAAGGAATATTCCACACCATATGGTATCATGCTCAACATATTAAGCAAACAGAAGAAGGACAGGGACATTTGGAGAGGTGGTGGTTGTTTTCCCAACCACCATTATGAATGATGGAGTCCTGCTTTCCTGAACATAGCTGAAAATCTGCCTGTCCATGGAAAGTGGTGAATGAATTCCTTGTTTTGCTTTGCTTGTATGTGGAGCTTTTAGTTTCTCTCTTAAACTGTCTCTATCTGAACCCGTGAGTTTTGTCCCTTTTAGCCTTTTGATTCTCTCCCCATTCCATCAGGAGGGAGTGAGTGGCTGTGTGGGGCTTTGTTGCTGGTAGGTGTTAAACCATTACAAAGGGGAAGGTTCTCCCATGTCCCCAGTCTGAAGTGCTGCAGAGAATTTCTCCATAAAGCTTGCTTTCCAATGTTTTACATTGGGATAACTGAAACTTATTTTTACTTTTGTTCACCATTAGTTGACTTCAAAGGTATTTTCTAAATAAGAAGTTTCTGAGAGTCAAAACATCTATTCCTTTTATGATTTGTTTTTATTTCCTTCAAGGTTTTCTTACAAAACCTCTGTTTTAAGATTTTCTTACATCCTTAGGTCTGTAAATGTGAACAGAAAAGCATACACAAATTATTAATCAAGCCCTAATTCTGTCTTTAAGGTCAAACAAACAAAAAATTTTTGAAGCTGATATATCTGACAAAGGATTATGATTACAAGATTCATATTTGCATCTTAAAAGCAGATTTGAAAAATACCAAATTATTCCCATTCTAACTCCAAAGCCAAGAGAAAACACCTTTCCACAGGAAATTTCTGCTGTTTTCCCTAATTACCTCAAGTATTAATTCTTCAAGGTAGATAGTGAGTATAAGAGTTGACTATACAATGGGTATAACAGTTTCAACAATGTTGCCATAAGTGTTGTGTTACCATAAATTAGGTCACCTGCTAGTCTGCAACAGCTGAAACTGTACAAAAAATGATCAGCAGACTAACAGACGATTTTCTATCCTCCCTCAGCACAACAGATGAAAACAACCTGTCTCACCTGCTTGTGACATTCAGGAGTTAGTAGAGCTATATCATAGTGCATTAGTATTTCACTGTCTCCTTTTGGTTTCATTTGCAGGGATGGGGGGAGAAGCAGCAACATATGTGGTTTTGCTCTGTATTTTATTTTTCCAGATGTGTTTCACATGATTGTATAGCAACAAGATGTTCTCCTTCAGGGAAGAACCAGCTCACTAAAGATGAGTGTCACTGAATGGCCCGTTCATCTTGCGCTGCTGAAGTCCCCTCACAAACAAGTGTCCAGTGAAAACTGATAGCTGGAATTAAGAGTAAAGAAAGGGGGGTTTTCCCTACTGAGCCCTAGACAAACAGTTCCCAAAAATCTGGTGGCCAACCCTCACTTAAGAAGTTAGACAATTTTGCCTTGTGTTGTACTAATGTAGTCTCTGCAGTAAACTTCTAACTTTAGTGTTCATTGAGACTGCTGTCCTGGACAGCAAAGAATAGATTTGGTTTTCTCTGAGTCCAGGTGATGGCATGGTACCATACTGATAAGTGAAGGAAGAATTCATGTTTGATCCTGCTGCTGGCTTCTTTTAGGGGAAGGATACATCAATATAAATGCACTAATCTCCATTGGACAGGAAACATGAGATAAGAGTCTCCTCCCAAGGAGAAAACATTGAAAAGGTCATATTTTTATAGCAAACTGAAAAGCAAATATAAGCATAGAGGCAATTTTGTGCCAAAACCTATTTTGAGTGCTTCTTTTTAGTTTTTCTGAAGCGAAAATATCGTCTGAACTGATTTTTTTCATTTTTGTGCTCAGTCTGCAGTTTACCACCTTTCATCATGAATAAAGGAAAATGTGGTTATTTTTCATTAAAAACTGCCTTTTGTACATTAAAGAAAATGTCCTTGTCATTTTTTTTGCATATTGCTTAGTCCAAAGAAGAGTTATTTGGCAAGTTTCAAATGCACTATGTATATAGTCAAACAGGAAAATTTCATACTTGACTGAGTTTGGAAGTAGCAGACAAGAAACAAATGCATTATCACATAAAAACAACCTATTCTAGAACATCTATTGGCCTATGTAGAGCAGGATATTTATAACAATCCTGACAATGCTCCAATGCAAACAGATCACAAGTATGCTTAACATTGTATAAAGTCAAGGCTTCAAGTACTGATCCAGTTCTCTAAAGTCAACAAGGAGTCTCTGGCTATTGCATTAGATATTAAATACGTAGAAAATGCATCCTGGCATCCTGAGAAATGTTGAAATGCATGTAACATAATCAAAACAATTTCCTTGTCTTTCCAGCACTTTTGATCAAAGTTTACCATTATGAAAACATGGATGTTGTTGGCTTACTGATTACACGCTCAACCAGTTAGTAAAAAACATCAACACCATGCCATTTGCTTTATAATACTACACATCAGAGTTTACTATTTTTGCTTTTTACATGTTTACATTTTTAAAGGAAGGAAAGTATTCTCTCTTAAAAAAAAATATTTTTGTGACATTATGTTACAAAAATCACAATCTCCAAAACATCAAGCAATTCAAAGTTATGTTTCCCATAAAAAACGCAACATCCACCTGCAAATAGATCTAGTAATAGCTGCCAAAGGAAGTGTTAGAAAACTCTCTGCAAGGTAAAATAGGACTAAGTTAAAATTCCTGTGAGAATCATCACTCTGAATTTCTTGACTCCTCTTTGCATGTACATTCTTATCATGACATTGCACAGACATACTTTTTTGCATTTCTTACTACACTTCCACTACGTTTGTAAGACCAGAATATTTCACTGTGAATGTTAAGCACTGGGATTCTGATACCTTGTTCTTATGGAAAAGGCTTACCAGAGCAGAAACTGAGCCGTATTAATTTATTGTCATGATGAAAGGTATAGTGAGAATCAAAACTGACACTAACTCTTTCTATTTTCTCCACTACTTTTTGATTGCAATCATTGTGGTCTCTATGGATGTCATATCCATAACAGGCACATCAGCATGTGAAGTAGTTTACTGAGGCTGGAAAACAATTCTGATAAAAATGTGCTGCTGCCAGAACTTGGCATATTAGTGTGTCTGAAAAGATTGCCAATGTTGGCATTTTGCCTATGCTGCCTAGGGCCATAGAAGATTGACACAAACTAAAAATAGTTGAAAGATCAAGTTTGTTTTTATGGGAAACTTTTCTTTTAAAATATAACTTGCCTGTTAGACAACAGGCACCTAATACAGCAAGGTGCTGATTGATGGCTTCAGGAATGGTGCTGGGGAATCATAAGGAGTTTGTATGATTTGAGAGCACTCTACACAACTGGACCTACATCACATGTTGATGTGTAAAATGTTATGTACAAGGTGGAATTTTAAAAAAGCCAAAGGAGTGAGAAAAGCAAATGTCAGTAAAAATCATGCAAATCATGTAGAAGTTGGCAGTCATAACTAAAAACAGATAGGATATTAGTATTTGATCAAGTTTTTTATCAAGTTCTGTGGTCTTCCTATATCCACAGAAAATTCAAAACTTAAGACACACACAATCTGAGTAATAGCACGTGGCACACAATTCTTGCTGGCTTTGAAGACCCTCTTCAGATTTTTAAAAACATGAAACTGGTTTCGCCACATGTCTCACAGAACCATATGGAAGGATGCAGACAGATATACACAAAATGATTCATTTACTTTTGATTTTTCATGCATTTTTTTGTGCATTTCTTCTGTAAGTTATCATGAACTGAAGTTGTACAGGCAACAATGTGTGCAGAATGCCAACTTCCAAATCAATTATAATTGACTAACTGGTCAGACGTAACAGTATCACAGTCAATATCAAATTCCTACAGAGGATTTTCCAGAATGTAAAGATTACATTTTTAATTGATTATTCTAGGATATGAAGGAAAGATAAGCACGGGGCAGCATTATATTGAACATTTTTATAAATAGAAAGATATGTTCACTGAGTTCAAATTATTACTCGTTGTGAACCGTTTATAAATTTTTAGAACTTCATGCAGTCTTGGACAAGAAAGAACATAAGGCTGGTTGTGGGCCTGAGCAACCTCATCTAGTGAGGGGCATCCTGGCACATGGTAGGAAATCGTAACTTGATGATCTTCAGGTTTCCTTCCAACCCAAACCATTCTCTGATTCGATTACATATCATAGACTATACACAGAAAACAGTAGGTTGAACAATTTTCCAACATTTACCACCTCTACCAGTTTCTTGTTTAGATCTTATCTGAATTCCTTTGAAACAGAAGAACTTCGAATTTGCATTGTGTAACTGCAAAAATGCAGAGGTATTTTAGATTCCTTCTAGTGGATTTTCATAAAGCTGACAGTAGCTCCTTTCAGATTTTGTACGTATGGATGTTATAATTGCTTCATGCTAAAACCTGAAGACCTCTGGCACCTGAAGGAACTAAAAGGGTAGCAAACATTTCCATGGTTTCAGAGAGGTAGAATCAAGACGAAGCTTCCAATAAATTCCAATTGAATTTTACATTAAGTCAATATCCAAAATGAGATCTGTAGACTACAAAATTATTTGTTTGAGAAGCAAGAAAAACATTCTCACTAGAGCTGTTTCTAGCGACCGATTATAACAGGAGCGGTACTGTATCTGAGGGACATTATGATTTTCAAAGCTACTGTCATTCAGCTGTGGAAGATTATGCGTTCAATTTCTTTTTGGATCGACACAAAGTACTGAGTTTCTCAAGAAAAATAAATAAGAAACTATAGCGGCAGTATGAATTTCTCTGAAGAGCCAATAAAACTTCATTTCACAAACTTCTCTCAAATGCTGATCCACACATTTCTAGCCACTGGTTGTTGGGTGGCTGCCGAGTCATCACAGTGACTGACATCTTTTTCCTTTCCCCACTCACTTTTGACTTTAAAAAATGCTTATTTTGTGCATCAGTAGCAGTTTTCAATACACTGGTTGCTGTGCCCTGCAGACCTCTGAGTGGAATTAGAGTCTTCTGGCCCAGAGAGGTGGATTCTCCAATTATTATTTCTGCAAGATATCTCTCCCTGCCTCATCAATAACAACAGTGCTAGTGGATGCTACAAAGCAAAAAATAAATCAGACTTTCACATTTACAGGTTGCTTCCAAGACACTTATAGATATTTTGTCATAGATTATAATAAATAGTGCCTCTTCATGTTGTAGCACAAATACCTCTCCAAAACTCTTCATTTAGTTAGTCTTCTCTTTTATTTTTTTTCTCTTAGCGAAAGGAATATCTGTTTTTCTGAGGAACACATTTGATATGTTCATCAAGTTTTCTTCTTTATTATGTTAGTAGGAATGAAGCTTGACTCTCTTGGTGGGTGTGTTTGCATCTGCATGTTACTGGCCTATTACCTATAGATGTTGTGGGTGTATGTGGATGACTTACACTACTAGAAACTTCATACTAAAACTTGGCCCTATGGAAAATAGCTTCAAAATTAACGGGAAAGAGGTTAAAAATATCAATGCAACTTTGTTGTCTCTATTGAGGGATTCACGGACTGTGTCTTTTGTGTCTCAGTATCTATGTAGTCAGAAATATAGTTTAATGGAACAACTGTCGCCAGTCTCAAGCATTCAGAGACATCCTGATCCAATTAGATGTCACTGATGAATTCATATTTGTAATACATTTCGGTCCTCAATTTGTATCCTAGACAAAAAACTAATTCCTCCTTTTTGTAGCCCTGCTTTCTCTAGTCCTGTTCCTCATTTCACCAAATCTTCATAAATAAAAACATGAAAGCACAATAAATGCATGCTATTAGTGAAACAAAGGATACAGTAGTACTTTTAACTTCTTCCAAATTATTTCACAAATGCAAAGAAGAGGCTATTTCAAGGGACAATTTTGTTTGCGATGTGCTAAAGAGGGAAGTTTTAAAATGTTCTCTGTCATGAAAATTTGTTGCATACCTGATTTTATATCCTCTCAAAACTATTGAAGAGTTTTCCTACTAAACTAGGTGTTTTGATCACAAGATAACTTGAAAAAAAACCCTCATGTCATGTCATATCATGCTGATGAACAGCACTTAACACAAAGGTGTCCAGGACTGAGGTCTCTGTTTTCGGTCAAAATACAAATATGAACTCACGGCAGATACTTTTAGCAGTAACACATTTTCATAAGCAGCAGACATTATCTACACAGGACTCCAGGTAATCATGAGTCAATTACAAAAACATTGAAGCAAAGGGCTCAGCCCTTAAGGCTACAAAAGCTTTATAAAGTTAACAACTATCACCTGAATCATAACACCCAACGTGCACACTCTAAGACTACCTCAAATCTGACATAATGACACTTAGCTTAGGCTTTCCTTTGAGTTTTAATGCAAATCCCATTATCTTGTAATTGGGGTAGATTAAGAACATAGATGCCCACTGTACCTGTTGATCAGATGACTTTTATGACTTTTGATCACTAAAGCACAGAGGATCAGGACCAGGCCCCCAGGACTCAGTACAAAGACTGTATATAACTGTTGAAGCTTTACGACTGAATGACATAGAAGCTAACTGAATAAGCATAATTAAGCACAAAATTAATATGACATAGTTTTAAAAATGAAAATATTTTTGTTGGTTTGTTCTTTGGTCATATCAAAAGCCCACCAGCTGGATTTATTTACAGAAATGTAGTAGTTATTTTCTCTGATCCTTTCAGCCTCTCAAATTCAGTCCAAGACTTAAAAGATTCATAGTGGGCACATAAGTCACAAATTACACTACAATCAGATCTTACATGCTGCAATTTCTGCTACCTCTTTCTTTGCTGCATGCTCTATCCTTAACACACAGTACATGGCCAGGTGCTCTTTCTTCTCCATTATACCATGACTTCAAATATGTTTTCTGAGGTATCACTGTCATCCATTAGAAAAAGGAATTTTCAAAGGTTTTTGAGAAAGTTTCAGTCATTCATAGAAAAATTTCCTGGTGTAGTTGGAAAACCTAATGTGTTCTGCCATAGCAGCATGCACTGAAAGTGAAATTTAGTCTAACCAGGAGAGCAATGGGGTATATCTATTAAAATAAATTTTTTGCTAAATTCAGCATGAATAAGTAGTTACTTAATCTCCTGAGAGCAGTTGTTTGGTCTCTTCAGAGATGCTTTTCAATAGAAGTGTTAAGCAATGCAACCATTCTCCCTATAACTTGTTATTCCTACTACAACAAGTTCTCTTTGCTTTGGTAAACAAAAGCAGCCACTCACTAGTGATCTACTTACATAGGTTCTTTGTAAATCTCTCTTATCTAACAGAAAAAGAAGAAAATATGACAGCACTTCATCATGGTTTATCATGGCCATTTAACAGTATTGGAAATGTTCCATCAAGAAATTTTAGTCACTATTTGTTGGAGGATGGATTAATCAACCAAACAAAGTTCCTTTAAAGGAATTAACCTTTGCAAAAAATTGCAGATGTCTGTAAAGACAATTTTTATGCCTTATGTATTAGAAAATGTACAAAGGGCTTCATACAGCAAAAAATATTCATATCCTTATGGACCATGTAAGCACTAGATGCTGGTTCCACAGCAGGTGAGTTGACATATTCAGATGAAAGGTCAAACTGCAACAGAAAGCAAATACCTCAAGTACAACCAGTGAGTGGACTGCCTGTGTCCATCTGTCACCACCCTGATCTCTGGACAGTCTCCCCACTGAGAGCCATATGAATTACAAGACTCCCATTTCCTTGATCCCCTCCTTTCCTCTCTCATTCCTTTCTTCTGTTCCTCAGTACTGTGAGCAACACACTGCTCCTTCAATACTTATCTTCACAAGTATCTTCTGTTTCCTTGTTTCTTAAATATGCATAGCCAGTTATTGACAAAACCTTTGGAACAGTAATGACCTGGGTTTCAAAGCCAGATCACCAACTCAGCATAGTTCATGTGAGTCCTGTTTGTCCCAATTGATAATAATCACAAAAGTGGACTGAGCAATAATGTTCAGGGCATATCAGCTTTAAAACAGATTAGAATTATACTAAAAATTATGCATTTCCTGTGATATTTCCCCATTTATACTCTGTCCTGGATAAAGATTTAAACAAAAAAAAAAAAAAGAGAGAAAGAGAGAGAGAAGGGAGTAAAAAGTGAAGAAATACAAAGCACAGCTCATGAGAAATATCAAATATTTGTCATAGGTTCAGTTGCAATTTTTGATAAAGGTTTGTTCATATCAAGCTCTGTTTGTCAAAGCTTGATTCTTATAGGGAGAATTTCTAAAATTAGATGCAAGGAAATA
Source organism: Sakesphorus luctuosus (assembly GCA_013396695.1). Taxonomy (NCBI): domain Eukaryota; kingdom Metazoa; phylum Chordata; class Aves; order Passeriformes; family Thamnophilidae; genus Sakesphorus; species Sakesphorus luctuosus. The sequence goes on from VWZD01005137.1 coordinate 66,429, forward strand.
TTACTTTACCTTTCCCTAAATGCACACAAACATTTAAATTATACATTCTAACTAGCTGCTGCTCATGCACATATCGCATTATTGCAATCTATCATATCTGCCCAGGTAATATTAAAAATCTGGTCATGCACATGGGATGCTTTAAATCAGACAATTAATTACTTTTAGAAGTGGGGTCCTTTTTCAAAGATGAAAGAAAATATTTTAGTTAGTCAAGATATCTTATTACTTCTCCATAATATACAGAGCTTTAAGGAAAGATTAGGTTTATTAAGTCAGATTCACAGTGCAGGCTTTCAACACTGCCATTTCCAATAAGTACACATTTGTTTAATATTAAAGTTCCCTTTCAAAACAAAGTAGTTAAGCCTACCCTCACATTTATACATCTGCAGTTTGTTTGATAACTTACAACATAATTACAGGCTGTCCTCCCACTAAATGCTGTATTCAGACTTAGGAAACAAGGTGGTAAAATATGCACTGGAGTCTGAGTACTAAGCCCATAATTTACCACAAGCACTAGGAAGAAAAGAAACAGAGGGGAACCCTGCTATTTAAACTGCTCAGTTATCAGGTTTTCCTCCCCCACACATACAGCAGCATATAACCCATTCATATTTCAATTTTACATTTCCCCAACTGTTATCTTCTCATGTTTCAAGTTCATTTGAAAAGCAATCTGTTTATCAGAGCAGCAATGAATGTTTTTGTGGATCGAGAGAGAGCTGTCACTCCCCACTAACAAATTGGTCTGTGGCACATGCGCTGGTGGAATAAAGCAGGTATTGCAGTGTTAAAAACATTGCCCAGAAAGATATGGAGGGGAGAGTGGTCCAGCCCCTTCCTTACCTCCCGTGTGCAAGCAATGAGAAAGTAACCTCCCTCTCCATTGGAGATGTAGCTAAAATCACTAAGTAAATTCCCAGGTAGAACCAGAGATTGTGGAAAAATGAGAGACTGACCTCATATCAGTCATTTCAGCCAAGTTTCTCACAGAGGGTGGTCCACCCGGGGGATGCTCTGAAGAGGCCAGCTGCCCAGTGTTCTGTAGAGCTCGCTGTGGGATACCTCATCACCCCTATCCTTTCTCCAGAGCTGCTTGCTCACATGGAAAGCAGGGCTCTCATGGTACCTGGGCTCTGTCCGGCCTTTCCTTTCACCCCTGGCTTGAAGGGCTCTTGGGGTAGGAAGCTTCCGAGTTACCCTTTCCTACAAGATATTATCTAGGAATGATGCTTTCAGGTAATCACATTCTTTTGAGTTTGTTGATTTGGGGTTTTTTTGTCCATTTTACTCCTCGATCATATTTAAACAGCAATCATAGGTTCTGAATTGTGATCTTCTGTGATATGTATATGTAAAGCTGGCCTTGCAGCACTCCTCTCAGAACAATTCTCTGTTCTGTAAATATGCCAGTTCATTTGGTGCTGCCACAGACAGCGTTTGTCTCAGACACTACCTACAACTGTAGCATATTACCCAAGTTTTAGATTTTAAAAAATGAAAGCGCCATCTTCACATATACTATTCACTAAACACCTCCTGCACTGTAAAAAACAATGACTATTAAAGGCATACTTATTTTTCACTCTGTTTTTTTCTACCTTCTTTGCTGCCTCTCAAACCAGCAACATAAGTATCAATGAAAAAACAGTCACTTTTAATTTCATTTTAAAATCTCTAAGCTACATTTGGCATGTTGCAAGATTAAAGAAGATTCATCTGATGTTGAAAACAAGTAACACTGGAATAATGATTTAAATGTAGGTGTGTGAGTTTCATAAAAATGCCAGATTTTGCAGAGAAAGGAAGGAGACAATGTACTGGAACATGAGAGATTTAGTCTCATTTGTTTGCTAACAAACCTTCATAATGTGATCATGACAAACTTAAGTCCAACCCCACTCATTCCGAAGTATTGTGAAATGCCAAGAAAATTAGAAAAGCATATTCCACTAAGCTTCCTCTCATTTCTCATACTGCTTCACTAAAGGACACCCAACTCTGATTTTTTCTGAGGTTTCAAAGAAAATAAAGGATGTTTTCCTCATGCTAGAATCCATACTGGTTTTGTCAGAATACTAGACAAGCAGAAAAAAGTCATAAAAATACAAACTACCTAGAAGCTACTGAAATCTGTTGAAATTTTGTCTCCAGCAATTACAATCAAAGTTGCAGGTTTACTGAGAGTCTACCTTCTATATGAGCCAAACCAAAGTGGCATCTGACAATGCCTGAAATAGTACAGGAACCTTTAAAACATAACTAGAAAAGGTAACAACTTTTTGGACCTATATGGATGCAACATGTAAAACCTGACAGGACAGAAGGCTTCCAAAAGGTGTCCCAATTTTACTACAGTCCTTTTACTTGAGCCGGGACTTGTGTAGAACATTCAAGTCCAATCACTTCCTCCAGAAAAAAAATATTAAAAGTTGTTATTAGAAGAGATAGACAGATGACGGGGGAAAACAGATGAGTCTCTTCCATATATTTGTGAGCTCTTTTTAAAACAGTGTTGAAGAGCTAAGAAATTTGGTGCAACTGTTGCAATATCAGCAGAAAAGTATGACATTACTGTAAGGATGTAAGGAAGCTTGTCAAGGTGCTTGATTAAATCAGACATATTTTTTTAAAACGTTCCTATATAAAATACACTACAATTTCTATATATGTGCCTCACTCTTACGTGTCAAATGTGTCTACTTTCATGTCTGAGTGCCCATATAATCTGAATCATAGCAGGTATCATTTATGGTTTTTTCCCTAAACGTTCCCCCCAGAAAACATCTCCTTGAACATATTGTCCAAAACTCCAGTTGTCCTTCTCTTCTTTCCCCATCTGTCAGTTAGCCAGAAAGTATTCTTCAACGCAGTGATGAAACATGAGCTGGGATATGTGAAGTTCACCTAGAAGAGACACATTCTCTATGGCACAAGTTTGTATTTGGGCACCTGGACTTCAGTTACACCCCTTCTTTTTGCCAGAGGGATGGCACAAAACCTCCTGCAAACCAGAGAGATTATTCAGTTATCTATGTCTAATGATAAAGGCAAGGGTGGATGCTGTCTCCAGGGAACGGCACGTAAGGGAGGGGAGGTCAACAAATGCTGTGGCCAAGACTGGTAAACATGGGACCTGGTTACCACTCTGCACCCTGGGTCCACCTCTTGACCAGAGTAGGTTGGGAAAACAAGCTCCTGTGTGGTCTGTGACGTAAGGAAATATTGCTGCAGTGCTGGGGAGCGAAAGGGCTTGAAACTGTACACAATTAAGGTTCAACTTTGTAAGTTGCAAACACTTTGGCAAACCTGATTCAGGCTTAGGGAAACCTCAGTGTCAGGGAAATATATATTAACCTATTTCAAGCTCTGTTTTTGTTTCAGGAAAGAGATCCTTCTTTTAATGTCATTTTTAAAAATAAATCTATAGCTTATGCAGAGTGGGAATAAGTTTATAAAAGAAATATTTTTGCATTGTCACTTATCAGAACACAACCGCACTAGGCTACAAATCCTATGGTTGCATATTCATACTTATAAAAAGCAAAATTTCCCATGCCATCTACTGACTTGCCTGCTCCTGGAGTGCAGCTCATAAAAAATTAACTTGGCTTAAGAAACTTAATACTCAAGAGTGAGTCTTCAATAATTTCAGGCTCTATCAGTTACAGTAGAAGTTTGAACATGGTGTTAGACCGGCAAAAATATATTCACAGGCTACATCCAGTAGTACTGATGTTTTTCATTCATCATTATGTAAGTTATGCATGAGGACAAAGTATGCTGAAGAGCTGTTAGGGAAGGGGACACTACCACAAAGTATTTGTATTCAAAGCAGATCTTAAAATGGATTGCAACAAGTGTGAGAAATAGTAGAACACAGCAGTCAACAAGCCAAGGATAAAGACAGCAACCTACAACCCAAACAGTCCCTCAAAACAAGGCTAATCAGACCATTGCCAATACTTAACAATCAAACTATTGCAGACATTGTCAGCTTCCTAAACAGTCACTAATGCTGACTGACATGCAAAGTGACTGTGGAAATATCAAACAATAGACCAGTTCCTGAGGTTATTACTCATACATTTAACTCAGTTGTTACTAGGGCAATTTTTTTTATTGAAGTCAATCCACTCTGACACCCTGCTCTGAATGCTTGTTGGACTTGGCAATAATAATTCCTTCTGCTTCTTTTCATGTGTTATCCCTTCAACCTTGATCCTTTCATCTGTGTCCCCTGTAAGAATGATGTGAAATCCCAACTCTATTTACAGTTATTGAGACATCTGGAGAAAGCAGTGAGGAGTCATGACAACCAAAATATAACGCAGGACCCTAAAAGTTAAAAAGCAATTTTACCTTGTAATTGCAGAGAGAAAAGATTGCTATGATTACAGATATATCATCTGATTATCTACTCACTACCTGAAGCATGCCTAATTCAGCTGAATGCAATATCTTTTCTCTTGCAGATATTTTGGACTTGAATAGTAAGATTTAAATAGTGATAGAAACTCGGGATTTTTTTTTCATTTTTGTTGTTGTTGTTGAAGACAACTCTACCAGTTGAGAAAAAAAGAAGTAATTGAAAGAAACAAAGCAGGGAGATATTAGATGATGTATAAATTCAGGATGACAAAGAAATTTTGACAACAAACATTTTGGTTCCTTGCATCACAGGTAATGTTAAAGGCTACATACCCAGTAACTCATCAGAACATCAATGTTATATGTGCAAAATGGGAGGATCAAGAACATTTTTCATGCTTCCAAGGCAAATTCTCTCTAAATTAGTATACAGGCCAGAATGATTTCTACTAGAAAAATAGGATATCCTGAGTGTTTATGGGGTTTAGGTAGCCCACTGTAACGTCCAGCCCACCAGGTCTCACTCTACCACTGTGTGCTGTAACATCAGTGTTCTGTTTCATTGTTTGTCAGCCACAAGCTCATAGGCATGCCAGGCACCCTGACTAAATTCTCAGTAATCATCTCCTTGCAGGGTGAGTGATTTGAAGGTTCCTGGACGGAGGGAGGAAAGCCTGCTTTATAAGCCCATATCATGCTGTGCGACCAGCTCCCAGCTTTGTGTCATGAAAACTCTAATCTCTTCACAACCTGTCTAGTTTCATCTTAGTCTGCTCTGACTATTGTCTCTCTGCTGAGGGATGTGGATTGCTCATGATTTAATCATATCTCCTGTCATCTCAATACAGGCTATCTCGCCTACATGTTTATCTTAGATCATACTTCTAAATGTCAGCTAAAAACAATGTGACAATATCAGCAAAAGGTTTTTCTTTACTAAGTGCAAACCATCTTCTTTTCTAATTGTTAATCCTGTTTGTCTTTTCAATGTGAATAGTTCCTCCCTCCTTGCTTATCTTCTGAAACAGAAAGTGATCGTATGTTTTCATAGTGCACTGCATTTTCATAACTCATGGAAGTTCAAAAGTTGTTTCTGAATCAATGTTTTTTCTGTCATTGACTACTATAAATATAAGTCTTCATTCACTGATATTCACAAAGCATTTTTGTGAATATCCTTGAATATACCTTCAAAAGCAATCATTCCCTCTTGCACAGAAATGTAAAGGCCTTTCAAGTACATAACAACCAAAAGAGAGCACATCCTTGGGCTCTGTCTATGTGTTTCCTTCTTTTCTTTTCACTGTGTTTTTATTTCAATGTTTTATTGATTTTTTTTCCCCCCTTCAGATCCATACCTGTAAAACCAGAGGAAAAAAAAATTCACTTGCAAGTGACAGAAAAGGAAAAGGGCAGCAAAAGCCCATAAAAACATCTGAAAGTTGAAGGAAGGATCCCGGTGAGACAATACAATACAGCTATGTGTATGCAGGGCAAAAAACAGGAGAGCAAGCCTTCCTTGTATTTAACCTCACTTGGAGGAGAAAAAAGGGCAGCAAATTCAGGTCTTCCCAGAAAACAAAGAGCTAGAGGGAAAGAGGAGAGACCAAACAGAACAGGCACATCACTGGGAGCAAGCTGTCCCCTGAGAAACAAAACAAAGAAAACAAAAAAACACAAACAAAAAAACCTAAATTAAATTAAAAAAAACAACAAAACAAAACGAAAAAAAAGTCATCCTTTCCCCAAATGAGAGTGAAACAGGTCTGTTTATGGGGGGGTGCAGCCATAAAGTGTTTACTCAGACCTTTCAAAGTGTGTAGTGTTGCCTTCAGTGAGACATTACTGTGAACACATGGTAGCACAGCTATGAACCCAGCAAAACCATTCACAACCAGGCAGGCTGAGCACTTTATACATCACTCTATCTAGGGCTTTGTCTTTATATCCTCTTATTTCACTACCTCAAAGGCACCTCAGTGTATCCTAGTCAAAGTGGCTGCACAATTTATCAATAACACCTGCAGCTGATGCCACATCTTGCAGTTACTTGGAACTGTAACAATCCAACTGTAAGGAAACAGTGAAAAAATCATCTCAGACGTGCACAGCTAACACAGGCAGGGCACCGGTTTAGTGAGGCCAATAGCACGCTCCAATATGGCAAGTTTAAATGAATGTGACATTGGTCTCTCTTGTAGCTCTATGCTGTAATTAAAGCTATAACCAAAGGCTTTTTTCATGTTTTACTCAGGCAAGTTCTCACCACAGTTAGAAGAATCTATCCAATCAAAGACCAGGAAAACCTGAGTAGCAGCCCAAAGATTGAACTTTACTTGCTTTGTTTCTAATCACTCTCTTTTAGAAGGATAATTAAAGCCACTTGACATGTGAGATGCTGTATACGTGCTCTGACCTACTATTAGAAAGTAAAAAGCCTACTTTATAGAAAATAAAAATCATGAACCAGAAGCCATAATCTCCTCTTGGCTTCTGCAGCATGTCCGGATTAAAAAGGAAATCTTTCTTCTGTCTGCAAATCGAGACAAAAGAAGTCTACAATGCAGCATTCAGAGTCTAAAACTTACAATGGTGCAGCAAGGCCACAGAAGCCAGCCTCTGTTCCCAGACCTTCCCATCCTCACCCTTTGTTACCTGTCCTCCCCACACAGGTACCCAGCAGTGCTCTCCTCACCTGCCCTTGCTGTCCCCTCCCCTGCCTACCTACACACAGGCAGATGTTCCCTCCACTGCTGAGAATTGTATTGTTGCCCTTCTTTTTTTGGTTCCCTTTTTTCTAATTGCTGGAGATGACTGCATGGGGTTGTCTTTGTCACATCATTATTGCTGCCTTTTATAATTACAGGACATTGGTTTACCAGTGTATTTTCAAATGGAGTTTAAAAATTAATGCTATTACATATCCTTTTCTTCTGACAGAGCTAGACTGTTTTCTCCATACTGTTACACGTTTACAATAAACTCTGAAATTTCATGTGTGGAAGGTGCAGGACCCTCAGAAGCCATCAATTAGCAGTGTTTAGTATACAGTGATACCAAAATGTCTTCAAAATAATGATAAAATCTGAATGTGTATTTATTTTTTAAAAAACATTCAGAGGTTGCTTAACACAGTTTAAAATGGAATAGGTCACTTAGAGGCAAAACAGCTTGAGAAGCTATTCCCCTACAAAGCAAAATGCTAATGCCCTTTGAAATACAAAGGCAAGGGAGCTGTTCTATTTATTGTCTAGTGTACAATTACAGACCTAGGTCCAAAAGTATTTATCTTTCACATCAAAATCTGATTGCTGTGCTAATGCCATTTAAAACTAAATTGAAGAAAATTATATTCTCCACAAGAATTTGATTGTTTCCTTTCTTTGAATAGAAAAAGAAATAATAGTCATTTTTATTCACACAAAGTCTTGTATAGAAACCTCCGTGTATAAATCACATTGGGCCTCTGTAATTTGTTATTAGCTATTGGTTATAGCTGGGATAAATGCATGGGAACACTATTTATATAATTGTAAGCAATGTCACATTTGAATTTGGGTCTCAGATCTCCTGTAGCTTTCTACAAATCGTTACTCTTTCTTTAGTTTTCCCTTTTTCCTGCAAATCCTTGAGTTTAAGCCAAATAAGAGTACTGTTCTGTCACAGGAAGAGTCAAATTCATTCTCAGAATGAGCAAAAAACCAGAGAGAGCTCACTATGCAGCTGTATCGACCTTGTACACAATGTTTCAAGTGACACTTGAGGAATTAAATGGGCTGAAATATTCAAGAATTATTCAAGTATTCAGTGACCCATATGATGCCTGAGTCAACATGAACCCTCTTGACAGAGAGGTCCAGTGTATTTTCCTGACTTCTGACAAGATGCAGTCCAAGGGAAATGGTAGAATACCACATACCATGCTAATTCTTCATAAATTTTTCCCCTCATATTGTCTAGTGATCTTCCCTATCATATGGCTAGTATGCACAACACAGACAAATAGAACCAACTTACTGATTCACAAGTATGGAAGTCTTCAACTGAAAATGTTAATTGTGTGGGATGCTCAACTATCACTTTCCCAGATGAGGAAAGAAAGCAGTTCAGTATAAAGATCTCATCTTATTGAGCCCTTTCTGTCATTATTATTAGTGCATCTAGAAATCTGCAAAGTAATTTACAAGATTTCAGAATACTGTTGAAATAGATCATATTCTAAGGAATATTTAGAGCTTTAGCACTTTATAGAAATCCAAAGTCATACTTATTTTACGTGAAATAGGGGTCTTAGAGTAATAAGTTTTATTTGCAAGTACAAGTATATGGTTAGGTACTTTATATGTAGATAGCAAGCTGAACACCCACTTACGAGTTAAGTGTACATGTCCCAGTTATGGACATTCTGCTTTGAATTTAGGTACTTAATTGCATACTCAAAGCCTTGATTCCTGTTTTTAAATTTGATCTTTATTGGATTTTCCCTCAAAAACATATTCCCAACTCTAATGCAAGCATTTTCTTTCCCTTCTCAACCTTTAACTTTTATCACAGCTTCTTTGGGGCAAATACATTGTTTAGTATGTCAAAGCATGCTGCATCTCACCTGATCTTTGTATTTGCAAAAGTACAAGAATCATTCTGTAGATCTCCCAGCTGACACTGCAGGTAAGAGTCTCTTCATGTGGAAGAAGTTAGAGTCTGCACTCATGCCCAGGGCAGGTGTTTGAAAAAAGGTTCCTTGCTGCGTCACCTCTTGGATATATGTGCAAACTTCAGGCATAATGTAAGCTGCAGTGAAGTACTTTCAAAGCTACAGAAGTCACTGGCTGAATCTGAGCCATAACACAGAGTTCCCATTGTCCTCACACAAAAGAAGACCATGCCTCTCTCGACTCATTACTTTACGCACACATTCAGATTTGGGTCTCCAGAACTAAGAATATCAAACTGCCTTACATATTTTTCCAGCTTATGATGTATGCTACAGTACACTAGGAACAGATCTGAAATAATTATATTTCAATTCATTTCACGTCAGACAACAAATTAGCTTAACACATTTTAATGGAGTGGTGCACAGTGTCTCTTTCACTTAATGAGACCACATTTTGATGAGAGACTCCAGTGAGTTAAGGAATCATAACCATAATGAAATACAAGGTTTGGGGTTTTGGTTCATTAGGCAACAAGGAGAGCTCTTCAGAATACTTGCTTCTGAAAAGAAATACAGATGCCAAGATGTTATAGTCCTCTGGAGAGTTTTTCTGTGAACTGTCATTACTGGAGAAATATACTTGGAGGGAGAGGAATGGGAAGAGGAATTAAAGAATTCAGTTGTGGCACAACATATTTATCCATCGAAATAGGATAAAAAGTTGATTTCCCAGTCATAGAAAGAAAAAAATTAGTTCACTAATCCAATTTAGTAATCTTACACTGGATAAAGAGCCATGTCCATTTCCAGAATACCATTTATCTTGCATACACTCAGGGTATGAATGACAATTAACAGTTGCATGCATCTCTTTCCTCCACATACAGAAAAAATACAAGCACAAAATATGGGTGACATGTACCTCTCCAGTCTCTGGCAGAGGTTTTCCTAGAAGAAATTAGTACTGTGACTTCACTAGGAGCAGACAACAAGAAAATGGGGATAAATGAGCAGTTTCCCACTATACAAGCCTACAGAAACTGTATTTCCACTTCACAATGAAAATATAACCAAGAAAAAGTTGAAGGTTCTTTTAGAACATGTGATGTGTTTTCATACCAATTCTCCTTATTATTATCATTTGCATAAAATAGCAAACATACTGATAATAGAGGAGGAGGGAAAGGTTATGGATATCTTTCCCAGAGGTGGTCCCTCTGGGAAGGTAAGCCAAAGAGTTGTTCACTTTTGAGAAAGGTTGAAGCAAACCAGATAAATGGAGGCAGGAGTCTATACTTTGGTGCACTTGTATCCATGCTTTTTCTGGAGTTAAGCCATACACCTGTAGTACCAAGTAATTGTACACATTTTGAAATTTGAACAGAAAAAGATAAAAGAGGAATTTAAGTACTGCAAAATAATCAATATGTCTTTCATTAGTAGTAAGGAAACACTATGAAGTCATAATGGAGGGCTGGAAGCCCTGGACATTTCTTTGCTATTACAAAACATCAAAAGTCTGTACCTGGAATCTGGAAGAGGATCTCTGGAAGCTCTGTTCCTCCTTACAAAATCTCACAGAATCAATCAGTTCAATCTCTGAACTACTAAAAACAAAGTGCAGTGGATATAGTCAAAGCATTCCCTTCAAAGGTTAATATGCAGACTGTACTAGTCCTCTCAGGCATAATCATCCAGCACAAATGATAATTAAAAGTCATAATATATACTTTTTTCCCAAATCCTACACTTGACTTTGATCATAGCAGATTACGAGGCACACATAATCAACAATATTGTAATTAAATTGCATCAAAGATTACTGACCTTTTGGTGCAATCTTTCGCGTAAAATTCACAGTACACAAACATGTTTTAANTAACTTTTGACATCAACATAATTAGCCCTGGCATATTGACTCTACATTTCAGCCCTTGGCTGTGAGCTAACTTGTGTGAGATCTTGACATAATCATGTTAAGTGCTGCCAGTTTGCATAGCTGCCATGGATTAAACAAGAAAAATGGTATCAACAATGTAGGCATGTATTCTCTGCTGCATGTTAATGAAGCCATTTGCACTAAAATTTTTGATATTTAGAATTTTGTTTGTTTTAATTATGAAAACAATCAATATTATAGAATCCTTGTACTTTTTGAAATAGGCTATTAATTAATCTATTGATTATTGTGGACAGTGAGAAATAATCTTCCTGAAAACACAGTCCCTTTTTCAGGGTCTTTTCTGTGCCTTCTAGGATGCTGAGATCTACTGACAGAATAATGTTGTCTTCTCACCATATGAATAAATAGCCATAATAGCTACAGCATAATTTATAGATTGTTTCCACTCTCCTTGAACCAAGGTCTGAAAGCTGCTAAAGCCACACACTAAAGGAAACTTGCCATCAGATGAAATTTGGATTTATTTCCGCAGAAAGCACTGGATTTAATTTCTCTCAACTTTATCTGAAAGTTGCATACTGAGAGCAGGGACCTCTGAAGACTTTTCAACTCGGTGTGTCTTTGCATACTTGATATCCTGCAATCACCTTCTGAGATCTTAGAGCAGTGTCATTTTTCCTAGCAATGAAAGATAAGAGGATGTAGTTTGCACATTTCTTAAGCTTGATAACATTAAAATACTGTGTCTTGGCATCAGGAGAAACTTCACTGCAAATGTAACACTCTGGGGTTTATTACATGCAAGGTTAAAACTATCCAATTTTCATTTCTTTTTTATTATTAGTCTAGATAAGATGGTATTAGTGCTTATTTCAGCATATGTCTTGGAGCTTTGATGATCTGGGGCAAGGCAGCACATTTTAATACATGTACAAAAGCATCATGAGACCACAGTTTAAGGCACTGTCGAAGACATATTTTCAAACTTGTCTATAACACTCATAGAGTGAAGTTTAACTTTTAAATAAAATGGTGTCATAATCACAAGCTACGACCTTAGTATCAGCAGCATCCACTAAAAAATAACCAGCATTACCCTTTGTGTTAAAAATACACTTAATAAATACTAATCGAATATAAAATGACATTAGCAGTTGGCTGATGATGATGCAAATGCAGCTATGACACTGATACTGACAGAACTTGTACCATTCTGGTTTTAGACCTCACCTGGAGGTAAGTCCTGTTATGGAAATTGTCTTCAGAGTAATTTTTTGCATGAACATAGATGTGTCTTTATATAGTACTCTTTTTTTTTTTAATAAAGTACTCATTAATTTTCTTCTTTTAAAAATAGATCAGAAAGTCAGTTAAATCTTTCAGCAAAACTGATTCTTCTTAAAAGAAGAACTGGAGCATCCTAATAACCTGGCTCTGCTCTGGAACAGGTGAAAGAGTAGGGAATCTCATAACTCCCTAATAGAATATTTTTAAGGTACTTGCTAACCTCTTGTTCTGATCTTCACAAATAAATGACTATTTATTTGCCTAGAGCAGGTATTTACTGCCTTTGGGACAGCTTAGGTTTGCCTACCTTGCATCCAGCTGCCAATCCTGAAGAGTATGGGTACACTGTGGGTCCTGTGCCACCTCTGCCAAATCCACATTGATATCACAGGTGCCTACAGTGTCTCCAGTGGTAGTAGGTGCCTTGGTGGGGGCAACTGAACTAAGAGTCCTTAAGCACTGCTCCAGTCACACAGGATAGACTTCAGCATGGAATGAAAAGGCATGTTTATAGGTGTCTGCATACAAACTAGGTGTCCAAGGTCCTATTTTAGTCAATAGAGATCAAGTAAAAATAGGTAAGGGAGACCAAATGCCTTCTGACTGATTGGACTGTACTTACTGCAAACATGATTCAGTCACCTAAAATTAGTGCTTTTGGCTATTAAGATGTACAAATGTAGTAAATGGGACACAATGCATGGGAAATTCAAGCCTTTCTGGACAAACATTGTACAGCAGGAAACTCTGAGTTTCAAATGGAACTGGATAACTATGTTTAAGCAACTGAATCAAGTCCTAATGATTATACTGTGAATTTTAACTTCCAGCTGACATACAGACACTTACTTTTAGCTATGTGATCTGGAACTAAATCTAAAAATGGTGTCCAATGACAAATTCACTTCTAGAGGCCAATCTTCCCGTAACTCTCACAAGTTTGAATCAGAAGCATGAAATGCAAATTAAACTATTTTGATGTACAGTAGAGAGGAGAACCACCTGTAATAGTATAGATTTTACAATTCTTCAAATCATAGGCTTACTCTTGCCACTTCAAGCACCAAATCAAACCCAATTCCAAATTAAGACATGAACATCAAAGAAATACTTCTACTAGTCCTCCTCCTTCCCACACAGTATCTTACTCAGCCATTTAGGGAATTATCTGTGCTGTCCGTGTACACCAAATCAAGTATCTGCAAAGGAATTTTTCTGTTCTGCTTCTGCTTATTCTTTAGTAGGAATGAAACACTGAAATAGCTGTTGATGTTTCTTCCTATTTTGCATTATAGCTATAAAAAGCACTTTACAAGCAATCTTGATGGTACCGATATTTAGTGAAATGGATTTCTTTTACTTTTTGTGTTAACACACAGGTTATTTGTTCTGGGAACTTAGTTTCATTTCTTTCCAAGTATCTCAGCATTTCATAGGTCATTTTAGTATCCTGTTCTCTAATCATGAATAGTAGACATATTGATAACTACAAGGCTCTTGATATATCTTGGATATGAAGAACAGGCATTCTTTCTGCTGCACAGACACAGTCTAATGCTCAAAAATATTCCACTATGAAAAGTTTGCATCTTCTCTGCACAGACGCTAAACACACACAGATATAAACACAACTTGGGTATAAATAAACGTTAAATTTCCTCTGCAGATCTTTGTTTGTTTCTGACTGGTTAATACACCAGCAGCTTTAGATTCTCTGACAGGACATGTATATAATCCTTCGCTGTTACTTCTCCAGGATTTCAAGGAGTCCTAGATAACACAAATTGCTGGCACCAAAAACAGGTGGAAGTGACAGAAACATGGCTGAGAAATCCATTCATTTTTTTCTGGAACTATATTCTGCAGCAGCATAAAAGGTGTCACTACTGAGCCATAAGTTTAAAATTTCTCTTGATCGATCAAATCCCAAAAGTGTCATTTGAGAAGTGATAATAAAATGTACTTTACATGACTCCTAGAACTTTCAGAATTCCTCAAGCAGTAATAGCTGGATTCCTTGAAATGTAATAACATGAGAAAGTTTTCCAAATGGTGTCTTGCCCAATCCTCTTTTTTACCCAGTTCCTTTGCTTACCAGGAAAATGCTGAATATTCAAGAAATCTCTAAGTCACCTCTGTGTTAAACCTATTTTCATACAGTGCTTTCATCTGTATTGAAAAACAGTATCAACATTGGGAACAACATTCCAGACCGGTACCTGGCTCATATCTCGTATTCCAGTCTAGTTTTTATTCCCTACCATATTATTTTCACATATGATTTTAAAACATTTTTTATCAATTATTGATTCCTTCCTCCTTAGCATTGCTTAAGCTTCTCGTGTCTTCTTTTTACAAAAGTCCCATGTCATGTCCTAATTATTTTTGTCCTAAGTTTTGCTTCCTTTTAATCATCTATAATTTCTGCTGGTTTTTTTCAAACTCAGAGAAACATACAACACAAAATTTCAGTTCTTAGAAATCTCATCTGCAGTCTGGGTGCCAATTAACATTCGTCCTGAGTGATCCTGAGTTTTGTTCTCAGGGTAGTTGTTTAGAAACTTAGAAAAGTTTTAAACACTCTTTCTAAGTCACAGTTTACCAGTACAGGAAGGTGGTTTTGTGTCTCAGGCTGTCTTGGAGCCACTGATTTCACTAAGATCAGTTTTTCCCTACCAGCTAGTATTTGATGCTTAATCAAAGACACCGATTAAACAGGGAAAAATGCATCAAAGTGTATTCACTCCAGATTTTTCTGGATTACCAATATATGTAGTTACATATACTAAAATAAAAACTGACACCCTGGACATACTTGTTCAGTCAAACTGATTATTGAAATAATGAAACATTTTTTAAAATCTGATTTTTCTCAGCATGTTTATTTATGCAGACTTTATGATTTTTATCATAATGTAGATTCTACCACAGCCTGACTCAGATTTGCCAAAGCATCTTGCTTCTGATACCTTCTCATCCCAACTTTGCCAAAGAAAGATGTTTCATTTCAACACAAGTATGCAAGCTAGATGCTGAAATGTTAGAGATTAGCTTACTTCTGATACACCCCAGAAACTTATCAGAAATGCAGTAAATAGCACATATGACCACTTCTTTATCTACAAATTCAGTTAACTCACTGAAGAAGCCAGGCAAGCATGTTAGATGTTGTTATTTTCATAATCATTTTTAACCACTTCTGTTAGATTGTGAATTCTTCCCAAAATTTCAGCCTGCTGAATTTCAAGATGCTACACTCTTTTTGAGGCTTATGATTAAGCCCTGCATAGCAACTGCTCCCCATATACTCACTCACTGTCAGGAGGTTAACTGGTAGATCTTTATTTGCCACATTTTGTCCCAGTCCCTAAAGCCCTCATTCCCTCTGCAATGATAAACTGAGACCTTACAGAGCACTGCTCTAGGTGTATAAGACCCTCACTTCCATCTCTGCATGAGATTTCTGTTGACTATTCCCTAACCACTACATGCAGCAAAGCCACATATATTTTCCTGTTATTAAGGCACTGCATGCCTCCTGAGGGGATGAAAATGCCTGGGTCTTCCTTATAATAGTTATAGTCAGAGCAAAGCTCACTGGACAAAGCACAATAATTTCACCCTATAAAGAATAAACACTACTGTTCATGTAGAGGAAGGAAATGTAGCTAAGCCCTGAATGTCTTTGGCATTCAAAATTCATAGCAATCCTTGTACCAAAAATTGTATGAAGTCTGAGATTTCTTATAACTAACCCTGGTTTTATGAGGATTTCACTCATCCATCACAACATTCAGAAAATCAGAATTTACCTATGATTATTTTCAGACATGAAGGGAAAGAGGATTTCATTTTAACAAGCTTTAAAGAACAACTTGTGAAGCCATAAATATCTTCCAGTAATAATATGCTGAAACTTCAAAATGCTTAATGCTAAATCCTTAAAGTACTAGACAGCAAGTCTTACTATTTTAGTTACATGAAGGTTATATATTTGCATGAGGGTGCTGTGGCAAAATTCAGTTTCCAGCTTACCAAGAAAAGTCATAACAGTAAAGTACCTTGATGTCTGCATGAAATTTGTTTACCATTTTACCCATAAATCACTATTGCTGATGAGCATGTAATGAGACCTCGAGCACCTGAAGTTCATTTGCTTCATTATTCTGGTGAGCAGCAAATACACATATTCTCACGTGCAGAAGGTATTTTTTCAGTTACTTACATATCTGAATTTTTTTCTTATTAATATTTTGTATGTTTCAGAAATCTTTTCTCATATTCTAATCAAATTTGATTCATCTATTAATGAAAAAAAATTAGTAAATCTCAGTGTGTCGTGACAAGTGAAGAAAAAAATATATAAAGATAGCGAATTTGACAAAGATCTTTGTGTAATACAGTTTTAGATTAGAGTGCTGGCAAATATAGTTCCTCAACAGCAGTCTTCAAAACTAGCTTGTTCCTTCCAGTAGAGCTAAGAAAGCAAGTTTCCTCTTCCTACACTGAACAGTTCACTTTTTCTCTATTGAAGAATAAAGTGTAAATAAAAAATGGTTAGCAATCCAACTTTTAAAATTCAATGTGATTAATTTTGACATAGTCTCTAGACCTACAGATAGCTTTTGTAACCACTGAAATTACTCCGAAAGTCACTCCAGGATATTTTTATGTGTAGTGAGTTTTAAAATTTGAATTATCATTTTTATTTGAACACATCTTTTTTTGCCATCTCAATAAAGACATTCCAAGCTGAAGACTATTTGCATTATTTCAGCATATTCTACCACAGTTTATTGAAATATATTACAAAGATTAAAGGTCGGTCCTTGGAAGCATATACACAATCTGATATTTCCTACCAGTCTGAAGGGTTGATTTTTCAACGTTAGTAATCCTTGATAAACATCATTTCTCCAGAATGCATGAAAAGAAATCCTTTTTATACCAATAGATAATATCATCAATATAAAGATTTATATACATTCTTCTTAAGCAATATCTTGTTTCACACTCATAAACTAATGTTTGTCTTCTAAATAATTTATGATTGGTAGATATTATGCCAAGAATAAATGTACTGGATGATAACATAATAAATCTGTAAACTTCAAGCCCTGCACAGTACCTACCAGAATATCTTGTAGCAATCAATAATCTGTTTCAAACTATTAATGAATAGCATAAAGCAATGAAAAATGCATGGAAGTCTTTGTTATACCAAATAAATCCTGTTTCATAGCCAGGTTTTGTTTGTAGTATAGGCTGCATTACAAACAACTCCTGGGAACTATAAGTTCAGGATCATTTCTATAATATCTGCAGATATATTTATGTCTAATCTGGAAAACAAGACTCCAAACTGATTTGATACCAAAGCAAATTGGAACAAATGCTGTATCAAGAGCATTTTCTCCATAATCAATAAACCTGACATCCAGCATACCACAGAGCTAAACTAACATATATTTTCAAGGATGAGCCTAACTGCAGGTAATAGAACAGATCTTGATGGTAAATGTTTTTATGTAGCGATAACAACAAACTTAAAGTACACTCTATGACATTTATACTCTCCAGCCAAGGTAAATATAACTTCTGACAAACTTTCTCTGACTACTAGTGGCAAGGTTTCTTTATAGCACAAGTTTACAAAACGCTTGTAGCTGTACAGGTACTTCAGATGAGAAACACCCCTTTTCTCAGCTATTCATACAGCATCTAAATCACCATGCTTCTCTCTCTTACAAAGTTGTAAAACACTCTGTGTTACAAGATCCTATTAATATTTTTCTGCTGTTTCCTACTGCTTCTAAAGGGCAGTTGTATTTACACCACAGAAATAAGGTAGTGAAAACATATTTTTTTTTAAATATACCAAGCCAAACAAAGAAAACAAAAGCTATTTCATGAAGGAAAATAAGCCTCCATGTCCAGGGACTGTATACTAAGTCACAAGTTGAGAACTTTTCTTTCATGTACTTCTGGTAATATTCATCTAATATTTCAAGTCTACACAAGGAAATAACCACTATAAGTCTAAACATCTGCCTGCTTTTTTGGCTACCCTACCATGGCTCAAAAGAACTTGAAAAAGAGGTGAAGGGGGCATGTCTGAGGAAGGAGAGTAAGAAAAGTTGTGAACTCTAGATTCCCATGGTCTCAGTAAGTTTCATGGATGGTTAATGAATATATGAAGACCCTGTTTTGAAGGATCCAAGAGACAGAATTTTTCAGGTAAAGCAGGCAAGTTAATGCCTTTTCCATTGGCCTCAGTTGTAGGCATGAGTTTTGTATTTAGTGTTCATTTGGATCAGGGCTCAAACACTTAGATCTGAAAGCAATTTTAATTGCCTTAGAGACGGAGGTGTCATCTCTCAGATTTCGTGAAAAATTGAGGGAAGGGAAAGAAGGAGAAAAGAGGATTTAAGAGGTACACACAAGAGACCTTGTGAATCCTACCTCTCAATACACAGGGATACCAATTTTCAAAATTACTGTAGGAGTCCAAATAAAGGCTGTGATAAAATTCATGGAAATTGCCATTGGAAGTGGACATCCGGACGTTACCTCTCTATTTTTCAATAGCAGAGCCCTGGAATCCCAAGCTGCTGCTGCAGGACAAGTGGGAATGCATCAAGCAATACTCTTTGTTGGTGGAAGAGGCTTCAGCACCTCAGTAATTGCTTGTGACAGCAAGATCAATAAACAAAGTTCTGTGTAGCTTCACATCCTCTCTATAGTGCAACTTCCATCATGCTCTGGCCCTTTTCCTTGATTCACTGTTCTCCTTCTTCTTGGACAATGGTGGGGCAGAGCTAGAGCTCCAATATTGATGCAAAAGAAATCTCAGTTTTGCACAGGCCTCTTATAACTCTATATTCACTTTCACTTGTCATGTGTCTTCCCTGAGGCACTAATGTGATAGCTGGAACATGGGCCTTTGATGGAGATGAGTAGATTTCCTTCAAACTCAAAACACAATCTAGTTAAAATTTAAGTTACTTGAATCAGGAAAGAAATTGAAGAAAACCCTACTTAACCCACTTAGACTTCAGGGACATGTCTCACTGGTAATTATAGATGTATTACTGAAGAAACTCAGAGGCATCTTTCTCTTTACTGAGCTGGCTGCCTAGGTAAATCACCTCTCATTAACAACAGAGAAAGATGCACTGTCTGAGACCTCAGAGGAGCCCAGATTTCTAGCCATACTCTGACCAAACTTAATTAATTCAGACTGCTTTGTATGAAAAGCTATGGCAGTGAATGGTACCAACTTCTTATATCACAGCTGAGTGTTTGAAGCATTTGCCTCAAAAGCAGGAGGCCAGCTTCAACAGAAAGGATGTGATGGCACTGCCTAGAATGCAAAATCCACTAGGATAATGCAAATGAGAACTCTTATGACTCCATACCAGCATAAGAATACTACACAATTTATAAGGTACCATCCTGCAAATAAGAGACTAACATCTTGCATCGCAAAGAAATCCAAATGCACACAGTAATTCCAGGCTCTGATTCCTGGCTTGATAGAGGAGTGCAGCTTGTCATACTCATCTTTTTTGGTGGTAACCTACCAAGTGTCTTTAGCACATGAGATTTTGTGATTCCCAGACTAAGTACCAAAATTGCTTCACTTTGTGTGTGAGAAACTTTGGCATTATGAATTCAAGTTGCTCAGAAAAGATCAAGTACCAAGGGAGTTTAGAAGCCAGGGCCTAGATAACAAACTTGTTTACATGGCTAGAAAGCTTTCATAGTCTCAGAATTGCTTGGGGCATGTAACCTATATATTGGTCTCTTGCTAGACGGTTGAACAGAGAACAAGCATTCCCTGAAAAAAGGGAATAGCTGAAAAAAGAATTACACTGCATGTTTGCTTCTCTACTGAAAACTATTATATGTCTGAGCATATTTATTGAACATTTAATTCTGGTTTTGTTTGCACTTCATAGAACTGCCTACCAGCACAGATGTCCTATGTTGAAAAATATGACAATTTTGAAATGAAATTACTCTGCATATATAATGTCAACAGATATTTTGAAAATATGGATATATATCCCATTTCCACACTCAGCAGACTCTGCTGCTTTTTCCCACAAAACGTCCAAGTTAAGAGAAGTCTCATGAGGCTAATGATTTTGGAGCAGCTATCAGCTGTCTTGGAGCATGTTTAGTTGTGAATTGTTGTGGTAGGCTCAGCAATGTCCAGAGGAAATTCTTTTTGACAACCAGCTTCCTGTGCCAATATTGAACCAGTCTTTCAATGCTAATATCATGGCAGATTTCAGCCACTGTTTAAAACTACTCCACCATGATTGGTACAAATTGTCTGTGCACTAAAATCCTTTCAATCACTTACCCATGTAGGTTTGATTCATTTACATGAGGCCTCTTTATCCTAGTTTAGCAGTGTAGAGCAGTCATAAAATGGATGCAAATGGAAAAAGATCTTCTTCCATGCTGTGTCCATGCCATCCCTGAATAATCTCCCTTGTCTCAGTGCTCTGATTTTCCCCACCCCACTTTTTTGTTGTCCCTCTTAAAGTACCCTTTGTGAAAGTAAATCATTAACTGCTTAGAGTAGGGACATGTAATTATGGATATTGAAAGCATGTAGAGAATGCACTGAAAAGCATATATTCATAAGAAAACTACACTGCTAAGGACTAACCAAGAATTTTGTCTTATTGCCAGAGGATGGGAAAATCTTAGCTACTGTATTTCCACTAGTGTTGCCTAAGACTCACAACTCCCTTTCTAATCCCTCTTCCATCTCAGGGATGATAGTTCTCAGAGTATGCAAATTATTTCTTCTCCTCTCCTCTCTCCCCACACACATCTCCTGTCAGTTACATTTTGTAAACAGGTTATCTCTGAGGGAGAACTAAGATTCCACATCTCCAGATAGTTCACACTGAGGTAGCAGACCCCAGTGCTTGCTACTCCACAATACCTGAGGTGTGCAGTGACTTCTCTACTTTTCCAGTCCTCTGAGGATCCTCACAGAGAGAAATGATGGCCTATACTGATGTGATTTTAAAATAAACTATTTGAGATCTCTGAAATAAATTTTCAGGGTGAACTTAATCTGAAAGAATGATTGTTAAAATATATATTACTATATATGAAAAAGGCAATCTGGTTTTAGATGTGGAAAATTAACCCATGTTTTTAAAACATCTCATTAAAAATGCAGTCTTAATCCTAAATGTCATTAAGAGATATGCAAATAAGCCATAGCCAGCAGGTAATCTGAAAAGACATTACCAGGGAATTCATCATGGGACACAAAAGCAGAATAGTTAGAGCATCCCAGTGTTGTGCTTGAAATGAGTTGACTTCCTTATGGACTTCTGCTGTAATCACACACTTTCCCAGTCAGTCTATAGGAATGCAGACAAAGTCACAAGTGTGGGGGATTCAAGGACAGACAGATAAGATATTAATCACATCACCTCCCTGCATCTTATTGGTATGCTTCAACCACACCAGCCCAGCAAGCCATGAGGAGCCACAACCTCAAAACCTCATACAATGCTCAGATTCAGGAGAGATGGTTCAGGGCCACCACTTCCTTTCTTTATCATGTAGCTCTGTTTCCCAAAGAAATCACAGAATACATATAGGATTGTCTTTTTTCATTCCATCCCTCACCCGCATATACAAATGATGAGAACAGACACAAACAAAATAGTGCCTATTGTTACTGTCCCTTGCTTTGGAACAGCAAATTATTTCTTTTTTTTTTTTAAATAAATAAAATGCTACAGAAGCATATGCTAACTCTCCTATATTGTTTTAAAAGGTTTTTAAAATATTGTCTCTCTAAGATTTAAAATCTGATATTTCAGAAAGCATCTGGCAAGACAAACTACTTACTGCAACATTTTCAGGGGGCATTTTTACATCTAAATTTTCACCCCTTTTCTAAAACCAGTGACACACAGATACTCCGGTAACCTATACATCCAGTGCATGAGAGAAAGTGAAAATCAAAATTCATACGTGGCAATTTTTAAAATAATCTGCTCACAGAGATTTTTTCCCCAGGTAGGCAAACATACTGAGATCAGAGGGCTTAAGTCTCTGATTATTTTTTTGTTTGTTGCTTCCTATTTAATGTCCTGAGAATGTTTGCATTGTTTACATAAATGCCACAGATTAATCAAGTATTATCTTTAAATGTATTTCCTTTTATTAGTTTTAATTGCAGAGGCTTTCAATTTCAAAACAAAGTCCCTTTTTGATGAAATATTTAGAAAGTAAATAGAAGCTTCAGATTTTCTTATTAATATTCACCATTTTGTTTAGCTTCATTGTGTCTTTTTTCTTTTATAAAATTCATTATTTCATCTCTTTCCTCAGATCAAAATTGCTTCATACTTCTCTCTGTTTTTGCAGTGTACCTGTTGGCCTTTTCTCATTTATATGTATATGGAGTCAGCTGAGTACAAAGTTAATAAAGTATCTATATAAAGTACTATATCTTTCTATATTTTCCATGTTATACTATTGTTCTTTGCTGATTACTGTGAGGATTTATAGTGAGCTGTCCAAAGTAGCCCCCAATACTGTACTTCTAACTCCATGGTCACTCGATAGAGTGGGTTTAATTATATCGATGTCACATCTGGCATTTCAGCTGTCTCCAACTGGACTGTCTCATATGATACAAAAAGAGTATGCTTTATTCATTGTAGCTTAGAACCAGATACCCAAAGTCACCCCTTCTGGGTTCTTTAACCAGTTGATATCTTATATCTTATTGATCTCCTTTAGGTTTTTTTCATAGAAAATAGCTTGGTCAGGATGATGGTAATGTAATTAATGTAATAATCTGTGTGATAAAGACAGCATTTCTGTAGGAATTACCACGTATTAAGAAAGTGTACCTTCTTGGATAATATAAAATAATACAAGTGTAGCACTACTCAACCATTTGATGACCTAATTCTACTCATTATGAATAGTCAAATCTAGATTTTAAACATTTTTTTTTCCATCTTTCATTCCTCCAAGTTTTAGGAGTCTTCTGACAACATGGTCAAATAATCAAGTTCACCCAGTTAGCCTTTTTAGCTGTGCACAAAGACATATGTTTTATTTAATATTTGGACTCTTTTATTTAGCTTTGTGTTCTGACATCCCATTAACTTTTCAGGATACTTCTTTGTGAGCAGCACTTGTTCCTCCCCTGGTTCAATTGTAATTTTCCTTATCTTGTATGACTGATGTCTTTGGCAGATGTCTTTGTCTGACCTGAAAACTCTTTAGCACCTGTCAGCCTTCTCCTGCTCCTGCTTTATATAGTTTCCCTAAACATTGTTTTTTTTTTCTCTGTGGTAGCTGGTCCATCCTTTTAGACAAAGAGGAAACATCGCTTTAGTCTTTACACCTGTTTTCTTGCCACAGTTGTCAGATTTTGAGCATTCATCCTGTGCTGCACTTGCTGTAAATGGGATACATTTCATGGAACTGTGGCATAGAGAGGCATCTTTTCCCCATTAATTTAATTTTGATTTCTAAAAGACTAATTTATCTTCCCACTCTTAAATCCATAGGTAGAAGTTCAGAATCTGTCCAGAAGGATCTCTCAGATCTTGCCAGAATTTTATTGACATGTCAGGAAATAACCCAACTCAATACCTGCCACACAAATCTTCCCAATCATCACCTACCCAGTAAGAGACTAATTCAGACTAGTAATTGAATTTCTTGCTGACAACTCCATCTCCTAGTGTTACAGGAGTAACAATTTCACCACTTATAGAGGGTCTAGTCTATACTGCTGAAATCACTGAATTTTTCAGAAAACAAATTATGATGAATGAGCAAACAAAACGTGCAAATTATCTTTCCACAGTCTGTCTTTTAGGAAGTCCCAATTTATTTCAATTGGTATGGATTGAATATTTTAATTTCTTTTTGCACATTCAAATGATTTTGTATTCTTTGAAGACATCACAGACAAGGAACTGCATTTTAAGTGTTGGTGGCACACTTCTCCATTTACATCCATTTTCATATCATTTTCCCTTGTGGCAGTTTCCTGCTGGCTAGAGCACAGGAAACTAGTTGTTCCAGGAATAAAACTTTGGATTAAAATATTTCCAAGTCCATTACACAAGTACTAATGAAAGTGTATTCTTTCAAAGTCATATTTAGCAATCAAACACAGTTCCTACTCAGGCTGTAGTTAGTCTTAGAATTAATCCAAGGGTTGATGTCAGGATATAAAGCAAATGTTCTGCGAAACTGTTCTGCAGAGACTAGTCTTCACTTTCTCCAACTTAAGCCCCAGCTAAAGGCTTGCCACTCAAGATGGCATTTCACCATTTCACAGCCTCTCATGTGTATTCACAGTGACTGGGAATATCTTTAAACAAGCAGTAAAAATGGGCAAGAAAATTTCTTCTGGACTCAAAGACACCTTTAAAAATAGACTGAATCAGCTTACTATTCCCATAGGTTACATTGACATTTTAAATTGCAATTTGGAAAAAATGAGTAAAGGAATATTATTGGCAGGAAAAGGGATGAAAGGAAATGAAGAAAAAAGAGTAAAATGATGCTGGGGCAAAAAGGCTGTGAAAGGCAAAATTAAGAGATTTCTCCTTTACCAGTAATCTTCTAAAATATAAATCACTAGATTGTTTCTCTCCTGTGGAGATAATCTTGAATTTTTATTTCCTCTGTAAAGGACATATAAAGATTTGATAAAAACATCTCTCATGTAAACTGATAGTTCTGTTCTTTACAGGCCATCTTTTTAAATTCTCAGTTTCTGAATCTTTTCAATTTCTGTCAGATTTAAATGGAAAAAGGCCAAGCCTTTGCTGTTATAAATATCATAGGCTGAAGTGAGCATAATCAGTCCAACCTAGTTAGAAGAAACTACTCTTGGATATCATATAGATGTCATTCATCTGTTCTTGCACTGGTTTTTGATACTACAGAAGAAATAAACTTGCCCTTGTGCATGTTCTGAAAAGCTTACTCCATCACTTCACAATTAGGTCCTGATGTTGCAAAGAGCTGAGAACCCTGCGCAACCCATAAGAACTGTGGGTTTTCAGCGCCATGAGGGACTGACCTTTTTAAGCATCAAAGCTGGAGTTCTTGGGTAACATCATTCCCTAACTCCAAGCTATTATTTCCACAAGTTCTTCTGATGAAGTATAAGCAAACAGCTCTGGAGTCTTCTACACAGTGGGAAATTTAGGAGGAGTTTCATTGCAAATGATTTTCTACGAGTAAAAAGGCACCAATAAACACAAAACTGTGATTTTTGATTTTCAGAAATGACCAAATGAACCAAGACAGTGAAGCTAATGTGCCCCAATTATGTCAGGGAGGAGAGAGGGGATGAAGAAGAAATGAAAAAGTAAAGAAAGAATTTGGATTATAACTGGTTCTGATTTCATTCTTCTGAACACCCCATTTTAATTCACAGTGAACTAGTCAGCAACTGAAAATAGATTATAATTTTCTAACCACTGAGCTAGAGAATTTTAAAGGTGCATGGGAGGAGTATACTTTGAAGTCAACATTGAGAGTACCACAGCTAGTGACAAGGAAGGCAGTCCCTGGAACAGGTACAAAATACAGTTGCATCATCATCCTCTTCCTGTGTACATGACACATTTCTTTTGTGAAGAGCCTGCTGTACAATGCCAGACATGTCACTCAATGTGGAACGAAGCTTCATAATACTACCTCTTCTCTCAGTACTTCCTTGAATTGTGCTCAAGACACACACCCTCGTCTCCCCACAGAGACTCAACAAAATGCATCTAACCAGTTTCTCTCCTTTTTATTCCTCTGCATGCTTGTCTCTTGCTTTATGCCTTTAAAGACGTATTCTAGAGCATGTACAGGTAGACATGTGTCGCTTGACAGAGACAAAATGGGGACCTCTTGGCAGACAGACAACGTTATACAGTTTAGTTTGGATTTTCTTGGCTTGTCTTTGACTCTTTTCCACAGTCTCCTCCCAGAATCTTCTCCCTTTATCTTCAGTCCTGCTCTGTTGTCCTTAGCATGCTCAGCCCTCTCAATTTTGTCCCACTTCATTGTACCCTTCCCCCACATTCTTGCATTTCATTTATCTCATTGACATTTGACTAAAGCCCTTCATAGAAAGTGTCAAAAAAAATAACATACCATTTACCACTCCTATTATCTGCTAAGGCCCTTACCTTTCTAGTTTCTTCTGTTTAGGTTAAAAATTTAGCAGAGTAGGAATCATTTATTGATTCACATGAATGCAGTGCCTATGACAAGGGTCATCCTGCTGAGGAATGGCAGTAAAATTTTCTCGCTCCTTTTCTAAGAAAAGAAGTAATGGAACAAGAAACTTTAAGTGAAGAATTAGCAAACACTTGCTAACAGTAGGATAAACTTTTCTTGCCTTTAGGCTCAACTGTAACAAAAGATCACTACTTCTTATCCCAAAGAATGGACTTATGCCAGCAGAGGTGTGGTCATTGTACCTTGACACTCCATAGGAATACAAGTGGAGGAAAATATGTGATCCTTTCCTGGGTTACCATACTGAACTAAACACAGACAGGCTCTGAAGTAGGAGACCTCATTTTTCACTATTAGAAATGAACCTGGTGATTTGAAGAAGTGCTCTGAAATCAATAGGTTGCAATTCAATAAGGCAAAGTGAAAGTGCTGCAGTTATGTAGAAGTAATCAACTGTACAAACAGAAGGTGGAAAATGAGTCGGTAGAAAACAGTTTGTAGTCTATGGGGGATGCAAGCTGAACAAAAGCAAACAATCTCACCTCCCTGCAAACACTATTGCAGAGCTTATATAGGAAGTATAACGTGTAAGATTTGCCTGTAGTTATTCCAGAATCAGTAAGCATCTAATGTACCATACGTGCCTTTAGGCACTGTGCTTTAAGAGAGATGTGAACTTCTTGCAGCAGTCCAGGGAGAGAAATAAGGTGGATTAGAGGGCTGGAAAAATGATCTGCAAGTAAAGATTGAGCAAAACTGGAGTTGTTCAGTTTGGAGAACGAAACACTTAAGAGGAAATGTCATAAAGGACTTCAGTGGTATCCTGCTGAGGAATTGGAATCAATTGTTCTCCCTGTCCACAGGGATTAGAACAAGAAATAATGGAATGTGAAACTTTATATTAGGCATTAGAAAAACCTTCTAACTTGATGAGAGCCAAGCATCGGAACAGATTGCCTGGAAAGACTGTAAAATCCATATCATTGGATTTTTAAGAATAGGTTCCAGATAAGTTTTATCAGATTCTGTGATAACATTTGTAATAATAACACCTTATGCTTCTCTCATATGTTTTATAACAAAGAACCGCAGGGTGAAACTACCCTTGAAGTAAAACATGCAGTCAGGAAAAATTTACACTCCACTTTTTCAAGCAGTGAGGAAAACGTCCCAAAGTAGTTGCGTTTCTCACTTACTGAGGTATAGGCATGCACTAAGAAAATGACTGTGCTAGTAATCTGGGGTCTCAACTCCAAGCTCCCATGAAGCTATAATGACTCCACTGAGTCTGACTCACCTGATCAGCCTACAGACGTCTACAAACATCTATAACTGAATTGTCATAGTGGGCTCCCTTTGTACTCAGTAAAGAGAAGCAGGTACGTTTAGGCAGTGAATCACCTGACTTCCTAGGGTACGCAACATAAACTATATTTCATTGTTTTCCAGGCTGGGACTGGATGCACCAATTACGAATCTGAACTTTCAGACTCCTTACTTTGTAATCCAGGATTTGAAATAAAGTATTCAGAAGTGACATTTTGCATATAGAAAAGTATGAGTGTAACTTAGCCATTCTCTGTACATGGTTGATATTACTGTGGAGCAGAAGCAGGAAACATTCCCTTTCTACATTTTTAACATGTTAAGAGGATGGCTTAACTGTAAGAAGATGAACTGCCTGACAAAGGGTGTATGGTCATAGGAATATGATGTGTTCAGCTCTCATCTATAATTTACCACATGGTCCATTCTGCATCTATAAAGTGGAAAGGATTTCTTCAGATGTGCTAGAATAAAAGTCAATTCTAGTAACAGCTTTCATATTGCCTTTCCCCCAGAAATCAATCTCCTTTCACACTAGATTTGTTTCACAAATATGAAACTTTTCTCCTGGTCTGCTTCCCAGGGTTGCTTTTTTCCTTTTCTTACTTCAAAAACATCATCTCTCTAACTTCAAACTGTCTCTCTTTCTATCACTTTTAACCCTCATTCCTACTATGAGGTCTCACCCTGAACTCTAACAAAAGCTTTTAGAGAGACCCGACAAACCTGAGAAAGGATGGCTTGTTTTGGTGGCAAAGTCAATCTTCCCATTGGGACCACAGTGCAATTCAGGAGCATTATTAGCTGGGCAAGCTAGCAGGAGTGTTCAGGCTGAGGACAGAGGCCTCTGCCCCCGACCTCCTGTGGAAGAGGTGAGGGAGGTCACTGTGCAGCCGCAGAGTGGAAGACTGCCAGATCAGCTGCAGGCACCAGGCACAGCAGCACACCAAAAGGAGGTTAGCAAGAATTAGCAGCGCTTAATACAAACTCCAGGGAGATGCTGAGCTACCGCATTTTGGTTCTGAATTCCTCCTACCTTATGCTGTGCAACAGCAAGTGGGGCCCCATTAAAGGGGGTGACTCATCTGAGCAGTGTCTAGCTGCCTAACACTCAAGGTTGAGTTGTTCATTTGAAAACTCTTTTGGTTCACGTTTAGGGAAGGGGAGGATGCCTATTTTTAATTTTGCCGTTGCCCCAGACTGGTATAGAGCCAGAAAATAAATTTAATCTATTTAATCTCAGGCCCTCCAGGACATGTGTAAGCAACAAAAGGAAATGTCTGAATTAGGATTCTGCTGACAGTGATTCTTATTCCAAAAACACAAATACAATCACAGTACTCGTTTGGCTTTGGTTTTTCTGAAGAATTGCCATTATGAGTCCCTTTAGCCACTTTCTGTCATCTCCTCCAAAAAAAGCCAACTAGCTTGGCTACCCTGAGGGCTAGTTTGGCAGCTTTCAGGTTCCAGATTATACTTCTTGAGCACTGGCATCTACATCTGTGAGAGGCTACTTCCTCTAGCCTCTGTCCTGGCTTTGTTCCCAGCAGCATTCAGGCTGTTTCAGGGCTGGTGTGCTGCTGTGGAATCCCTTCACATCCTGGTGGTTGCTCTCCTTTGAGTCCATCTTGACAATAGAAAATATGCTTTGCAGTAGCTGCTACATGAGTAAACAAATAAACCGAATGGGCTGCATCTAGTATTCAAGGCAACCACAGCCCTAACACTGTTCAAACACACCTGGAAACTTGTTGCCATAATATGGCTGGAAGATGTGCAAATCACTTGTGTTTGTGTTGCTGAACCTTTTTCTCATAAACAACGCAGAGTTATAAAACCTCTGCCTTGTTTTAAGACCAGTTTCCAGAGAAGATTTCTTGTATACAGTCACACAATTAGAAGTAATAAAATTAAGGTTTCACCCATCAATAGATGCATAACAACTCACAGACTATATCAGTACCCTAAACCTGGATGAATAAACGTAACATGTGAATGCAACACACAACCATTGTTATAAACCACTAGAAAACTCTCCAAGTCCAGAGTTTGCATTTGAAATGGGAGATGAAAACTAGTGGAACACAAATTCATACAAATAAGGATTTGGTAGATAAAGATCATGAAATCCCAAGGAATCCTGTAAAGGACTAAATTCCACATCATATTTGCAGCCCATGGAATTTTAAAAATTAATGCTCAAAGGAAGTGTCAGGTGCTTCTCAGACCACTAAGTCCTGTGTGAGACCAAGATGTCAAATTAATTAGCCTTACTCTGTTTTTATAACCAAAGTCGACTTCCCAAAACATGCATGAGAGAATATGGTAGAACTTTCAACAAGTAAAGCAGACAGTGTGTATGCTGTGTGTATTTCACTTAATGTAATATTAAGATTGCAAATAATTTTCTTTGAAGTAAGTTCAAGATGCAAAGTGCATACAAAGCCCCCCAACAACTCTCCATTGCTTATGGAGTTCCTCTGTGCAGGAAGGAATCATGTCAGACACCACACTGGATAGGCTGCTCCCCTGTCTCCTGGGACAGTTCCCAGTACCATCATCCAAATCCTTTGCCAGAATAGAACATAGTAGTCAAGAAGCAGGGAACGGGAAAGTAGAAGGACAATGACAGACCAAAACAACAATCTGTCTAGCCCCTGCCTCTGGGAAGTTCTGATATGTTGTAGGTAAATCATTACTTCCCATCAGATTGAATTTCCCAGTCAGGAATTACAATTATCTGCTCAAGACCTCTTGCTGACAAGATAGTGGTCATATAATGCAAAGGTTCATTCTCTGTGTGTCATGATGTCCTGTAGATCAAACACATTGAATCTCAGTTGCAGACAGACAGTGAGCCAATGACTAGGCAGAGTTTGATAAGCTGTTCATCACACTGAATCTACCCAACACTTGGGTTGTCTGATGCCTTCTGGGACATCCAACCTAGACTAAACTATGCCTTGGAATCGTGGCAACATTTACCACTGCTTAACTTAGATACAAATGAATGACAACTTACAAAGCAGACTTGTCAGGTGTATAGTGTTCAGCATTTACTGTGTAATAATAGACATCAAACTAGAATTTACTTGGGCAAGTACAGGTAGTTTGGTCTCCTTATAGAAGCTGCAAATGTGTCACAGGTAACCAGATGCTTAATGAGTCTTCCATTAATAGGGAATCTCCAAACAGGATGTGCTACATACCCTCCACTATGCCTTCTCCTGCATTCTTTTGCGAGGGCGTGTAGTTAGGAAAAAGCTGGAAAATGGCTGCATTTTCTCGCGTTCTGGTTCATCTAATGTTCTCTTGAGACATGTCAGCTTCAAGCTATTCTAGCTCAATTTCTGGCTTCGGAAAGATCACAGATAGCTCCCTGAGCCTCTCTCAGGCCTTCACCAAGCAGAGTTCATTCATATGAATATACTGGCACTAGTTGTAATTAAGATATTTTTTAAACCTCCTGTACTCTCTGAGAAACATAACTCACATTTTAGATGAAATGTTGCTGTGCTTATATGGCTATGCAGTCAAACTGAAGTCAGCAGTATCACATCAGTTTCAATGAGTGGATCTAGTTCATGAGCTAAGAGGCATATTTGAAAAAGAAGGACCCTGATAAGATACTACAGGCACCATATCCCATCATGTCTTTCAGAACTGACCAAAATCCACATTAATACTAATTAAGGTCTTCATTTAGCTCTTCCAACTGGTCAGATGGTCCACACATCACTTCTCTGATTGCTAGATGATTTCTAGCCAGAATTTACTTATGAACTACTGCAACACATTGATTCTTATGGCAAAGTTGTTGTTAACCTGAAGGGACAATCTCATTCTTCCTTTATATTTATCACGGAGTGTATTAATACAAAGCAGACAAAACCTCTTTCTCCTAGGCTTAACAAGCCCTCTTTTAGTCTCTGCTCAAAAATTTAAAAAAAATATCCTGGCATTTCCCAGAGTCATTTATTTCTTCCTTGAATATGAATTAGTACAATTGCACATAATTTTCCAGATAAAGTACCAGTAATATAATTTTCCATCTCATTAGAAGTACCTTACCTGACTTGCCTCAGGAACATTTGATCTTTTTCATGACTAAATCATATTTTCATATGTTGGCCAATCTGTGACCATTTGATTCAACCAAGCTTCCTTTCTCTCAGTAATTTGCAAAATATGATTTCTCCAGCTTACCGAATAACAAATTCTTGTTATTAGTTCCTAAATGTAGTGGCTGAGTTCTAAAAATATTCACTTCACTATCCTTGCTCTCTGTTTTTCAAATGAGAAATCAAGCTCACTCATGGTGTAAAAGGTTTACAGAAAGCCCTGAATGGATTGGACTTCCACTCAATACCTGGATTGGACTTCATCTCTATATCAGGCATTTTATTCATTATTCACATTATCTCAATATTAAAAAGATATTTTTGTTACCAGAGTGGACAAAAGTGTGCAAAATGCATTGCAAGAAAAAAATAACAGCAGAAAAATCAGACTTGTTGATTTGCTTCCCATTGTAGTGATGGTTCTTTCATCTCTTATTAAATACACATTCAAGCTTCATAGTCTCAACAAATATTTTTTCCAAGTACTTTTGTTTGTTATCTTCATGCAAAGATATAAAGCATCTCATAGATGGGGAAACTAATGCAGAAAGCCACAATGATACTTGGCCCAAGCTCGTAAAAGTGCTGGCTGCAAAAATCACAGCTGTAATCCTTGCTTGGAAGAATGCATAGAGACCAGCATTGACATCACTAAGCCTAGGTTTTCATAACAATATGATCAGTAAAATGAAAAGCATTCTAAAATGAAATTCAGGCTCTGCTTATATTTTCTTAGCCTGAGTTTTGTGGGAGTTTGAGGGGTTTGAGGTTTTTTTCTGTATGTGTAATGAGGCTATTGTGCTTTAATTTGCTTTTCATTCAGTTGCTACTCAAGCATCATTTTAAGTTTTCCAGAACTGATGATATAAACTTATGCTTTGTTGAAAACCCCACCAGTGAATAGATGAAGAGGAAAATGTCCTTTATCGTTCATATTTCTACTTTGATTTAGTTTAGGTCAATTTGGGCCAAAAATATATTGCTACTATTCCTTATCAGGTTATTTCTCCCATTCTCAATAAATATTATTTTGTCATGCCCACTATAACATTCATCAACTACAGTGCAATCACGATAGGCAATTAATTTCTGTCAAATCCCAGACAGGGTACTTATGTCAGAACAAGGTTGAGCTCTTTACTGTAACCATATAATAGAGAAGCTTACCCTGCTACCCAGGTCTCTGCCCAAAGAAAATTAAACTCTCCTGAGCTCTCATTCTATGAATACACAATGATTTTTCCATATCATACAGAAAATTGCTAACATTCTTGTAGCATTTCAAGGAACATGAACTTTGAAATAGAAACTGTCAGGTCAGAGACACAACAATTCTTTATTTGAGGAATTTACCTGAGACAAGATGCTGAGACACTGAGTAACAGAGGTTCACTCTTGCAGAAGAGGTTTATTCTTGTGATTTTGAGGTGCAGATATTACCAATACCAGAATACTGAAAGGTTGCATGTAAATTCCCTCATTTCCTCTTTTATACTATTCTTGAGAGTTTTTCCTGGCATTTCATGGTTTGGATGGGTGCACCGTTCTCTGCATAAAACTCTCAGCCCAGCGACTGGTGGTGAATGGAGCAACGTCCAGATGGCAGCCAGTCACAAGTAGTGTTCCCCAGGGTACAGTATTGGTGTCAGTCTTGTTAAATATCTTTATCAATGATCTGGACAAGGGGATCTAGTTCATCATCAGTCAGTTTAAAGGTGACACCAAGTTGGGCAGGAGTGTTGATCTGCTGGAGGCTAGGAAGGCAGGAAGGTTGGAGAAGAGTGACTGGAAAGATGCCTGAAGACCTGCTCTAGAGCCAGCTGAACATAAGCCAGTGTGTGCCCAGGTGGCCAAGAAGGCCAATGGCATCCTGACCTGTAACAGTAATACTGTGGCCATCAGAACCAGGGCAGTGATCAACCCCCCGTACTCAGCAACAATAAAGCCGCATCTTGAATCCCGCGTTCTGTTTCAGGCCCCTCACTACAAGAAAGACACTGAGGTGCTGAAGCATGACCAGAGAAGGGCAACAGAGCTGGTGAAGGGTCTGGAACAAAAATCTGATGAGGAGTGGCTGAGGAAGCTCAGGGTGTTTAGACTGGGGAAAAGGAGACTCAGGAGAGACATTATCACTCTCTACAACCATCTGAAAGGAGGTTGTAGCAAGGTGGGCGTTTGTCTCTTCTCCCAACAGGTAACAGAACAAGAGGAAATGGTCTCACATGCTATGGGAGGTTTATGTTGGGTTTTAGGAAAAACTTCTCCACTGAAAGAGTTATCAAGCATTGGAACAGGGTGTCCCAAGGAAGTGACTGAGTCACCATCCCTGGGTGATGTAAAAGATGTGTAGATATGGCACCTAGGACACAGTTTAGTGGTGGACTTGACAGAGTTGGGGTAGTGGTTGGATCTGATGGTCTCAAGGGTCTTTTCTAATCTAAATGATCCTATCATTCTATGATTTCACATGCTAGATTGCAGCTCTCAAAACAGTAAGTTAAACTAAGTGATTGAGTTTTTATCCTGCATATTGGAGAATTCTTGATGGACTATTTGTCCATACTTTCTTTTTCTTCCCATAATCAGCAAGAATTCAGTCTCATAATGGGTGCAGGCTGTGCTGGACAATCACCACCCTCAGTGTTAGAAAAGATTGCAAGCCATTTAAAAAATAAAAACCAAATCTGCAGGTCACTTCAGCTTTCTCCCATGGCTCCTTTGGTGTGGATCACAGAGACCACAGCGAGCCTAAGGGACAGCAAGGTGGGGTGGACCTCTGAAAGGGATCAGCATAGACAATATTCAAAATAAAAGGTTCAGTCACAGGAAAGAGTGCAGAATGGAACAGAGTTCAAGAATTAGGTCATTATTAATCAAATTACAGATCAGTCCCAATAACCACATATTTCCTTGAGCTTGCATTCAACAGATCTTTTGTAAGATATTCAGAGAGTAGGATCAATACCTCTCTGGAGGTAAGTGGCATAAATTATGTCTCAACTTATACACCACAGGAGTTTTACTGTGTGTTGTATACAGTAATTGCATTTTATAGATGACTGTGGAAGGTTTCAGCTTTCATTGATTTTTATCATAAACTAAAAGGTGGCTAGAAGAAAAGAGCAGCAGTTTATACGAAGAACCCAGTCAGCTGAAGCTGCAAAAAGAAAATGAAAATTTGGCATAGTGCGTGTGATCAATCCACGCTTCATGCAGAAATGAACGCAGATATTTGAGCCTTTCCACTCAGAGCAGCAAAAATCCTGAGAGTGTCACAGAAATCCCTGTTCATCTAATAGCAGTCAATTGTGCTATCCATCAGCAGGGTTTAATACTACAGGAAATCTTTCTAATTACAGCACTTTTAACACTTCTTATACCATGAATGCCATCTGAATCATTGATGAAACAAGGTAGCAGGTTGTGTTCTCATTATCATGCATAATGTGACCACATTCACATTAAAATTGAGGTGAGGGATGTAATTTAAAATCATCATCCTATCCAACATTTGTAACTTTCAACAGTGTATTTTTAAAACATTCCTCTTCTGATTTCCTTCTTTTGTCGTGTCCTTCACAGCAAGCAATTCAGAAGAGATGTTAATGCAGCATAACAACTCTTTACCCTTTTTCAAGGCCAATTTTGCAATATGGGCAAAATGATTGGAAATGGAGTCCTGAAAAAGCTTAAACCATCTGTCAGGGACTCAGTTAAGAAGATCCACACTGTTTCACAGCCAAAGATGTGGATAAATTATGCCTGGCTAGAAATGTCCAAGGCATGAGGGTTACCGTTCAAGCTTATTAGGATGAATTACAATTTTTTTATTGTTCATTACCCTAGTAACATAATCTTTTAAAAATATAATATGCAATAAGCCATGAGGACTGGAAAGCAAGTGGCAAACATGGTTAATAATGATTTTAAAATCTCCATGTCCTGATAGATCAAAAAACCATATATGTGCATGCATTCAAATGCCGATGTTTGCCCCTCTTGATATATCGTCTATATTTTTGTGCTCCATATTTATTTATTTATGTTACTGCTCGTATTTAACCACACGCCATAAACCACTTATCTATGTTATTCCTAAAATGTATTTTAAAAAAAATATGGAGAATGAGAGGATGGAGTTGCTGTGGTTAAGTTATGTGGCTTAGGCTAGGTTAGCAAACATACAAATAATCTGAATGTAGTGCTGTTGTTTTAATACTACAGCTGTTTTTATGGACAGCTGTTATCCTAACATTTTTAAACAAGATTTTTTCCAAAGTATTTTATAAACACTTCCAGTCTAAAAGTGTTCAAAGACCATAAATATTGCATGACGCTTTTATCAGAAATATGAAATTGATTATTACTTGGAGAAAGGTCTCTGGACAATATACAAAATCAAAATAAATCAAATTCTCCCGTCTAAATTACTATACTATGATTTTTAAAACCCCAAAAGACATCATAAATGTTAAAAGGTATGTGAAGATCTGTGCTTATTATATGTGTGAGAGCTATGAGAATTATTTGATAAGCAATAGTCATTTTGCACACAAAGGCCATAACTAGTGCTTTGCTATCCGAGATTTTCTCCAATATTTCCCTCCACAACTATTAAAAAATTCTTTCAAGTCCTAAAGTTCATCCCTTACCTGCTTCAGAAATTAGCACTAATTTAACCTGTGAAGGTAAATGACCTGTTAACCAAGCCTGTTCAACTATATCTAACAAAACCCTAAATATCTTGGCTTTCACAATTATGAGTATTTTTTCTTATTAGTCTCTTAATGGTCAAAATCATATAATATTTTATTTTCTCACACTATTTTCATGCTAAAAATGCTAATTTACCTGAGACAGCTCCTTGGGAAGGTGAAAGTAAAGAAAAAAAATTATCTGAAATGCTGATGCAAATAAAAATCTCGAACCTCTCCCCTTCTTTCACCTTATCAGGAAAAATTTTTGCATGTTTGAAATCAGGCTTCCTTTGGAAAAAGAAAGAGAGAATGAAGAGAGGCTTAGAATTATTCTTTAGGGTGATGGCAGCAATTCAGCTGAGTACCTGCTGTAAACTGATGCAGTGTATAGCATTCAGGCACCCTTAAAAAATCCCTAGTGGGTCCCTTGAGTCCACTCAGCAGTCAACAGGCCACATATTTTGTACAGGTGTAATCAAGTGGAAACATACAAAGATCGCCAATTCCAAAAATGAATGCCAGGCATCCAAATTTCTCCACAAAACCACTTTGGCATCCACATATCTTGAATGGGCTTTATTATATTTTCACTGGATAATAAAAGTGATGTAAAATCCATTAATGCAGCAAGAAACAAACAAACAAAACAAAACAAAAAAAAAAGCAGCAGCTGGCACATTAGGTGCTGTTCAGGTGCCAACACAGCAGTCTGCAACTAACAAGATTATTTTGTGTTTGTTTTGCTGATTATATTCAGTGGAAAACAGATAGCAAGCAGGAATAGCAGCTTCATCAGTGGGACTGACTGGAAGCTCTGTTAGGCTTTCTGCAAAAAGTCACCTGAACTGCATTTACTCATTTCACTTTGGTTTTTTTCTCTGTCTCCATTTTTATACTGGCAAAACAAAGATAAAATTTTGTGTTTCCACTTACAGTATCTAACATTACCCCTAGTCAAGCATGTCTAAACTACAAAAGATTGAGCCAAGTGACATCTTGGAACAAATTTGACCTGATGACCTAGGTAATGGAAAATCAAATGACTTTACAGTAATGTGGTAGCTAGGGCACAGGTTAGTTTCAGACATTGAAAGAAAAATCCAAGGAAAAATATGGTGCCCTTTCCAAATTTTATTTATTTGAGCAAATCTGTGCATCCCTGAAAGGTTATCCTGTTATATCTTTAAGCTCCCTTCTCCACTCTAACAATGAACGAGTTGAGCTATCATTTATCACAGTGGGCTAAAATTGTCACAGCCTTGTCTGACTGTTCAGGGAAAGAGAGGAAAGAAAACTCCTGACAAAGCCATAGGTTCTTGCCTGATTCTGCTCAGGATATGAATTTTTTCTGCTGTGAAAAGAGCAAGAAGGCTTCATCCAAGTAATTGGGAAAGGGGAATTAAGGATGCACAACACATCTCCAGCCTTACCAGAAGGCTATGAGGACTAATCTGGTCAGTAAAACCTTGTGAAGCATCTTATCCTCTACAAAGAAATTAAATGGGAAGAATAGAAGGACAAAGACTGAAATCTTACTGGCAACATCCTAACATATGTGTGAACACACACTCCACCATCCTAATCCCAAGGTTAGATTGTCCTTTAGTTTGTTCATGGAGTAGAGCAAGTACAGCTGTCTATTTTCCACCATCCTGTGGCAGATTGCAAAGCCCCAGTCTAGAAAAATACCCCTTTCTTTTCCTTCTGCCCTTTCTTTTCCTTCTGTCTGAGTAGTATATTATATCTGTAAAATTACTAGATAAAAGCACCAAGTGAAAAGTCTATAAAATGTGTCCTAATGCAGAGCATCACCGTATTTGAGGTCAGTTACCATAGCTCTGTTTTTCTGTTATGTAGAATGAGTTTCATTTGCCTGAAGTCCAGCTCCAAACTGCACCAGTAGAAAAACATTTTTAAAGCAACAGCTTCTTTGAATAGCCTACACTTCTGTTTTCTGTCCAATATAACTTCTATTCCTCTACTCTCCATTAACTGCCATTTACAGTAGACTTTGGGGGTTATTTCTGTGGTTTGGGTTGTTTGTTTTTTTAAAAAGGAATAAAGAGCACATGACAGAACTTCACATTCAGAGATAACCAAATAGAAGACTGAAAACAAAAAGTGAAAGAATAATTGTTAGAGGAAATTAAAAAAAATATATTTAGTCTATCGTATAGCTGGCAGTATTTAAATGTTGACTGGCTTATGATCTCGTGTTTTGAAGTTCAAAACAAATCCTGAATGCAATGCAAATGAGCTCATTATCTCACCTCTCATCTTTATGTATCTAATTTCTTGATGACCTGTTTTACTTTTCCTCTGCCTTAAAAGCAAGAAATAATTCACAGACAGAGGAATATTTTTACGGATTTTTTATGTCTCTTACCCAGATCTGATTACTAATCACAATGAATAAATCATTCTTAAATAAATACTGGATAGACACAAAAGACTGACTAGCCAGTACTCTCAAAACAGCCAGGAATTTTTATGTGGCATAGAAAAATAAAGTAAGCCCCTGTTAAGTTTTGATCTATATAGCAAGTTAGTTAGCAAAATGCTTGTTTTAAACACGGAATGATGAACTTCCAAAGTCTGCATCAATGTGAATTTATCAGTCTACTGTTTCTCATTAAACTCTGGTCACAATACCCCTGTTCATCTCCTCATTGTGTGGGGATTTACAAATGGA
Organism: Sakesphorus luctuosus; assembly: GCA_013396695.1. Lineage (NCBI taxonomy): Eukaryota > Metazoa > Chordata > Aves > Passeriformes > Thamnophilidae > Sakesphorus > Sakesphorus luctuosus. The sequence goes on from VWZD01005137.1 coordinate 105,751, forward strand.
ATGCTACTACTCAAAGCACTTATATGCTGGGTTTGTCAGTAATTGAAGTATGCTGAAGATGAAGGAAGTTGACCAGGAAAGATCAAAAATATTGAAGTAGCAACCATGTTGCCAATGTCTAAATGTGAGGATCTTGAATTACTCATGCTTAAGACTGTCTGAGGGTAAAAAAAAAAGCTTTAATTGCAGAACAGATTGGAAAAAAGCTTGCACTTGTAAATCTACAGTCACTGACAAATCTTTTCTGTTTCTTTTTTTCTCCTTGTACAATACACAGGCTAAAGTGAATGCTCAAGTTGAGGCACTCTACAGGTAGATTAAATGAAGATCTAATAGTTTCTGGGATCTGCAGTTTACACCAGATGCTACCTGCCATTCCCTGAAATCTAAGGAATGTATATGCCACAAAGGGCTGTGATTTATCCCACTCCAATTCATTGCCAACCTGCCTGACATTCAACTGCTGTGGATCTTTTCAGAGCCCAATAAGCAGGCATGTCTAAGTGCTAAGAGCCTTTGGGGAAAAGGGAATTATATATTTGAAAAAATGATAATAATGAAGAATATGTATATTCATATCAAGAAGGGCTCCTACGCAAAACTGAATTCACTGGTATCCTGAAGCTCAGCTTCTACATGGTGGAACACAAGCACCATGGAGAAGAGGTATCTCCTGTATGGTTCAAAAAGCCATTTCATCATGACCAAGAGCTCACCTGCAGGTGAGTAAGCTTAGATGCTACCCTTGAATTATCTAAAAAGATACTTGCAGAATCCTAAATTTTCCCAACCTATACCAGCTAGCAGAGTTCACTGGCAATGGAAGTATATTTTACCCTCCTCTACATTTTCTTCTTGGGGATGGGGGGAGGGGCTGTCAGAGTCAGTACACATTTCAGCCATCAGAATTGATGATTACGTTTGAAAGAGTCCCCTCTTCTGCCCATAACTTGTTCCAGCACTGAAATTTGCTTCATATAACTCAAGGGCTGTTTATGAAGCTAAATAATTAGAAAAATTTCTCTTTAATTTGTTTTCTTGAAGAAGGTGAGGGAGGATAGGTAGGAAATCAGACACAATTCCCTAGTTCTCTTCTTTGTGCCATGATGTAATTCAGACTAAACCTGTATTTGTGGCAGCTTTGCATTACTTCAGTGGAACTGCATAATCCTATCTAGTTTGGGGTACTAGCAAATACATTTTAAAATCTCTCTTTTATGTATAATAAAAATATATTTAGAGATTTAGACTATTATTTTGATGGATAAATTAATATACTGGCTTTTAAACAATAGACTAAAGGAAGACACTAATGTCAGTAAAGAACACTGCTAAAAAGTGCTCTAATACCAGAAAGGAATGCCTTTGGAAATTTATCAGCTGACCTTTTGATGTTCAATGTTAGACACAATTTGGGTCCCTGCACCCTAATTTACCTGTAAGTCTCATCTCTGAAAAGCCAGTTAAAGTGATGTTTTATGACATAAGGGATATATTTCAGGAGTCTCTCTGTGGTTCTCCACATCCTAGAAACAGCCACACCATCTGGCACAATAACCTCTGCTCATGTAGTCAAAGTACACAACTTTGCAGCAGCTGAGCAGAATAGTATGGGAAAGGTTGCCTGACAATTTTCTCAAAGCAGAGCTTGAAATAAGAATGTTAGTTTCTCATATGCAGGAGCACTTAATTAAAATAAGTAATTGGGAATTAAATAAAAGAAAAAACCCAAGCTACATGACAACACCACTGCTACAATGTATGAAAATACATTTACTTTTTAATTGGACTTTTACCGTCAATTTGAATCACGGATATGTGATCCAAAACAGTCACAGCATGCCTACGTGAATTGGCTAATGAGATGTCCACTGACTGCTGAGCCCTTCAATTAATCAAATAGCTGAATACATTGAAGGTAGCTAAATATTCTTCACTCTGGTACTCTATTAAAACTCAACATTATATCAGAGATTTTTCACAAGAGACTAAAATCTGAGTTCATGTTGGGATAGCCTTCAAACAAAAAATGACACTCATTTAGTGATTCGAACATCTGCTTAATTATCTTTATTACTCTGCTACATCTTACGAGCAATATACCAAGAATTTGACTTACAAAATAAATTACCTTTAAGACAAAGAATGGCAGATTAGTTCTGTGGTTAAGACACCTGGGAGAGAAGTGGGTTCAAATCCCATTTCTACCATTCTATTCAATTTGACCTTGGCAATGACATTTAGCTTTCTAGCCTCACTTTCCATATCTAGTCAACAGAAATCATTGATGCTTCAAGACACCAAAAGAAAAGTGGTGCAAATTTGCCTTTTAGAAAATGTAAGTTCTTTCAGATGATGGTTAGCCCTTCCATTCCTATAGCAAGTTAGAAGCCATGGAATCCCTGTAAAAATGGTGCTATACAGTGATGAGCTAAAAGATATCCAACGTTTCAGAAATGCTTAATGAGAAGCTACTGTAAGGAATGAACTTCACAACACTTATATAAAAAGTTGCATTCACATATGGAAGAACTGTTCAAGTAACTTTCCAGACTCTCTGTCTTAAGAAAATGCAATACTACTGTGTGTATTAACCTTTTTATGTCTCATCTTGTGTTTTTCAGATACTTATGTTTGCCTGTGAATCCAAGCCTCACCTCACTCTGTCAATTGTTAGCAATTCTATTCTACTGACATGCCAATCCAGCTTCCAGAAACAACTCCAAATTAGTGGCTACTATCATTACTATAAAAAGTCATCTCTGCACATACTGTGAGCAAAACAATAAAGGGAAAGGCAGAAGTTTGTTAGTTTTATAAAAGGTACCATTAGCTACCCTGCATATTCACTCACAGTTTGCTGCATGCAGCTTCAGTGTTGCTCCAGCATGCTGCTAGGCTTATGCAGTCAATCATTTCCTGACCATTCTACAGGTTCTTCTGGGCACATCTCTTAGGCAAATGAAAATCTTATAGCTAATGGCTCTTTTTTTTTCAGCAGTAGAGGTTCCTAGTCCCTCTCTTCAGCATTACTTGTGTTTGGGGAAGGGATCTGTTGCAGCATATCCAAGATAAAAGGCATAACTTAAAAATAAGAATATTCAGATAATAGTACTCATATAATTCAATATTCATCAGCAATCCTGACCTAATTAGAAATTGTGGTGGATTACCCCAGTCAATAGCTAAGTCCGCAGCTCACTCACTCTCTCCAGAAGGATGGAGTATATAATCAGAAGGGCTAAAGGAAGAAAAACCTTGTGGGTTGCAATAGTTTGCTAATTAAATTGAAAGAAAAAAAATAAAAAGCAAATCAAGCAATACAGTCATTCGCTCAAGATTTCCCACCAACAGACCAATCCCGTTAGTCTCTGAACAAGGTCTACTTTGGAAAAAGTGCCTTTCAATTTTATTACTGAACATGACTTTATATGGAATGGAGAATCTGTTACATGGTATGAAGTATCTCTCTGGTCAGCTGGGCCCACTGTTCCAGTGGTGTCTCCTCCCAGACTTTTTCCCATCACCAGTCTATTCACTCAGGTGCAGAGTGAGAAAAACAGATTGCCTTAAGACAATGTAAGTGCTGTTCAGCAATAGCTAAAACATTGGTGTGTTATCAGTAATGTTTTCATCACAAATCCAAAATGCAGAACCATATGGCTGCTTTAAAAAAATTAACTTCATCCCAACAGATCCAGCACTGATATGAAACATTCCCATGGTTTTTGGGAAGCCCTACAAAAGCCACATCCTATTTTCAGTCAAATGAGACAAGCTCTCCATTATACTCCTTAGCATAACTTTCCAGAATAGAAACATGACTGTTTGTTGAATATTTGACCAATACAAGTTTTTCAAAGTAACAGCTTCTTCTTACACACAGTCACAAAAAATTGTCTTGGTTTCAATGGGAAAAAAAATCAAACAAGCCTCTATTAGTCCAGCATCCTTCAAGCAAGCAAATTCAGAGTTCCTAAGAGAAAATTTATTCCACGCTAAAGGCTGAACACCCTCCAGGTCTCAATTCTTAAAAATTCTTGAACTGCAATAACATTGAGATTATCTGAAAAACTTGCTATTCTCCTCAGCAGACCTAATTAAGTCATACTACATTAAGTATATTTCAGCTGGAAAACAGAACTTGTCTGATTTTACCTGCTTCAATAGGAAGGTGAACATGAAATATTTCATCACTTGCTCTGGTGTGAGGTTACACCTGAGACAAACTTCCCCAGTGGTTCACCTTGCCTTACAGTCCAGATGAAATCATCAAAAGGTAACAAAAGAAGAAAAACATTCCTCCAATACAAGCAATGACTAAATTAATTAACATGACAACTGTTCAAAAGAACCTTTCCTGATAAGGATGATATTCAACTAAATTTAAGTGGCTACACATAGGTTTGTGCACGTGAGCCAGTTATCTAAGATTTCATTGTGGCTGATGGAGATCTAGCCTATAGGATCAGTGAACTCTTAAGAAATTCTTCCTAAACTGAAATAGACACCTACTATTATTTGGGCAAGTCTAGTTGCTTTAGACAGAACTCTAGAAGACAAACCCCTGATATTCCCTACTCCATGCAGAAATCTTCTGTTGTGAGAATATTTTAGTTACCAAAATGAGAGAAGAATGTAGGATTTTCCTAGTGCTTCCTACCTCTGCCTCTAGATACCAGAGATGAGGCAGACCCACTGCATTGCATAGGCCACTCTACAACAGTGTAGGAAATATAACAGCAATGGACCTTGAAAAATGTTTGGGCAAGTGGCTAATGAAAGGACAAAAATGTAAGTTTAGGAATACAACCTGTGGTTCTGCTTAGGTTTAAGGAGGCAGCCTGTTCCCCTTGTTTGTCTAGTTCATCTATTTCCTGCTAGTTCATTTCCTTAGATCTGTTAGCAATATTGAAGTCCTATTCTGTAGAGCAGCTTCTGAACTTGCCCATTTTTCCTTTTCAGTTCCTCGTTCTGGCAGGAAGGGCTATTGGCTTGATCTTCTTTGAAGACAGATTTGCTTGTTGTCACAGCTGATTTAGAGATTCCCATGACATTCAGTTCCCCTCTTACATCCCATATTGCAGAGCAAACCTTTCCCTTTGGAGGCACTGACAGGTAGAGCTAATTTGCAGTTCCCAGTAATTGACCAATTCTTAAAGACTAATGATGCAGTTCACATCTAAAGAGCCTTACAAAAAATGTGAGCCAGCAAAGCAATTCAGAAGAATGTATGTTTTAAACCCCATTAAAGGGCTTTCATCGGCAATTCTTCCTTAAGCTTGACAAAGTTTCACTCTTTTTAATCTTTACACAGTTTATAAACCTAAACAACTGACTCAAGCTAATCTTATTTATTAGATGCTTTAGTACACTATTACTATACTTTCTGTGGATTATTTTTTGTAAATTATGAAAAAGTTCCTTTGCCAAACAGAATAAAAATTCCAGGTCATATCTATCTGTATTCATTTTTTTTATCACAGAAATGTAAGAAATCTATTACTTGTACTCTTGAAAATATGGACTCTCATAAAAAAATATTGTGTTTGATTGTGTTCAGTGATTGCTATACATTGCTTTTCTGCAATTTCCCATACACCTTAATGGAACCTGGGACAAAAGCCATAGACAGTAGAATGGCATAAGACTGAGAAAGTGGGAATAAAAGAAATAGATGGGAAAGGATTAAGCAGTCCCAGAAACCAAGACAAATACATAGATGTGTAATAGGAACACTACAAGAAGAGAGAACCATAAACTTTGAAGAGAGAAATGGTACAAAAATAAAATGAGAAAAAGTGTTGAGAAAGAGTTTTAGAGGAAGAAAATGAGATTAGAGAAGAAAGAAATAAAATAAATTAGCCTAACATAATACAAAATACTGACAAAAGTCCTTGGGAAAAAGCAGTCGAATTCCAAATGAAAATGAGTGGAGGGGAAAAAAAAGGGTAAAAAATTCTTGTTTTGCTGATTTCTGATCTGTAAGAATCTTATGCTAACTTTCCAATTTCACAGAAATCCATAAGCATACACCTTCTACGTGCTATATTGTTGATTTTGACAGTACTTCTGCATGTGCAAGTACTAATGGATATTTGCAAGACTAATATTTTCATCTCCCTCTGTATTTGATGGGTCATATTCATGTGGAAGCAACATTTCTGGTGATGCAATTGTTCTAATCATTTCATATCCAGCAGAAAAAAAATCAACACCTGTGATCCATCTTACTGTGACACACATCACTCCTCCCCAGAGTCTCATCATCTTCTGAAACCCTTCTTGGTGACACACACATCTAAATTACATGGAAAACATTTCATCCAGCTGTATTTATCCATTGCTAGATAGACAGTCAAAACACACTACTTCATCTGCATATACATTTTGAACTCATTTCAACTGACTTGCTGGCAGCTATTTCAAAGTACAGACACCAGGAGTTTATTTTGCTCAGTAGCTGCATAGGGATATTGTTTACTCATGACTACCTTCAGACTACATATTTCTCTCTTCTCTACCAAGGAGAGAAAAGACTTCATGTTAGTAAATGGAGAGTTGTCCCATAATTCCAGATTTGACATGAAGAATGCATGCTGACTGGGTATATATTAGTCATAAATAATTTTAATACATAATTGCCAGTGACGTTGACTTTGGGGTGATCACAGGACATGTTAATGTTAAATATGGCAGCATGTTTCTCCTGATGGAAGTATTTTCCTTCTGTATCTGTCACAAAAGAAACTTCTGAAGTGGAAACTTCTCAGTCATAGGGGTTTTACAGTTTTAGAAACCATCTATCTTTGTGTCAACAGCACTTCAGGTAGCTAAAGTATGAGTTCTCCCCCTCTGATCTACTGATTAGTTATAATATGACCTAAAAGAAGGTATTCATGAGTAAGCAACCTTCCTTATGGAAATTAATTTTCCAAGTAAGTGTTGATTCAGGCATCTCCTCAGCACAGACAAGCAACCAGCAGAAATGACACAGCTGTTCAACACCAAAGATTTGACATAATACTAGCACAGAGTCATCTCAAATAAGTTTTAAAGCATTCTTAAATTAAAAGGCAAATACTTTTGAGAGCAAGTGCATACTGAGTCATTTAATGGTCCATGATTTATTTATGAGGATTTTCACCATAGTAAGGAAAAAACATCATTGAAAAATAAATGAAAACCAGCATGACATTAATATGACCAGAGAGAACCTCTTGCCCTTGCCTTTGGGATATGATCAAAGGACTCACTTCTGTGAGAATAGTTCTGAAAAATAATCATGTCTGACAGCCAGCATATGTCCCCAATCCTTAGCTGCACTTGAACAGCACTCACGCCATCAGTGCAAAGCAAGCCTAAAGACAGCACAACCTTCTGCTGCAGCAACTACTCATAGTGAGGAACTTCCAGAAACACAAAGGAAAGCACCTTGCTTATCCTCATTGCCTACATAAAGGAAATGCATGAAATAAAGACGAAGATAAAAGGTCATTCCTGAACTAAACAATGGCTTTTAGGGACCTTGTGGAGATGGACAGGGAAGACTAAAAAACATGAACCCCTGTAGTGACAGGAGACTGGTTCTTTGAAATAACCCCTCTTTTCTCTCAAAGTTGTACTGTTCATCCCAGTGACATAGCTGAAAAGCAAAGACTTCCTCCCAAAGGCTTTACATAGACTGCAATGAATGCACTCTGGGATGCAGCATATAGTCCCTGTCCACAACTAGTCAGTTGGGGACCTCCCCTAAGCTGATTGTAATTCCACGAAAGCTCATGTGCCCTTTTGTCTAGGAAGGAAGGCATAGGAATGGAGAGGAAGAATAAAACTTGTGAGAAAAAAAAATAGGAAACAGTCAGGTCATGCACATGAACCCAGGAGCTGGAGAGTAATTCTTAGGTTTCACAGATTTGATACCAACTATATGAGCAGGAAACATGACATACAATTCCATGAACACTTCAGACCATTTGCCCTTGTTCACTGAATAGTTTTGTCCTTTGCTGCATATATTTTCTGTTCCTCCTTGACACATCCTTATATCAATTTGCTCAGCAATCAGATCAGCACAAAGATATGCGAAACGAAGGTCTCTGATTCAACGCCCGCCATAATACACTATTCAAAACAGTCTGTCACATTCACTATAGGTGTCTGAAATGTACAGTTGAAACCACACATTAAAAATCTCTTGCTCTTCTCTTCCAGAGTTTTTCCTCACTACAAAGAATTCCATTCAAAAACCACTTGACCTTCTGAAATTACACCTTCCTCTTCCTGTCCCTTCCCAATGCTGCAACAAGGATCGGTCTCCTCACCAGGAACAACAAGAAATGGCTAGATTTTGCCTCAAGTATAGCTGTTTTTAACACCCTGTGAAAATGCCAGACCTGTGATTTCTTATCACTGGTGATAAAGACACACTTACGCTATTGAACAATCCAGGTAATTCTCTGTTTTGTTACTCAGGATCTGTGATTCTCCCTAGCAGAGTTAAATTAATGAAGTGTAAATAAGTTTGTTACATCTTCAATAATTTTCATTAAGTCTTTTTACTTTAATTTGTGAAAATATAATTTGTACACATTATAAAAATCAATATTTCACTTCCCATACCTTTTAATTTACATATAGAAAGACAGACAGAGAGAGAGAGAGAGAGAAGAGAAAAGTCTTTTCCACTTCTCGTTCTTCACCTGGGACAATGAAAGGGGAGCAACATTTACTGAGGGAAACAACACTGAACACTTAGAAATTCTTCAGGTTTAAGAGAATTTATTTGCATCAGTTTCCCACATGCATTAGTATAGTTCTATTTTCACCTCTATAGTCTTGTACACGTGATTACTGTAATCACTCATCATGTCCTGATACCAAGTCTTAAGTGTTTTACACATACACTCTTCATGTCTTTTAAGTTTCCTTTACTAAGCAGAACTCAAAAAAGTAAAAATGGATCAAATAGCTGCAACTGATACTTATGTTCACAAATTGTGTGTACTGCAAAAATAATCATATCATTTTGTTCACTTTGACAGCAGTTGTGATCTTTTTCCTTATTACTTTCAACATCATTTCCACTACAGATCTATAAATGCATAGAAAGGCAAATATGTGCTACATTTAGAATTCTATACCATGAAAAACAAGCTTTTTTTTTTCTTTTTAAAATAAAAAGTAAACTCTAGGGCTGCTTTTTATTTGCAAGAAGTACTGAAATACTAAAATGTAGTATAGAGTTAGACATCCTACAAATCCTAGATTTTAAAAGGGACTTAGATAAATGATTTTCATTTCAACAGCACTAAACACAAGTATCTACTGTAGAAAATAGAAGATACTGGATTTTCACCATCTCCTAAGACTTGAACTGTTTAAACACAGACTGAAGAATCACATTTTAGGCTAAATCATGGTGACCAGCTGTTCCTTAGTCTTCTGTTTGCAAGACAAGCCCTGACCTTGATTTAATCATTCTGAGCTTCAGATGCTCATACAAAGTGTAATACACTGGTGTTTTTCTAATCATTGTTCTAGTTGACAAATGGATAAGTCAGAGTTGGTGTGAAACAATAGAAACAGAACCATCTATTTTAATGTAATTAAAAACACATTTCAAATAAATCTGTAACACACTGTATGGAATATGTCATCGTCTGAACACAAAAATGGAAAGAGTCATGTACAATTACACACTGAAATTTCTACATAGGCAAAGTTAGCTGAAACTTCAATTAAAGCTTTGAAATACAGACACTGTCTTATGTAAGAAAAAAAATTAAAGGGAACTTTATGCATTTAAGAATACCCACAGTGATTTTAGAAACCCACAGAGACTGTAAATACCATACAGATCTGCTAGATGAACAATGTATCATATCAGAACTAGAAAGAAAACTGAAAACAGAGTACATAATTTTGTGTCAGTGAATATTAAACAATACATATTTTCTAAATATTTTTAAGGAAAGGAAGCTGACAGAAGAGCAAAAGAATAAGGTAAACTAAAATTAAGCCTTGATGAGCTTCTCATTTTTCAGGTAGCCAATCTCAATTTGTCATTAAAAACGTTAATTTTTTTTAGAGTTTGCCAATTTCATTTTCTATCAGCTGAAACAGAATATTTCATCTCAGGAGTAGAGGCAGGTGTTTCTTGGATAACACACCTGTTCCCTTTAAGTTGGAAAATATAGTCAAATTGCATTAGATTATCCACCTGCATGAGCATATTTTAGCTGCATAAAAGAGAATTTTCTGCAAAGAGTTGATAATACTTAGCTTGCAGCAGCTCAGATACTTGTTTCTGCTTCAAGGGATCGATTCAGACATCACAAGACTCAGACCCAGTAACTGCATTCCATCTCAAGATGTGGCACCGCAAACCATTTTCCTTCCTCCACTATTCAGAAGAGACTAATACTACTTGAGCCAAGTTCACCATCACTTACATAAGAACACAAAGCAGATAGGTGAGATCAAAGGTCTGTTTTCAAAACCAGCAAACAAGAGGTGCTTAGTGAGGAATACAAGAACAGGGCAAGTCTGTAATGACACTTCCCCAGAATATCCTCCTTCCAGCATCTAACTATTTGTGTCTCAGAGAGTTCCTTGAGCCACAATATACTTTTTTCTGGAAAACAACACCCAGTGCCTCATTTCAGATAATTTAAGGTCAACAAAACTAACAGCTACATCTGTTTTACAAAAAACATGAATGAGCTTGTTGTCTTGAAAACCTCCTTTCCTTTCCACTGATGTAAGTCACCAATCACTCTACACGTTGCAACCTTCTAAAATGACTACAGAAGGCAAATCAGACCTATCAACCAGTCTCGGTGATCATTGCAGGAGATAGGGAGCCCATCTTCCCCTTTTTCCATTGTAGAATAGCCAGTGTTTATGGCTAGGCAGTCACAGGGTTCCTACAACTCTCTCCTTTGCAAACCTTGTACTTCACTCCACACTCCTTCTTCACAGGACCAGGGACAGCTGAGCGGTGCTTCTATGTGAAGGAAGCCAAGAATGTTCGTTACTTTTGTTTCATGCTCCACATAACAGTAATATTTTAGACAGTATAGTGTTACAACTATAGTTTTAATAATATTGTTATAACTAATTATAGTATTATAGCTATAGTAGACATTGTATTTCCTTTGCACAGAGGATGTGTACTCTTTGTGCTGTAATACAACATATGCACTCCAAAAGTCTACAAAAGAAATAACTTGACATTTTAATAATAGATAGCAACGATTCTCCTGCAAGCCTTTCAGCAGACAGAGGAAATGGTGGCTATTGAGAAGAAGTAGGTAATTTCCTCTTGACTCTTATTCATAAACTCCTTATGAATGTTAACACTGTAGGTCTTGCATATGATTGAAATTAAGATTTCTTCCTGGCAATATCAGTATCCCTGTAATGCTTGGCCTACAAAGGCTTCCAAATTTTCAAAATTGTTTGTATAGGAAGAGAAGATTCACTTTATTGTGAGCCATGGCAGCCTGGTAGGCAGATAAAGCTTTACCCTAGACTAGTGTGTTAATTCCATTGTAGTTCTGATCTCCCTATTCATTTACGTTTTAAATAGCAGAGAGAAGAATAAATCAGATAGAAAATGGACATAGCGCCAAATTATGCATCTATCATGCCTACTGCCTGGCAGCCATCTCCCTTTGACTTTCAAAAAAGTGAGATGGTGCTCTTTAAACCTTGCAAAATATAAAAATGTAAAATACAAGTTCTGCTTAAAGCAGAGGTATTGGGAAATTATGACCCTTTAAAAAAGTGGGGGGTTTGTTATTGTTATTTATTAGCTAGTGAATTGGACTTTTATGAACTAAAGACCAAATCCTGAGCAAAAACCACAGAAATATTTTGCAGATAAGGATTAGTGTATTCATGTGGCTTCTGTTAAAAACAGTATAATGAGATGTGCTTTCCATTGGGCATCAAACTTCTCCAGCAAACAGGACCTCATGCAAATGAACTACTTTTATGTAATGACTTTTGTATTCCATAGTGACACTCTGGCTGTAATTCTATACAAAAGTCAGGCCTTAGAACTGAGCATCACAATGCCATTAACATCACTCACTCAGGCTTCTACCACCAAGAGCAACCTATGCTACAGCCCTGTAGGCAGCTATCCACATTCCAAACCACATTATATGGCCTCACACTACACATGTCCTGACACACCCTCAAGCCTTCAGCTGCCCTTCCCACAAGGCCCTGCCTAGAATTCTCCATGTCTATGACAACTGCACCATGAGATCAACCACACAACTTAACTGGTCCTGCCTGAGCCTCAACCTTGATTAACTTATAGCCAAAGGAAAGGAGATCAGCAACTGGACTTGTCTATCAGACTTTCACTGCGCACACATGCATATTGTATTTGGCAGCCCAAAAGGGCCACATATCAAAAACCTACCCATTTTCCCCAGGATCCAGGGCCAGAGCACTCCAGCAGGCATTATGACCTGCTTACACGATTTTCCTGGGTATAACTCATCCTGTGATGTACTGGAGCAGTCTTCCTCCACTGAGAAAATCCCAAGTTATCAGAGGTCACCAAGATGTAAAAATGCAGCACACGAGACAGAGCACATAACAGTGGATATAACTTCCTTTGCTTCATATACAGAAGTAAGGAGGCAGTAGAATAACAGATCCAAGACCAAGGTTCTTTTCCCAAGTCATACAGAGAGCAGATGAGCTACATGACAACAAGTCACACCATTTTAAATCCTCCAGAAACCTTTACTGTACTTCAAGACAAAAGACATTCATTCACCTCAGTCCACACTTTGCTCACTTCACAAAGAACAATTTCTGACAGCCCTGCTTAAAGGAACAGCATCCTAAGTGCTTTTCTGAGGTTTTGGTTCCTCTCCAAGGCAAATATGTCCCTTTTCACAAAGAACCCTGTCCCTAGCACACCCTGTAATATTTTGAAATATGGAGTTTGATGAGGAACCACACCTCAGCAGTCCAAACCCTAAACTGAAGGCTCTATCAAAGACAGGCAATGCTAAGAATTCTCTGCTAGTAGAAACTTCCACAAAAGCAGGCCAAGTTAATTGTCCCTTATACACATACATGTGTGGACATGTATGTCCTCTTTTTATTAATTTTGATCCAAAGAATATTGATCTTTACTCACAGAAGTCTATGCTCTGTCCTCCCTGGCAGGTCTCTGAATCAAAACTGGTTACCACCTGTACAAGCAATCTTGTACAGTAATCTAGATTAAAAAAACACAAGGCATTCCTCTTTCTAATAAGAAAATTCTTGATAAAAACCAACACATGAAAACACATACCTTAAGCTATACAGCTTTCCTTACCAGCCTCTGCACTTACCCACCATATTCTTAAAACACTCAACACCTGAGTCTGTTCAACATTTGCCCTTTGCTTGAGGCAGTCCTTTTCTCACCTGCCTGTTTCCAGGATAGCAATCAGCTGACTGGGTAGGATTCTATTGGATGGCTTAAGTCATGGATAGAGTTTCTCCTCCTTCACACAGCAATGAAAGAGGAGATAAACCTAAGGTGTCCTATAGCACAGCTGACAGCTACATAGAGTAATAATAGATGGTTATCCAAGAAGATCAAGCAGAAGAGAGGGTGAGAGACCTGAACCTCAAACAGAGAGAAGGAAGGCCAAACCAAGTATGTGCATACCTTGTAATCTTTCACGGTTTATGATCTTGATTTTTCAGTCCCTTCAGCTTCAAGATGAATGGCCATAACCCAGGATACTGATTCAGAGAACATGCAACAATATCTGAGAGTGGGATAATCACAGAAGCAGAGATGTGGCAGCCATCATCACAATGAACTTTCTGCATAAAAAGTAAACCATTGCTACTAGATCAAATAAGTCATGTATCTTTTCAGACATCACTCTCACTTTGTCTTCTGTGTGAGTATTTATGCTAAAGCAAATAGAATAACATTGTGTTTTTTACCAATATGCAACCACAGAATGTATTAACTCTCTACACGTCCTCTACTTTTGCAAATTAAATCATTTTGTATATGTATTCCTGAAAGCTCTAGGAAGGGAGGAGAGGAACCATGTGGAGGGAGCTGAGCAGGCTTCACAGCAAGAAGGTGCAGCTGAGTTCCTGATTGAATTTTGCTTAAATGTGGGCATAGACTGGACAACAGTGATATCCCTGCATAAATAAAGCTAGGTTGATATATGAGCTAGGTTGCACTGGTTGACATATGAGGTAAGTAGAGGCAGGACCAGCTGAAACAGCCACAGACCTGTGTGCTAACTGTGAGAAATCGAAGTAATGCCATGCATGCTTATGCATGTTGTGCTCATCACCAAAACCCACTGTAAATGTCAGGTGTCAAGGGTTTTCAAGAACCAGTAGACAAAAGTGGGCTATATTTTTCTCAGCACTTGGGCCAGGATCATCAGCAAAATCATGCAAGGCAGAAAGACATGTTTTCTGTCTAAACCAAGAACTCCAGCCACATCTTGCACAATCATGGTGAGGAGGTAGGCTGTAGCTGCACCAGATAGCAGTCTCAGATGAGACTCTGAGTGGTGTAACCAAGGTCACTTCTCATAACCTCCTACCAAGTAGTGGACAATCAGCTCTCTTCAGCACTGAGCAGGATTATTTTGCAATTTGCACTAAGTTTTACATTAGAAAATTCATAGCTAAACACAACTCTGAACAAGTAGCAAATAAAATAGGCCTCTTACTTTCATCAATGCGTAACTGCAGTGGATTGACCTTGGCTGAATGCAAGGCACCCACCAAAGCCACTCTACCACTCCCCTTCCCAGCTGGACAGGGCAGAGAAAATAAGATGGAAAATGACTCATAGGTTAAGACAGTTTACCAAAGCAAAACTGAAAGCTTATGCCCATAGAAGTAAAGAGAAAAAAATAGATTTATTCTCTACTTCCCATGAGCAAGTGGCATTCAACCACTTCCCAGGAAGCAGGGCTTCATAGCAGTTGCTCTGAAAAGCAAGCATTGTAAACAATGAATACCCCCCTTCCCCTTTCTCTTCCTTTCCTTATCTTTTATATCTGAGCTGACATCATATGGTATGGAATATTCCTTTGGTTAATTTGGGTGATCTGGCATAGTTATGTCCCCTCTCAGGGAGAGGATCTAGCTACATCTAGCTACTTCTAGCTACCATTAGCTCCCACCAGTTTGCCCACTTCCCGCCTACTGATGGGTCGAATGCCAGAGAGACAATGCTGATGCTGTGCCAGCACTGCCCAGCAGTAACCAAAACACTGGTGTGTTACCAAGACCTTTCTAGCTACCAATGCAAATCACCAGAGCTGTGTGGGCTGCCATGGGGAAGTGAACTCCACCTCAGCCAGACCCAATACAAGGTCATTTCACCATTTTCTCTCTTGTTTCCATAGCTTAAAATTTACAACAGGCTTAGCATTAAAACTGTATTACAGATGGTTTTATTGATATCAGACAAGTATGTACTTCCAAGCATCTGAGGACTGAATGATTTCTCAGTATCCACTGTAAGTGAAGACTAGCTAGAAAGTAAGCCCCTTACCCTTCATTTATCCTACTTAAACCTTGCTTTAGATAGTATGAAATCTTCTATGGGCCTTGCTAAAGAACACACATCATCAGCTCCTGTGCTGTACAAACTCATCATTATCCCTCATCGATCAGATATCCATCCGCAAGCCAGGTAAAAACTATGAAAAACACAATATAAAATAATAAACAGCTCTCTTTGTTAGTTCTACTTTTGTAATTTAAATCCTCAGACTATTGTCTCAAGAGTTGTATAAAATTCAGGCAGTGGTTTTTCATGTGAACTTTGGCACTGTTCAGATGTTTAGATTTTAATTCACAAGAGAGAATAACAAAGCAGAATTAAATTAAGAAATGCATTACAATGTCATCTTTCAGACAGAAAATTTTGAATCATTTCCATATTAATTCACTGGTAGGACAGGAATTTAGCATTAGCTCTATTTTTACAATACTCAGAGATGCTCTTGCAGCACATATACCTTAATCCAGTAGAGGATAGAAGCAAATGTTTAAACATGTGAAGAGTCTCATTGTATTGCATATTCAGAGTTCAGCCCATGCTTTGGTGTTTTACTTGGCTGGCACTAACAGGGGTTCCATATCAGAAAAAAGTCACATCAAGTAATTTCTCTGCATTGCAGCAGTGAAAAATTTAATAATGAACACTAAAACTCTACCTGGATTTATTTACAATACAATTGACAGATGTGCAAAGATCCTTTGATTTATCTGCTGTTAGCTTCAAAATATTATGTAAAGTACATAAGTAATGTGTAGAGACTTTTAGAGAACTCAGCCCAGCTATTCATCTTAGGTGAGGCACAGCAAAACATTTTGGAATCTAAAGATTATGGCACAGCTCGGCTTATACCAAAAAGGGGGACTGTTCACCATTCTTCTCCTAGGCCTCTCTCATTGACAATGAGCTATGAACAGCTTTCTAAAGCATCAGATTTGCTTGGTGCTTTTAAATCCTTTTCTGAATAGCATCTCTCTTCTCTCAGCCTTTTATTATAGATGAGTTAGTTTCAAAAGCTCGTAATATCCCAAAACATCAATCTGAGATGTTGTAACAAGAGCAGGATTCATGGAGTGGGGTTTTTTTTATTTTCTTCATCAAGTACTGACAAATCAATAAATTTTATGTTATTTTTCCCTCACTGTTTCATTATTTCATAAGGTCTGCAACTTCAATTAAAGATTAAATGAGTTATCATGCCATTCAGTTATACGTGAATGTCCTTGTTTATGATGGATAGGACAATCGGCTAACACATAGCTGTAGTATGATGTACCACCGAGTATCCAACATTACTGTTGATGGAGAATGTGTGTGGTTAGTGTGACTTGCAGGGAACTGCTTTGAACCTCCAACTTTACCACCAGTGTCCTCATGATTAGTCAGACAAGTGGTGTAGCTGTTTGGAGCTGAAGTTCTAAAACTAGACCAAGATGGGTAGCACCTTTCACTCCCTCACACTTCTGATTTATCTGTTTGTTATGAGGTTTTGTGTTGGGGGCAAGTGTTTTTTGGGGGCCTTTTTTGTACTTTTTACAAAGGTCTGAAATCTTTTTTATGGAAACCTTTGTTAAACTTGTCTAGAGGTAGTGAGGGAAAATGTCTACTTATTTCATTTATGGGCTTTAGATCAGACTACCTCTGGCAAATGCTATAGGGAAATATCATACTTTTCTTCACATATTTACTGCTTTTCATAATATGTTGGAAGGATATTTTATAACCCTTAAAGCTCTCTACTGCTTGTACTTTTCCTCAAAGTGTTGGCATAAAAAGAAAAAAAAAATCAACAACCCCTCCTCAAAGTTTTACTTCTCCAAACCATGTAGAAACCTTGGTTATAGTCAGCACATATTCTTAGATCTCATTGGGCTTTACTGGAGATTTCTTTTAAACACATCCATTCTGAAAAATGTTTCTTCTTGGTTAATAAATGCAAGAACCATTTCCTTTAGACTCCTGGGCTTGTTTTCATATATCTTACTTCAAGCTGAGATTTAATGTGAAATCTTTACTGAATACTTTACTTTATTTACTACAAATAAACACTGCCCTCATATCTTTTATTGAGCCAAGAAATACCTTTGTAAGCAAAGATCAAGAAAAGTAGTCTACAGGAGGAAGAATGAGACAATTTCTGGAAGATGGATCTTTCCTCCCTTGTTTCAATTGCAATATTCATCTTGACATTTATGCTGAGGCTCAGGACACAATTCACTAACTGTGTTTCTGTGTGGTGAAATCCAGAGCATTTCTTTACCTCTACGTGAGTAATTTCCAAGCTGAAACTCTTTACATTCATGCACAGCTACCCCCATGCTAATAGTCCACCGAAGAGGCAGTACTTCTTCACTCAAATACTTTGATTCCTTAACTCAACTACATATGTTCAGGATTAGGGATTCTTCCTGCTCCCCTAGTTCAAAAGACAGGCTAGCCAAGCACATAAGTTGTCTGTATTTGACTATGCACTTGTGTTTTAAGAAAGAGCCCCAACTACGTTCTTTACAGCAACTTTTTACAGACATCTACCTCATGAGAGGTATTGAGTTTCCCAGTACCAGCAATAGTGGCAACTCCTTCTGTTCCTAATATAAGATGTTACATGAAATTCCACCGCAAAAGACTATTTTTGTAAAAATGTATTCCACAGTGTCTTTGCTTAATACTACAAGTCAGACCTTTTCGAAAGCCATGGATATCCAGGGGGACCATGGAAAGTGTGTTCCATCACAATTTTGTTGCCATAAAGTGTTTGTAGAGTCTAACAGTCGTTAGCTTTTATTAGTTACTCTCAAATAGGTGGAGAACATCTCACAGTAATGTATTCAGTGTGTTACATGGCATTCAGAAAAAAAGTAGTGGTCAAATCCGTTCACCTCATCTTGTGCACTGATTCTACTTATGGCAAATATGAGGCTTCATGAAGCTCTAAATATTGCAGCATTAAACAGTTAAGAATAAGATATTGTTCATAGTCCAGAAAAAAGAAAGTCTGTTATTTTGACTGAGCTAATGCAGAATTAGTTGCATGCAGAAAAGTCTTGTGACAGCATTAATCTTTTAAGAATTTGTTTCTGTTTCAAAGCTTAATGGTTTACAAAGTTTCAGAACAATTTGTCTGCTAGCCAAGAGAGGAAGCAACAGCAGAAGGTGTGTGTAGTCACATATGGACAGATCAGGGGAACCATCCGGACATAATATTGGCTGAAGCTCTGGCCAAAAAACATTCCAGATATCCGGAGAGAAATCTGTGGGCACTTGGGTAGTCTGCATTGTGGGAAAGCAACCTCACACTGATTCCCAGGTCTTACATTGACCAAACTAGAAAAAATCCATCTAAATTAAAGCGCTTGTATCCATCCCCACCTCTAAACAGCAGGCTTTTATTTGCTTTCAGTTTTAGGAGAATACAGACTATGCCAAAGCTGCCACAAAGATGATCTGTGAGAGAATTGTGTGAGATAAGAACATGGAAGTTCAAACTGTCAGAGAGGCCTTTAACTCTTTTGCTAGTCATTTCTCCTGTCTTTCATAGTACTCAATCTTGCCATTGTTACAAGACTATAGTACAAGATGTCCCGGCATTCTAAAAAACTTTTCATTTGATTCACAGTCATCCTGTAAATAAATCTGCAGTGAAGTGCTTAAAGGTTTATTTCTTACTTTTTAGCAACTAGGCATAAAATGCTGGGCTATAAAGTGCTTACAAATTAGATTACTGGAAGGGAATAAAATGCATTTTTATCTACTGAACCAATGATGGGTCAAATGGCATTGGAATTCTCGTGGTGAATATGACTGTGACCTTCACATATCCTATTGACAGAAAACACTTTTATTTACATTTTTAAATCCACATAAAGGTGAAAGATGGTACTACTACAAAATGAAACATTAAATTTTTTTGTCTCAAGGCATAACTGAGCTCCCCCAAGGTCACATATAGTCTGAAATGAAACAAGACTTTCTTAATCCTGTTACCAGTACATTTCACCCAGACCTGATGGTGCTGGAGATCTAGTTTTACTTACCAGTTGAAAAATCTCCTAATTTTAAGATGGAGAAATAAGAAATAATGAGACTGGGGGTTTTGTTCCTTAGCTGTTTCTACACAAACTGATCACTAATTATGTTTGAGCTGCTATAACAAGCTACATGTTTCAGCTGTACAGATTAAAAAGGTCTAACCATGAAGAGATGGCAGGGTGAAAAAGCATTATTCAAAAAGAAATATATCACACCCTCCTTAACCAACAGCACGATTATGTCTGTACTTCTAGAACAGTATATTTAGAAAATAATTAAAGCTATGTATGATTTGATACACTCTGTGCATTTAAACACTTTAAGAACAGCATTTTCCGTCTATACATGTCGAATGTGCCTATCTGCTGCTTTTAATGTAAAAAGTTAGGAAAAAAAAAAAGATTAAAATCTATCCATCACATCCAGTATTCTCTCTGCACTTTCTAAGCACCTCATGATGAAAAGGTTACAACTAAAAGTCTGGTTTGTAAGCACTGTACAGTGGGCAGTGTTTTAAAAAAAATATAAATAATAACAGTAACTGCATCCTTCTTACCATTCTGTTTAACACTTCAAGTTTCTCCAAAGTATACATTTAAAAAAATGTTCTACAGTTATTTATAGGCTAACACCAATTGAAAGTACTGCCATACAGAGCACCTAGGAGGACACATATGTCTAGAAATTATATATGGTCCTGGAAGCAATGGCTATGATTAAGGCTGCCTGAAACTTCCCATACTAAGACCTTTTATCAGTTGCTTATCAGTTTGCTGAACTCCAACTGTTTAGAGCAAAAATTTCCCTGCAAGGTATCTACCCAAATACTTATACTTTTCCTTTGTGGAAAGTTTAGCACAAAATGGTTTAGGGAACAAGATTACAGAAAAATATAGCTTACTTTGAAAAACAAAACAAAACAAAACAAAAAAACAAAGAAACAAAAAAGCCGCCACAAAACAAGAAATAACAATACCTATTCTTCTTTGAGGAGTTCTAATGTCACATTTCCGGAGAGAGAAAAACCTTTGAATTATGGTAGAGCATGTCTTTTTTGCCAGGTATATAATTTTTATGATTCCTGGAATGCTCATTCAAAGCCAGTCTAGTCTGTTAGGTGTTTTTAATCTCAAATCTTAGCTACTTCTCAGAATCACCTCATCTTCTACAGTCAAAAAACATTAATATTCTTCACTTGCTTAAATGCTCAGAGCTGTTTTCAGGGAATAACCTATACATATTCCAGCTCTGCAAAACAGAGACTGCTTTCTTCAGCTCATATATGTAGACACACCAAGATACAACATCCCTTCAATCCTTGCTCTGGATGTCCCAGACAATAAAATGAGATGCTGGAGCCAAGTTCTCTTATCCTTTTCCTGACAGTTCTTGCAGTTTCACTGAGAATGACAAGGTGGGTGGACATAAAGAGGGCATGCAGTAGCTTGTTACAGATTTTTGTGCATGGATGATAGATACAAATCATTAAACAGAGCAAATTACAAGCTTAAAAATAATGGATGGTGAGTGAGAGTAGTGGCCTGCAAACTGGTAACAATTTTCAAGCTAACGATGTGCACTCACAGTTAAGCACAAGTGTTGCGTCTCAGAGTAAAAAAATAAAGTTTTCAGGATCTTTGGAACATAAACAGTTTTCTAGAAGTAATTCATTAACTGTGCTATGACAAACTGACAGGGATTTCTTTTTAAATGTAATACAAGAATTGGATGCGGATGTAGCCGTGAAGATAACGGAGGTTCAGCAAACAGATTAAAACCAGGAAAGCAAGGACTGCTTAAGCTTAGTATTAGAAACCTTGGAAGATCCTCCAGGCTAGAGCCAGAAGGAGCCTATAATTACTACCATGAAGTGCTTTTTTTCTTTGTCCAAGGTACATGTTAAAATTCATAACCTGGAATTAGCTACACACATATTTCTGCTGGGAAAAGTTCCCTCAAACTATAACTCACAGAAGCTACTAAACTGTTCAAATAAAGCAAATAAAGAAATAAGAAGAATTAACTTAAACACTTTCTGACATTTCTGAAGCATAATCTCCTCCTAGACCTTGATACTTTTTTTTTTACTGTTGCTAATATGTCCAATGGATAGAATTAGCAAGGCAATATAATTTCAACTTCCTGGTTAAAGAATTTCTTACACATTAGAATAAAGCGTTTTTCTGTTTTAGAGCTCTCAAAAGTTGAAGTGCTTCCACCATGAATGAACTCAAACACATAAGGCCAAAGAGCAAGAGTGAAAGTCTTAGTAACACTAACATCTCAGAACTTACCCAGAACAAGATCCTGTTTCTTGACTAAAGGATTCCCTGACTGTATTACATCAAGCAGAATAAAATGGACAAGTTAAATCAAGAAAATTCCCCAGATTATTCCACCACACAGTGGTTAAAGCAATTACCTCTGAATTGCAAGATTTGGGCTCATATTTCCTGAAGAAAAGAAGAAATAGATTCTTTTAAATCCCTAAGAGATGCTTCAGTCACTGAGCTGATGAGAAAAATATGAATGAGAGACAAAGCAAATGGAGACTGCAAAAGTTCTATGACCCTATCAAATCTTTTGTAAGTCTAGAGTGCTACAGACCCAGAGAGAACTGCTTCCCAATGGTCAGCACTACACTTTTTCTTTTTTTTTTTCCACTTTCATACGTTCATGTGAGTCGAGTGAATAATAGAGAAGTTATGGTATTTTAGGCTGAAGTGGTGGCGTTTAGGTTAAAAAACAACCCAGAAGTCCAGGAAGCACAGCTGATATTAATTCTGTTCTAAGTGATAGCTGAATGTGAGGTGCAGTCACTCATCTGGGAACAGAGCTTAGCTACATGTTGTTAGTTTCTTACAACTACTATGATGTTTGAAAGTGTGACTGCCCTGACAGCTGAGACTGGGGTGATCAGGTCTGCCTTATATCAGCCATAGAAAAGGTACTGTACAGTGAGGATATACACACTGAAAAATGTCCAAAGACTATATTCAGACTGTGATGAACTGAAATCGCCATGCTTAAGAAAGACAGAGCTTGAGTGCATTGTTGATGTGAAGTAATTTTGAAGTAATTGAGTATGAAGTAGTTAACCAATTAAAGCTAGAAGCTGTGATACAAGACAACATAGCTGAAAAATGAAGAATATTACACGTAAGAGAAACTTTCTGCACAGTCATCTCATCAGACATTTGCAATGGGTTTTTTTTGCTATGTTCAGTGGTAGTAATACTGTATGAGAAAGAAAAATATCCCTGGGTGAAGAGTTCAGCCTTGAACCAAGCCTGTGACTGAACTAGAGTTTTAGTTTTGTGAGTAACATTGACTCAGACACTACCAATGCAAGATGTACAAAATTCTTAAGTAGTCAAGAATCTTGAGTAGTCAAGAATCTTAAGTAGTCAAGAATGAAATAGAGGTCTAAGTTCAGAGAAGACAGACTTACAAAAACAAAGATCAAAGCTAAGCAACTGGGAAAGGATGACTCTTTATGCAGATTCTGTTTTCTTTGAGATTTTGTTTTGATTTCTAAGAAGAGATTTGTGTTGGGATTGCCTTTTGATTACTGTACTTATTTCTGTGTAACTACAGTGATTCATTCATATTTTAGAACCAGCAGTATTCCATTAAAGATGAACTTCTGGTTTCTTCAGGCATGAGAGATACTAGCATAAATTCCCTACCACTCCCGATGAGTCCTCTAGCAAAAGTAGAGGTGACCATAACAAATGTTGCTTAGGTACTAAATAGGTCAAATCATGTGATTTTTGGTTTTTTTGCTTAACATGAAGATAAACGGGAGCATAGCCTTTAGTATATTTTCTAACCATTGGAGGTCACTTTTATACTGACATTTCTGCTAAGAAAGTAACTTGAAATTACTTCCATTGTCAAACAGAAATATCTCAATTTTAAAAAGAAATAATTGAGTCCACTTTCTGTCAGTCTATCTTTGTGACAGCATTTGTTTCCTAAATACATACTCAGAAGGCATTGGAAACTAAAATAAATTCATCAATGTAATTCCAGTTGTCTAGATTTTCCATCCCCACTGGGCATATTTATTGAAATCTGACTGTAGCTGTGCACATTGTTAATAGCAAACAATTTATTTGATAAATTTTCCCTACACTTCTGTTCATTAAAAAGCCTCTCCCATTTTGATTTCTGCTTTTTTTTTACCCATAAGCATTCAGTTAATGTTTTCAGCATATTTTAGTCTGGATTCTGTTTGGAAGCCCTTTGCTTCCTCTAATCATAAAGACTATTTTTTTTACTGGTGCTGTTGTGACTTGAAATCTTCAGTTAGTATTGTCTTAGTTTCCCTAACTGACTTTGCCACTCTAAGTGTAGTATCAGGAACACTTATGACATAATTAGTGAACATCTAGTATCATATTTGAAGCACTGATTTATGAAGGGATGCACAAATCCATAGGGAAATAATCTTTCTCTAAACATTTATCAGAAAAAACAAGTTTACACAGGTGTATGATGAAAAATGAATATAAAAGGGTAAAAATACAGGAGAATTGAAAGCTTCTGAGGAGTGGGAACTTTTATTGATGGATTCTCATATTATTACCCCAACTCAATTCAAGCCACTCCCCTATTTTTCTGCGATATGTTTTCCCAACAAAGAATGATCCCTCATACATTATTCCAACCACCACATGGTCAGCTGCAGCTAAATCAAGGCAAAAGGGGGACATGGGCAACATGGCAACAAAGGGCCCATAGGAGATGCAGGCAGTCTATGAAATGTGAATTACAGGATGTATGAGCAATAAGATTGCTATTTTTATAAATGTTATTAATGTAACTCCACTGGAACTAGTCTTATCTAAACATGCTGAAGAAAGAATTATTCCTAACACTTCTGTAGTCTTTGAGATCCTAACAAAACATCAGGGAAAAAAAAAATAATCATGGAAGGTGGACCATACTCAAAGAGGGCTAAGTGGAAATACTGTCTTAGACTCCATCTAATTTGTCCATTAATATGCAAAGCTGAGATGAAAAAAGCTCCCATAGAAGCCCCCTAGAAGCATCACATTCCCACAAATTAACAACTTTTCCTGGTGAATATATAATCATATATGCCTCTCATTACCTGAAGTGTTTTACAGATCAGGAGGTTAAAAACTTTCCATAAGCAATGGAAATGTAGGTACAAATTTAGAGAATGTAAAATACATGAGTAAAATTGAGTCAGGGACCTGCCCAGCTAGCTGAATTTTAGCCTGAATCAACAGGCTAACGAAGTCACAGCTCCACCTGTTGAGCTAAAGCAAATCATCCACCTGTGACAGCTGGCAGCAGAGTTTCATTTTTGTGCCAGACATAGATGACTAACACTGCTCTGTTGGATAAAGCAAAATACAAAAGTTTAAGGACAAACCATGCCACTGTTACTTGAGGTGAAGGAGTACTGTAGTCATGAAGTCATTCTGCCAGAGAACAAAAGGACTCAGTTCTACAGGAAGGATCTCATGGCAGACCAAAGACAGGATGACATTATTCTGGGTAAATTTACTAAAGCATACGACAACGAAAGAAACAATGCTAGAAATAAAAGTGTATAGAGCCTGCTCAGCTCTTTTTGACTTCACAGAAGACTAAGTTGCTCAGACAAAAGGCTATGAATATCACATAGCCATACGTATATATTGTCTCACATTTATTAGAAATGCTTACTACTTCTTTCCTGTGCTAGCTATGAATAGCAAATTCACACAAAGCAAATCAAACTAAAATGTAATGAATATCATTCCCAACTACCTTATAAAAATGGAAATATTTATCAAGATAAAGACCCCATTTTACAACCAGAGAAATCAATGCCAATGTTCTCATAAGCCTGAACAGTCTTGAATCAACACGCAAGTTTCTTCTGGAAGAATAAATAAGGATACTTTTTTTTTGCCCTACATGGTCATTATTTCAATATTTTTCTTTTGAAAAAAAATATCTGCAGTGGTCTGCAAAAAATGTACATCAGTTGCATCAATAGTGCAGTTAGACTTCAAATTTAGAGCACAAATATAATACTGCAAGCCACACATTGCTTTCTAAGATATGCCACCATTTCCATCTCTTTGTAATTCTAGAAAACAGTAAGTAGTACTGTCTGAATGCTTCAAAAACACATTTACAAAAAAAAAAAAGACACATGAATTATCTATTTGAAAAGCCTAACTTTACTAACTTTAGTTTCATTTCAAAGCTAAAGGTATTTTGCAAACTATTTCTTCAGATCAGTAGTCAGAAAGAGTCACAAATCATGATTCCAAAAATTCAGAATTAATTTAAAAAATTATTATGCAATAATTCTTGGATTTTTAGTTATTCAGTTAATTATTATCCAGTAATAATTGGATAATAATAATTGTTGAGGATAAGGGAGAGGAAGTAGTGTAATACTTGGTTATAGACATGATACTGTAACGGATCCTAAGTAGCATAGAGGTAAATTCAGCAGGTTTTTGCCTAAAATATTACTTTGGAACATTTTTAAAGACATAGATGTGTTATCTTTTCTGTAATGGAGAAAGAAAATTTTATATCCTAAAATAAGAAATGCAAGAAAACCATACTACATTCACTTTCTCCGAGCTCAGTAAAGCACTGAAGCGTATGTGAGTCTCCTGACTTCAGTTAAGCTTGTGGTTTTGCTTCTAAAAAGCAGTTACAAACCATTGGTCTTTGCCCTGAAGTGCCTGCTACAACACCACAATTTCAGAATATTCTATAAATTGTGGAGAACAAAAGCAGCACTGGCACCTCCTCTAACGTACTTAGTCACACATTTCCATATTCATTTGGATTGCATTACTCTGGAAGACTAAACCATACCAATTACAATCTGCTAATCCACACAATAATTTTTCCAAGACTCACACTCTGCTCTAGCTAATAAATATTCTGTGCATTTAAGATGAAACACAAACTATGTATATATATAATTCAGTAGAATCGCACCTTATTGCAACGACTAGTGTTAGCAGAGGCAGCAGAGCTCTCACAGAGGAAGGAGGAGGTACACAGCAAGGGGTATCACCGTTTGAGTCAGCACAGACAGAAACTGAAGATATAGAAGGTGATTCACACAGACCACAGTCTTAGTAAGGACCAGACAATGTCATTTCCTTATTCTCTCCAAGTGACCACTCTCAGAAGAGATTCCACTGAAGTTATGGGTATCCTTTGTGCAACTATTCAAAATCCCAAGGTTTTAACTGAGATGTCAGAAATAGTATTGCTAAAGGGTCCTACTCTCTCCCTTCTGTTTGCAACATGTACTACACTGCCACCTACTACAAGCGAGTCAGTTAAGCAAATGTGATGCTTTGTGGAAGACAGAAGAAGAAACAAGTAGGAATATAAAATGTAGACCTTGTTAAGGTAATACTGATTGCAGATGAAGGCAGCAGGATGGAGCTAATTTTTTTTAATAGCATCATTTATTATACACATCTTTTATATCCTATTTCTGTAGTCTTTCTTGGTTTCCTTCTCTTTAAAGATCTGTTCACTTGGCAATTGTCCTCCACAAAGCTACAGTATTATTGCTGTGGTTTACCTATCAATATTGCTTATAAAATCTTTTTAAAGTGCTAAGCATTCCCCACATAAATATTAAAAACAAATTCTCTATTTAATACAGAATAGTTGTCGTAAGTGACAGCAGAAATTATTCTAAATTAGAGTCAAATTGCGGACTAGCATTCTGATTTCAAACACTTCAATATTATACATTACTGCTATTGACAATGCAACAAGCATGAGGACACAGTTTTAATATTATTGCTATTTTAAGTCTGTATCTTCTTTTGCAAGGCCTCAAATGCTATGGATGAGACTGTAAATATAAAAAGCAGTCCATTAATTTTATGTAAGCAGTTTTATATACCTGAAGGCCTATGACAACATTTCTTGACAAAACAGCCTAGTAGAAGAACTGTTTTCCTAAAGTTCAATCAAGAATAGCTTATAAAAATGACTGTGCAGATAAATATTATGGTACAGGTGGTCTGAACTACCCATAACAGAAATTCCATTACATAAAATTTTTTAAGAGCTGCCAATTACACTTTCAATTTGAAGTGGCATCTGAATAGTGACAAGCAATTCTCAGTGATAAAAGCGGTCTACTCAGTCTTCAACTAGAAACAGAATCTGTCTTCCTCACACAAGTAAACAAGCCACTGACTTACACAGGAATCCTATCTTGTATTACACTGCAGGATCAGGCCATAGGATCTACTGAAGAATCTTTGTTTATCAATAGTGCTCACAGTATATGGCTAGAGTGTTTCTTATTTTTACTTTTCACTTTTACCCAGTAGCTCATTTGCACCTTTAAAACAAGTGCATGTAATATTGTACCAGCTGACAGTTAACTCATACATAATGCAAGGCTGACATGGGTGGGTGATGGAGGAAAGAGGGTCATAAAACATGCAAGCCACTAATCATTTGTAATGTTACTTCTGTTATTTCTGACATATTCATGCAATATCAGGTAGAAGCACTATACTCACTGGGGCAGATCTAAAACTACTAAAACTGTTAAAAATCACCACTGAGTTCAGGGATTTTCAGATCAAAGCATGTTCTAACAAGAAAAGTAAGTAACATCTGTTGTTTTTCAATTGAGCATACTGTGTTGGTTAGATTTAAGTGATTTTTCTTTCTAAATAAATAATATAATTTGAATATGTTTTATTTATATATATACATACACACATTTTAGTTGCACATCTTTCCAAGAACTAAGGCTAGTAGATCACTTCTTTCTTAGTATTATTTTGGCTGTCAGCTCTGCTGCTAAAAGAAGTCTGCTGTACAGCTATCACCAAATTGTAATAAAATATGCAAAGAAATATTGTAGGCATATTTTAGCAATTTTTCAAAAGTTCAGGGGGAAAAAAAGAGCATTCACAGGTGCACACAATATGAAGCAACCAAGCTACAAACACAGAGAAACAAGCAAGAACTTTGTTGTTTAGTTTTTTGCTAGTCTGGATTAGAAAATGAAATTTGAGGAAAATAGGGCACTAGTATCATAATCATTTGGTAGGCCTAATTTCTCCCCCTTCAACAACTTGCAGATGTGGAAAGAGCAGATTATCTTTCCATGCACTAGTCAACCTCTCATGGAAGCAATCAAAAGATTAACAGGAGAGGTGATACCCCAGAGGGAACTGGCAAAATTAACTCACAAATGGACAGGACAGAGAACAACTAGTGAACAAATATTTTTTCACCAGATACAGGGGGCATAGAAGAAAATATTACTAAATAAAATATTAATAAACTCTTCCTTGGACAGCAAAAGACAGTGCACCTGGAGAGATGGTGCAGTGTGCAAGGCAGGATTAACATCTCTGAGACATTTGTCACTAGCTGGACAGTGAGACATTGGCATTAATGTGGGTGGCATTTGGAAGATAAAAGCTACATCTCTGCAACAGGCAATACAATTTCAAGACACTATGCAGGGAGATATGGTGTAATCGAAAGGAATTGGAAAGTGTTCACATCTAGCAAAAGTATCCCAATCACTATGGATATTCATGGGAGAATATGAATCAGGCATAAATGGCTTATGGCTTTGTCTGGAGGGTTCATGAGGATTGTGAGTTGGTTTCCCTCACAGCCCAGTCAATTCCCATCACATTCCTTTATTGAAGGATTCTCCATCAGTCATTCACTTACACCTGCCTTGCCAAAAGTCACCGTTTCATTGACAAGTGCTTTTCAGGCAACAGAATTCCAGAAGACAGCTCTGTCAATAGTGAGTGGGGATTTTCAGGGGTGGAGGCACTTGTCTGCAACTATCTTCTCATGCAAGCAAGGAGAGAGCTGGGAGATATTCTGAGCACTGTCTGCCAGGACACAAGCAAGTGCAGGATGCAAGATCTGGCTGCCCCTCACAGATGTCTCAGAGTGCCACTACCACAAAAATTACATCAACTGTGTCTAAGAGCCACTCCTGCCATTACCCATGAGATAAAAAGTGTCATTATTAATCATGCCCTGTTCTCTTGTCTTGGTGTCAGCCACGTCTCTTAGCTCATTTTTTTTACTCCAGTGCTGTCAGGTATCTCTGGTCTCTCTTCAAAAGGCGAGGATGCTGTGGTCCTGGGATAGAATGAGACAAACCTGAGCAGCCGAGAACAGCCTTCCTGATCCCCAGATTCATTTTGCCATCCCTGTTCCACTCCACACTCATGTATGTATTGCCCCTCTCAGTTTTTCCCTGGAAAATAAAGCAACAGCTACGCCTTTAAGAGAAAGCAAGTCATCAGCAACACCGATCTGCTGGTCCACCCGTCTACTTCTTCCTTCTGGCAAACTTGACGCAGGCTGCCAAAGCCCAAGTCCAGAGCGTGTTGCGGGTGAGGTCTAAGCAACAGCAGCCCGAAACATCGAGTACTCCTGGACGGGGCGACTACGACCGAGCGCTTTCCAGGGTCTGGCGCGGTCCGCGGATCGGTGTGGGCCCGGGCGCTGTCCTTGGTGCTGCTCCGCTTCTGGCGTCCTTCCAGAATGCAGGCTGCGCTTTTGGAGCGGCCGAAGGGGCAGTGCCAGCCCCGGGCCGGGATGGAGCGGGGCACCTCAAAGTCAGCCTTCTCCCAGTCCGACTGTCAGCGCTTGCCTGATCTCCCCGGAGCTCTTGCACTAACCATCTGCAGCATCTCCGACAAAAGGCGGG
>VWZD01005138.1:0-77292 GCA_013396695.1 Sakesphorus luctuosus
AATCCCAAACTACAACAACAGTACATCAATTAGAGAGAAAAACATCATTGGGACATCTAGGGCATGGCTTTAGTCTTTCTTACATCTGGAGGTTCAGACCTCTGTGTGAGATCAAAATCCCATTGTGAAAATATTTCCTGATCCAGATTTTCTAATGAAGATAATTTCAGTTATGTCCATTAGGGAGATGATGTCTATCATTTGCTCTTCTCCTAAGGAATGAAGCAAGAAAATGGGACAAACCTGTTTTAAAACAGCCTCTGAAAAAAGTCTTTGGGCTTCCAGGATGAGGACCTACATTCCAGATGAATGAGGATATCTGGTCAACTTAATGACTTTTCAGAAGCAAATCAGTGTCTATTTGGTCATCTGGAACAGTTGGGTTTTCAACAGTGTTTGAACCCAGCACCTCCTGCTGGGAACTCTGTTGAAAGTTTCAGAGCTCAGCCCTTAAAACTTTACTCCATATTGGATCCAAACTTTTTAAGAGCTTAAATGAAATAAAATAAGACCAAAAAACAGGCCAATGAGTATCTAATTATTAAAAAATAAGAGTTTTCATATTTCCGTTCCAGATATATTGTTGATCCCTTTTGAAAAACTCTGTCCAAATATGCATAGCTTTTCCAAGACATATTTTTATGGTAAATTTCCCAAGATTTGCATGCTGAGGTTGCCTCTGTTATTCCTGACTTTCTCTTTACAGGGGACATAAACTACATCTCTGGTCTTCTCAGACTTTCTCAGTTCTGAAACTCTCAGAAACATGGTATCTTTGAGATACTGTAGGCAGACATACTGGGACGATTTCATAAGCCTCATTTCTTTAAGAAAACCCAAGAGTTAAGAATAAAGAAAAACCAGGAAAATATTTGCAAATGAAGACACTGGGAGGATTATGGTAAAAAAAATTATCCTCATTGCTCTGCTCAGCTTTGGCATCTCTTTCTTTCTCTATATTTCATAAGAAGAAGGCTCTTTGGGACAAGAACATATCTGCTTTGGTGCTTTACCAAGCTCAGTGGGGAGGGGAATCTGACAATTGAGTACTTTTTTATAATAATTAATTACTTGCATCATCCGCTGCTGAAGATTGTATGTCCCAGTGCACTGGCCCTCAGCAATATGTATGAAAATCTTGGAGGTCTGAGCCCACAGCTAAAGAACAAAAATTCTCAGGAGATATATTTTCAATTAAAGCGTTTTATGTTAATACCTCAGATGCTTCAAGAATAATTTGCTGAGGCATGCAGGGTATTTCAGTTATAAAGAAAAGAGAGGGAAATAATTAATGTGCCCAGTTTGATCTTCTAGTTTCCCCAAACTTACTTTCTTTGTTTCTTCTAGAAAATTTAACTAGTAAACAAATTAACGATAAGTCAGCAGCTGTTCTGAAGTTTCCTTACCTAGAAGAGCAATCATGTAAATGCCACTTTGCATTGTTATGCAGGCCAGTACAAAGAATTCAGCCAACTGATAGCAAGCTTTTCTTTCCCCAGTCTTTGCCATGTTTCAGTGCATCTCAGTGAAGGAATAATTATTGTCAATAACCAGTAGGTATTTGTGGTGCAGCAATGTCTCTGCAACCCATATGAGACTATGAGGCCTTTCTAAGCGTCCACATACACACAAATCACAAAGATGGTCCCAGCTCTGAAGGCCTTCCATTTGAATCAGTGTAACAAAGGCCAGGAGGAAAGCAGTACTCTTTTGTCCTATTTTGTATGGGGGTTACTAAACCCTATGAAATCTACAGAAATTCATAGAATGGCTTGAGTTGGAAGGAACCTTAGACAGCAATTACTTCCAACCCTCCCCCACACCCCTCGTGAACAGGAACACCTTCCCCTAGACCAGATAGCTTAAAACCCCATCCAACATGGCCTTTAACATTTCCAGGGATGGAGCATCCATGACTTCTCTGGGCAACTTTTTCCTGTATCTCGTCATCCTCTAAGTAAGGAATTTCTTCCTGATATCTGACCTAAATCTGCTCTCTTTCAGTTTAAAGCCATTACCTCTTGTCCTATCACTCAATGCCCCTGTGAAAAGTCCTTTTGCAGCTTTCCTGTAGATCCCCTTTAATTCCTGAAGGCTAAATTTGTTGCCAATGATAAATTACACAGGCAATTATCTGTGTTTTTACTTGAAGTCCCTACAAAAAAAGGAGAAAACTCAACACTGCCACACTGGAGTGCACTGCCATTGCCATGAGCCCATCCTTTCTCAGCAATTTTGGAAGTTTACATTTTCTTTGTGGTCTTACAGAGACCAGTTTGAGTTTCACCACACACGTTACCACAATGTATCTTGAGGTGTTTAGAGGACATTATAAAGAATACAGCAGTCTCCTAACCTCTCAAGATCCACTTTAGATCTCAGAGGAGACTACTAGGCTATGTGTGCTCAAACTGGAAGACAGTCTTTTCACCCAGCCAAGAGGGGAAAAAAAGCCTTACTAACTTTCTATATTTCCACAGTATTTCAGTTCTGTTTTAAAGCTAAGACTGAAATCAATAATGCCAAGGACATAAATGACAAGGCTGTTCTTGGTGTATGCTGCCAAATATCATCTGCAAGGAGACGGACAAGAAATCCTCCTGAGCTTACTGCTGTACTGAGACTTCCAGTCACTCTTTTGGCTAAATTCTGGGAAAGCAGTTAGACATTTGAAGTGTTGTCTAACCTCAACCAAATCATAAGGCAGTTATCGTAAACAAGCGGAATGTGAAGATAGGCACAGAAAGTCAGCGAGCCTTCCCATGCTGTTCAAAACCCCAACATGACATCATGTCCCTTTCATTTAAGAGAGATGTGTCAATGCTTGCTGTGTAGGGCATAGTTTGACTACCAATATGGCACTGCTTATAAAGCAAACAGTGTAATGAAATCTTGGGGCTTTGTTTACTTTTTATCTGTTTTTTAAACAGAAACTATATAATGACTTCTATTTGTGAAGAAATTTAAAAAAATCACATTTTACAGTAAGTATTTACTTTTAGATTACAAATGAAAGTATACTGTGGAGTTTTGAGATTCATTTACATACTTACAGAAGCATACATGCAATTGCAAGAAAAAATTATGTCAATATATGTTAAAAAATCTGGAAAGTCAGAAGTTCTTATTACACAATAGGCTTTTTCCCCACTATCCTCTAGGAGTAGCCTATACATGGCATTGTCATAGACATCAGTTAGCTCCATGAAACCTAAGAACAGATCAGTTCCATCTGAAATTGAGGCCAAGGGAGAGAAGAACTATGAACTCTCAGTTCCTTCTCCCACAATGCAGCAATGGGAATTCACAGCTCTCAGTACAGCACAGCAAGTAATTTATGACCATGCATAGGAGATACAAGTTGCTGAAGAGACTTCCTTAACTACCTTCCCCTTCCCTTTGTCATATCAAATTTGTACCCTTTCAGAACTACAAGAACTAAATATTCATACAATAGGGTGAAAAATGAGCATTCAAAGGTGACAGAGAACAAATCATTCCTAGCAACAGAGGCATGCAATCAGGAGAAGAATCTACCTTGCTCCTTTTGTCAGACCTTTCAGAGGGCCCATCAACAGAGGGCTCCTCTGTCCAAGATTGGGGAAATCAATTACTGTCAGACAATGAAAGTTGTTGTAAAACATGAGCTATTCTTGCATGACTAAACTGCCTTCTCCTGTTCTATGTTTGAGATGATTCAGATTTTCCACTGGTTCACAAAACACATGATTATAACTCTAGTTCCCATTTATTTTCTGGGAGTGATAGAGGCACGGTGACGGATCATTTCCTGTGCAAGTGCACAGTGTGCATCAAAGAGGGTGTCCATGGAGGTCTTCCAGCACTCAGGGTTTTTAGCTTACAAATCTTCTGTTACTCCAGCTCTGGATCTTTACTAGGCAGTATTTGTCAGCTATTTTGTGGCACAGATCAACAGGGCCTGTGATGAAAACAAAGCAAGATTTAAATGTAGGCCTCCAGAGACATACGGTTACCCCAGTACCACTTCACCACTATTGCTTGTCATTTATGTTTCTTTTCTTTATGTACCTGTCTTCTATTACAGCGACCTATGGGATACGCTCTGATTTCCAAGCAAGTACGGCTCAGCTTAGAAAGGCCATCAAATTATTGGCTCCACTTACATGCATGTCATACAGTTTTTCCAAAACAGATTCTCAGTATTCAAATTTGTAGACTAAGACATCCAAAATCAATGGTGATTTATCTTAAAATAGCAAATTGAGGAGCTCTGGACCTGATTTCTGAGCAGTCAGATATCGATGAACTGGGAATGCATAGACAGCTGGGAGCAATGAATGTACCAGCTATACCAAGCTAAGCTACTATCAGTGAGACTGATTTTGCCCCTCTTCCTTCCTGTCACTGAAATACTCTGGGTTTCAACACAATATGTACCCCTAACTCCACAAAGCAAAGACACAGATTTAAGGAGATTCATGTTGCTTGTTACTGATGCAGTTTCATTTCACTCAGACACTAACAAGACTGATAGTAAAACAAGACCCTACTAGTTTATGGCTTCCTCCTCTCTCCAAGAAGTCGCTGCCCTGAGAATACACTATCCTGCAACAGGAGATTTTCCTAATCTCAAATTCTCAACCAAGCTAATCAGGCAGATTAACAGGCCTCCATATACACCTCATGGGGGGGCCACACTGGCAAGACTCATCTTGCCCCTCAGGCAAATTTCAGGAGTAATTAAGAAACACAAGTAGCACCGCAGTGCTGCTGTGCTAGAGCCTCTCCTTTGGGACACTGCTGGAAGAAGAGGCATTACAGGTATGGACATTACAGGCGGTGGTGCTCCTTCCCAGACCAAAGCACTGGATTCCTTCATCAGCAGGTTTGGTGCGTAGGGAGGGACATGGAGCATGTCCATCTCTCAGCACTATTCCCCCACTACATTCTTTATTAAGGGCAAGGTGTGGAGACAGAGCCTTCCCAGCCTTTGAGACCTTTCCACCCTTGATAGCTTGTTGGGCACAGCCTAGGAAGCTTAATGCTGCAGCAAAACCAGCTCTGGGTTTGATATAAACAGCAATTACCATTAAAGATAGAGTGCATGTGGTTGTGGTTTGTTGTCTACACACACAAGAGATGGAAAGTCATCACTCCTGAGTGCTTATACCAAAAAGTCATTTTACAGTTGTTGTTGGATTAAAAAAAATACCTTGTGTTTCAAGAAGAATGTATTTTTCAATTTGTATAACTTTGTCTTACCATGATTGTAACTTCACAAAATGTTATCAGCTACAACCCACATCCTTGCTCTAACAGACCTCTGAATTCTTGGATGTTTCAATTAATTTCTTCTGTCTTATCCCATTAATCTCCATTAGCTATTAGTTCTTAGAAATTAAATGAAAATGTATTTCCTAGCAATTATAACAGTAAAGGGATACATCTGAGAGGCAATTTAGCTTTCACAAAGATTTGAGCACAGGACAGAGAGCTTTGAGATTTCAGCCTGACTCTTTTGATTGGATTTTTACTCCAGGATAAAGGCTAACAACTGCAAGAAAAAGCTGTGATACTGAAGGTGTAAAACGGTTTTGAACTCACAAAAATACAACACAAAAATTAGAGTAAAATACATACACTTTGCTCAAAATCCCTATGTGTCATTCACAGTGATATATTTCACAGAAAACCCTTTGCAAATTAGTAATCCCAGAGGGAGTTGCTTTCACACCTGGACAAGAAGTGCCCATAGGCAGCAGAGAGCTGTCGCTGGCTGACCAGCACATCCAGTTCATGAATCGGTGACAGCTAAAACAATTTAAACATTGCAACCACTATTGCCTTATTCATCAAGTAATGGTCCTTTGCTGATCTGCACAGTTTCTTCCACCTCTCTCCAGGTCTGAAGTTGTTTGGACAGAGGAAAATCTTTGCTCCAGGGTGACAGAGACACCAGTATATTCTTAAGCACACACAGCAGGATTCATGCAATTCTTTCTGCTGCTGAACCAAACACACCATCTCTTTCTTTTCTGCTGTTACATCCTAAATTTTTTCCATGCTCATCAGTACAAAACCCCAGGAAAAGTGATAAAACTCCACTGACTGATTCTTTTTAGTGTATGCTAGAAACTTGTGCCCCTGGCCAGAAAGCTGTTTGCAGGAAGAATGTTTTATTAAAACTTCCATGGCAGTCCAAAAGGGAAAAAAACCCCTCGTGTAAATCTGTGCTGAAGAGGCTTCTAGAAACAACTTCTCCCAGCAAGTCCAAGAAGGAATCTGGCAGATTGCTTGTCTTTCATGACAGCTGTTGTGTCTGGCCCAATCAGTTCATCAAAGTGTTACTCCCTCTTGAAAGATGGATGGTGACAGAAACTTTTATTGTGTAAGACCCAGAAAATGCAAAGGGGTTTGCAACCGATGTTAATTACAGTGGTGATTACATCAAATCTGTAAATTATTCCAAGAAACTAGGTGTGCTTCCAATACCATAACTGCATCCATTCCAGCGAATTACATGTTCATGGCACTTTTCCTTGGCCCTGGGGCAGCTCACAGCCACCCTACCACTCCCTTGGCCTCAACAATGATGGCATGTCAGACAGGCAGCCTTCTGGGAATCATCCCCAGCCCACACTAAACCTGGACCTAACTAAGACAGTGTAAGTCAGCCATGGCCAAAAGGTAAGGACTGTACCCAGCAGGATGAGAGATTACAGATTCTAGAGGCTGTGGCCTGACACTGATTTAATATTATCAATGTAGACAGTAAGCCTCAGAGCCAGAATTGCACCCAGAATTTCCTTTGCACTTCCCAAGTGCAGTATTGGTGTGTCAAGACCTGGAAGCATTCTCCATTGGTCAGACATCTACTGAACTGGAATACAGCCAACACAGATGCTTCTGCATTTCTGTTCCTTTTCTAGAACAAATTCTACTATTTTAAGATGAGTGTTTACTTTCAATCTCATCCAATCCAATCACATCCAGTCCAATCCAGCCTAGTCCAATCCCATCCAACACAATCCCTACTAGTCCAATCCAATCCTTTCTGAGCTATTACAGGTGTAGAAGAGCGTAGTCTGGATACACCACCCTCCTTTCCCAAGATGTATATTCTGAACTCTAAAAATGGATGTAGAAATTAATCCATTATAGAACAATTTAGAACTTCCTACCACATGCAAATTGTAATTTATATGGTGTAAACTGACTCAAGAGTTTATACTTCCTTGAAGACTCTTGAAATCAGTGGGCTAAATTGAGAAGGGATAAGTATGCAACATAGGACTTTGGTAAATGGAGCCTAACAGACCCTGCCTAAGGAGATATTAGTCAGGATTTCACTTTTCATTCTTCAAAAAGAAGAGAAGGTGGGTAAAGTAGAAAGGAGAGTGTATGACAAGCACTAGGGTTCCCTACTGATCCATGGGGAGACAGGTACCCTCAGGTTTCCAGCACTTTGCATAGCAAGGCTTACATACTAAATGCATTTCTCTTCTTCCCTTTTTATTTTTCTCAGAAAGGTATAGTGCAGTTAACATGATCTTGTAAAAGACATGACACAACAAAAAATTCTGTATTGACAGTGTTCTTTTCAGGAAAGGAATTCGTAACAAGAGGTGCCTCCCCACAAGAAGCTGTTTGCTTGCACTTCACTGAGCAAGTCAAATCCTAGTGAGCTCTCCTGATGTGTTGTTGCAGGGGTGAGGGAGGATGCAGAAGGGCTGACTGCACTGAGATCAAGTGGAAAGCGCTGCCGCACTGTGCTCTTTGACACATTCACAACACAGTTCCCTGCAAGATATGACACCAACCCTCTCATAATTATTAAGCTTTTCAGACCAGGGTCAGTGAGGCTGCAGGACAAGTTTGCCATCCATCAGAGCTGATGGCATTCCCTGCCTGGTCCTTGCTGCTTCCCCCATTTCCTCCCCTCAAAGTTACACTCAAAGCAGTTGCCACCTTCACAGCCTGCGGCAGAGAACCAAGATGCAGGAAGGAGGGGAAGATGTGGCAGAGGCACAGCAGGCTCACTTTATCTGGATCAGCTTCACACAGTAGACCACATGAGTATTCAAGATAAGCAGTGTAGACCACAGCATTGAAATCATGTTGGCAGCTACTAATACAAATATACTGCCTATTACCCACACAGACAGCACCACCATTTGAGGGCAATGCCAGTGCTTGCACATTATAAAGAAATAAGAAATTGCCCTGGTTTCAAGGGATTTTTTTTCTGCCTTTTTTTAGGACAGATTTTACTTTTAAGCAGGTATGAACTTTCTGATTTGTTACTGATTTAAGTGACATTTATACTCCAATAATGCTCAGAACCAGAACCAAGATTTCAGCACACTGAAATTGTGCAAGCAAAGGCTGGGAGGGTGCCAGCTTAGTTAATGGTTACTCCTGCCCTTCAAAACTTTTATTAATCTCTCTCTCTCTTTTTTTTTTTTTTACTGGAAGGCAGCAATTCTATTTTTAGCCACATCCCTATTCTATGCATGGTTCATCAGCATGCCACCTGGAATTAATATTTATCTTATTCTTAGCCTCAGTTAAGACGGGCAAGTGTGTTCTGACCAAGTGACCCAAAAGGACCCCAAACATGAAACATTTGCTTTTGTTTCTCAACTTTTCCCTGCCACATAAGATAAAAAACCAAGGAGACTTTGTAAGTGTCCCTGTGCAGGTTGCCCTCCATCCCAGAACAACAGCAGATCTGTTATCCTGATGTTCAGGGCAGCACAGAGGAAGGTAGAGTCAGACAACTGGAAATTTCTGAGAAAGTTAGAGCTATATTAGCTTTCCTATCTGTGTTGGTTTAAAGGTAAACCAGCAGGAGAAATGAATGCAACATAAAAGAGATTGTAAGTCAGAGTTACAATTTAGTAACACTATTACAATAAATGCAATAGCACAAAGAGAAAAATTGGTTTTAACCCACAAAAACACAGAAGTATAACCAGCCCCCTGGGGCACAAGCACAAAGGGGTTTGTTAGACACAGTGCTGAACCCTATGTGGTTCCCCCAAGTCCAAAGTAAAAGTCCAAAGTGGAAAACCTGTTGGTTGGTGCAGCTGACAGTTGCAGTCTGGTGGAGAGTGGTGGTCACAGGCTGGTTGAAAGTGATGGTCTCCTCCTGTCCAGGTTTTGGTCCTCCTCTCAATCTGACCAGTGACCCCTGAGGTCTTCTTACCCCAAGATACGTACCCCCAGGCCCAGGTGGGAGCACCCAGTACAACCTCCAGGGCAGGGAGTCACACAATGGGTGATCTAACTCTGTGAGTCATCGGGTATTTTGAAACCGTTGATGGCCCATTAGCAGACACGGCCCCTCAGGCTGGGTGTGAAGGTGCTAACGACTCCCTGGAGTTATCACAGCTCTTATCTCACAGGTGTCTTTCACACCCAGCTCACAACCTGAGGGGTCAGGTGTGCCCTGGGCAGCTGCTGCAAATGGATGTTGTTCTTGGGAAATGAATAGAGGGGGTAGAATACATAGCTTTGATCACCCCCACAAAGTGATAAACTGGTCCCACCTGCTGAACTAGGACACTATCAAATAATTCACATTTTCAAAAGGTTTCAAACCAATTGATGGCTATACATTGGAGTCACTCCTTTGAGTCACAAGATGTTTCTGCAGGAAGACAACTGAAAGGCTGAGTAGCACCTTAGTCAACTGTGCACTCCAAAAAGTATGCAGCCTGTTGCTTGCTTGTATGAGGAGGAAAATGCTTATATCAGAAAAGTATCTTCTAACTTTTGAGGAGGGGTGGCTTGAAAGAATGACCAAGTGGATCACAGGAGTAGCTACCTGCATCATCTACAGGTTGACTAGTTCCTTTTCAATCTGGATCATACAAAAGCATGACCCAAATTAAAAACACCTTTGTAATTTGATAAATTAATCGGTACAGTGAATGATTGTCACTGCTCAGTGTAAGTGATGAAAGATAGAAGGGCACAAAACCTAACTTGATAAAAAAGATAACATTTTTATTTCCACTTAGCTGTAATTCACATTTGGAGCAACAGAGAGTGTTGCCCTCTGGGATTTCTGAGATGAGAACAGTGATGACAAACTCAAGAGACTCTAACTAACAGCCACATAACCAGTGAAAATAAAAGCATTAAGTAGAATTTCACAGTTAATAGTGGTCAGAGCAAAAAAATACTTGCACTTCTAAGAAAACAGTAAACAAATGAAAAAGGATTCATAATGTTGTCAGATCACATCTAGTTGCTTAGTGACAATGTGGTATGACCTGATGTGTCACTAAGCAACATACTGCCATTCATCAAAATAAATGTCCCCCATTTTCATGAATATATATCTTCCTCACACAGAGCTGTAAATGTGTATACACACACATGACACAAACATTTTCATATCACAGTAAAAGCAGGAGGCTGGGGGGTTTTTTCCTGTTTTAAGTGAGAAGGACAAATAATATTGACATCAAGGTTGATAGCAAGGTCTACTGCATAAACCATGCCCATGAGTCAGTACAAAGGCGGTAACGGCCACAGGGACAGCAAAAATATAGCAAGTTGACATTTAGGAGAGAACTGTCTTTGTAATTAAGCTGCTGATGTGCAAACCTACAACAGAAAAAGTGATCACAGTAATAAGCCCTAAACAAAGACTGAGAATCCGAACAAACACGTCAATACTTACTGGCAGGGAGTACATTAGAAGTGGTTGTCACTGCCAATAATAAGTGCTTGAAAATGCTGAAGTTGTCAAGGGGGTTCTGCTTTTCGTGACTGGACTTACTTATCTGTCTGTTCAGAGCACTCCTGTGTTACTCCTTTCCTCACTCCAGGTGTAGGCAGCAGTCCAGCTGAACAGACTTTAAAAAAGATAAATTAGTACAAATGTCAGCTAAAATAGCTGAATACCAAAAGAGTCTCAAATGTGTTTATAAGAGGGTTTGAGAGCGGCCCAAAGTCTCTGTGTCTCTGAGGAGATTGGACAGAATATTCAAATTGCTGGAAAGTACCCGCTGTGCACAGCAGTCTGTGTCCAAAGGGCATGGAGTTATTTATCCTACTTGCTTGAATCATGGTATGAAGGATGATATATGAATTCAAGGTCAAAGTAGTTCACCCTTTGCCACTGCTACTAGACCTGTTTTTTGCTCCTTTGCTAAAAACACTCTTCTTTACCGATGTGGAAAATGAGTGCTTTTAAAATAACATCTTCATGCTTTCACCCATTTTAACTTTTACTGCAGCTAAATCTCTTCATAACTTTTAACATCAGTCCTCTAAAGAGAACACTGGGAAAACACATGAAATAGCATAGGCCTTAGACTCTGTTTTCAAAAACAGAAGCACAGTTAGTATACATCTCTCTCCCGTATCCTGGAAATGTGAACAGTGGATTTCACAGCTGTGTGGCTAAAAAGAATTATACTCACTCTGCTCAGCTCTGGCCACAGCTGTCTCTTTTTGCCATTTCCTTTGCTGTTTGGCAAGGTACATCTCTCAGACATTTTAGGATCAACTAGAACCATGAACACCAAAATCTACAGTCATTACCACAAAGGAACTCTGCAGAGGGATAGCTTAAAGCCCACATTTAACAAACACAGTGGTGCATATACAGACCACACCTTGTGGTCCATCTTATACTGCAGTCCAAAAAGCAATCAAATATCCTCTCAGACACCTCTAGAACTGAATTTGCCTTGTCATTCCTCATGGGAGCTGACAAGATTGACCAGGAAATGCCATTGGCTGACATGAAAACAGGAGTTTTAAACCGAAGTGTCCTTCACAGCAGTCTCTCCAGCTAATTTATATCAGGTTGGTATGAATGACAGAGGAAACCTACTATTATTTTTTCTCCTGACAGTACAAGGGTTCTAAAAATTACATGCCTCTAATCCCTCATTAGCTGGCATTTTAAATTCCCAGGATGTGTAGCCTGTGCTGAAGGAGAAAGTGACAAGAGAAGAGCTATAATCCCTCTTGCAAGAGCTGTCACCAAATACCTGCTGAGTGATAAATCCACTAGGTTTTTTCAACCAGATTTTTTTCATGCTTAAATTTCAGGGATGCATTCGAAATATAGAAAAATAAATGAAAATTACATACAATCCAAAATTCATGGCATGTAGCATGACCTGTTTAGACCAACTGATATGTAATACGTTCAGTCTTTGAAAGATCCTTCACGTCATAGACTAGAAAAAGCACAGATTGACAAGCCATGGATTTTCCTAAATTGT
Source organism: Sakesphorus luctuosus (assembly GCA_013396695.1). Lineage (NCBI taxonomy): Eukaryota > Metazoa > Chordata > Aves > Passeriformes > Thamnophilidae > Sakesphorus > Sakesphorus luctuosus. Next base: position 12,234 of record VWZD01005138.1, read on the forward strand.
TTTTCTGTCTTTTTCGCAGAAAATGTAGCTTGCAGCACTGCAGCTTGTTTGGAAACTGATCTTACCCTGTAATGGCTACTAAGACAAAGCTCTCCATGAAGGCATCCAACACATTAAAATGAAACTAATAAACCAGGCATCATATTGAATAACACTCTCAAATTATTTGAGTTCAATACTCAGCAGAACCCACTTGAGCTGACACTGGGCAGGCCAATTGCAAATTATTTGATTGCATTTTGCAAATGAACAAGCACAGACAAAAACCAAGAAGGACATAATCAAATACATTTTAGCTTGTTAAGCTGATAACCACTATGTAGTTTTCAGTATTTCATATTGTACTGCATTTGCCACACATTCAGTAAAAGTCACGGTGCCCTAAGCAACACGACACTTACCCACTGTGCACATTGTCAGCACACAAACAGAAAGTGTGGTATAATACCAGGATGATGCTGGAAGAAATTGTTACTAGACTTTGGATCAAAATCCCCTCTGTTCAGGGAAAAATTGGTAAGGAGCTTGTATGGTTTTCAAATATAACCACAGAAGAACCACGGTTGAAATGAACCTGTGGAGGTCATCCAGTCCAATCACCTTGTTCAAGCAAGGCTACCTAGAGCCAGCTGCCCAGGCTCATGAACAGCATGCATGCTTCAGTGAAGAATAAAAAACATCGGATTCCAAACCCATACATTTAGTAATATACACACAGAGTTCGAGTGGTGACAGGGTCAGATTTCTCAGGCTGTTCCACCATCTGCCTTTGACCTTGCTTATAAGCAGCCAGCCCTTGGGGAGCAGGGAGGGTTAATCACCTCTATGGGGTGATGTTCTCCCTCGTTGTTTAACATGACAGTGAAGATGTTAAATATCAGTGACTTCTTTTTCTTAGTGAAATGATCTTATCATTAGGCTCTAAACAGTGCAAGCTTTCACATGGACCCACCCGCATATCTCCCAACCTTGTTACTGACAGCTTCAGTTGAAAACCCAAACTCAGGGTTTTTCAAGGTCAAAGAGGATTTTTCAGCCATTGTGCAAGAACTGGATAACAAATAGATTCAAGCCTTTACACTTCACATACAATAGCTTCAAATACCTTATGATGGATGAAGTTTTGCTAACTGATGCATCATCTCTGTAAAAATCAATGGCAACACCTAATATTATAGAGTACCTTGTGTCACAGAGTCTTTAAGCTCTCTACAAAGCAAAACACAAAAACATAATAACGTTAGTAGTTCTTAGGAACAATTTCAGTTTAGCCTATGGAGGGTTTTTCTGTTCTCAGATTAGTCATTTCATTTTTACATAGCTTTGTGACTTACAAATAAATATTTTCATTTCTGTTGTTTCACAGGGTCTCCCATTTCCCAGTAGCATGATGACTGGAAACAATATAGACAGGTCTGAAAATCTGGTGATATTTACTGCTGTGAATATGGCAGGCACAATGCTCTAACAAAAAGAAAACCAAAGTATCTCTCCTTGCAGCTTCTAGACTCCTGAGGAACTGATCACAAAATGAAAACAAGACTCTCTAGTGAATTGTGTTGGGTGGAAGGCTTACTGCTGCTATGGTCAGTGAATAGTAAGTGTAGTATCAAGGAAAAATATATACTGTCAGTAAGGCAGTGCCTGAGCATTTCCCAGCAGGATTATTCCAATACAATGCTACTGATGGTAAGAGAATTTCAATATAGAAAAAGCTCAGAGAGAGATACATAACACACACACACACACACACACATGTAAAATATATCCTATCATTATAGTTTTATTGCATTATTAGATTATTCTATATACATTAATACAGCTCCTGGGCCATTACATTGAAATCAGAATGTTCATGAAGCAGGATGTTACTAATTTCCATTCCTAGGTACAGAGTGCACACCAGGGAAATGCATAGAACAGTAATATCAACAAGAACGGCAACTTGGTTTTAACAAATAAGCATCAAAGAATGAAGTTTAATGCTGTTCATGAAGCAATTTCCTCTCCTTGTATAAGCATTGGCCCTTTCTCTGCTGAAACACCTTGTTGCTTACTGGCTGAGTTTCCTCTGAAGTACACAGAATGACTTTGGTGATTGTTCTACTAAACAGATTTTTTTTCAGAGTAAAGACAACTAACAGATGTATTGATTTCAGGTCTGTAGTCACAGATTTGAAAGAAGGCAGTAACTTCCCATAGCTGATAGTACATTACATGAATTATAGTTACACAATCAGAAACAGAGCCCTCTGTATAGGTCACTGAATAATGAAGTTTTTCATGAGACCTTTTCACTCTGCTGAGTAAAAGGACTACTAGGATTCATTTGTGCCACACGTATGCCTGAGACAGTCACCCAATGCTCCATGTTAAGACTGTTCCAAGGGACAGGCACTTTCAGAGATGATTGAGCTGATATGATGTATGTGCCTGCCTCAGGATAATATTCATTGTTTCCCACTGTCTGGAGGATGCTTACTTTTACCTTTTGACAGTAAAGTAGCTGGCTATTGCAAGATATTCTGGGTAGTAAATAGTGTAGTGGCTACAAATGATAGACAGCATAGCTTGTAATCTGTGAATAGTTACCATGTGGCACACTGCAGATTCCCAAAGCACATTAGCATTATCAGAGAACTTTACAGCTGGGCAGGACAGAAGTAGTCAGCTCCTCTCCCAGTGGGCAAGGGGAGTGTCTCCCAAATACACAAAGTACACTGACAAACAATATTAATTGATTTGCAGAAAAGTTAAACAGGACACTCTTCCTCGGTAGCATAGCAGCAGAGGACAAAGCTCAGAGCTTCCTGACAAATTGAAATGCATTTTTAAAAAAACAAAGCTCATTCTAGAGGCATATGCAAGTTGCTGTATTCTGTCAGGCATGCTCATTAGCAAATACAAAATGGGAAACCGTCAGTTATGCAGTCACTGTACTGGAGTGATCGTGTGATTAGTGCAGAGCAAGAGCTGAAATTGAATCAACAACATCATTTATGCTGCAAAAAAGACATCACCTTGCTTGATTATAAAAACAGAACTGCAGCCTGAAGATTCAGAAGGTCATGGGCACTGTGATTCAGGAGGAGGTGAATAGGCAGAGCAACAGGAATGATCAGAGCTCTGTAAAGCACTTCATATGACAAAAAACTGAATGAAATGTGATTGGTTAGCCTAAGAAAAGGCTGAGAGAAATATAGTAAACCTCTCAAGTATGTAAAAGGATGATGCAAAGTGAAGAACGCTCTTTTTTCCAAATCTGCATTGTGCGGGACAAAGAAAAACAAATGGATTTACCTTTCAGAATAGAAGGTCCAGGGAACAGCTGGGGGAAAACTTTGTAGCAGTAAGAATGGTACAGGAGTAAAATATAGGAAAGACTCCAACACCAGACATTTTTGTGAGCATGTCAGACACAGACAGTCTCCTCCTGGGCATTTGTCAGATGACAGCATGGAAAGGGACAACTCTTCTGAGGAACAGAGATTACTGTGGGATGCTCACGGTCTAATGAAAACTTCACTCCATGCTCCCTGTGACAGCACTACATCATCACACACTAGGACTCTTCCCCAGGATCTCTTTGGAGTGTGCTGAGGTTACCTCAGGTCACTACTTGTTTTGCTATTGATGAGTCTTTCTTTTCAGCTTTTGACTAGAGTAGAATGATTCAGACAAATAATCTCCAAAGACTCAAATATGTAGCAACAGATCTCACAGTTCTGAGATATCTAGTTCAAGAATAGCTTGGATTGCAAAAGGAAAAAAAAAGCCCCACAAAATGTAACATAAAAATAAACACAGTACAAACAGATGGAAAACCACCTCTCTACAGCATTATTTGACACCTCTCCCTTAAAGCATGAAAGTGCTTTTGAAGTACAACGGTAACTGCATACATTATCACATAGTAAAGGAATGAATAAATAAATGTTGAGGTTTTTTAAAAAAATCTGTGCAGGAAATGCATCTGCTGCTGAAAATCTCATTAATCAGCAACTTCACATCCTCAACCTCCCCACAGCTGAAACTGCAGTTCAAGGCAGAGAGAATCTTGTGAGCCATCTCCTTCACTAACTGCAGCCTGAGAAATTGCCCTTGCACATTGCAAACATCCCTGTCAACTGTAAGGACTCCTGGTAGGGGAAAATGTGTTGGAAAAGCACATGGAAATCTTTTGACTGTTTCATTAATTCATACTATCACCTGGAAATAAACAGACACTAATCAAGTGTATTATGATAAACTATAACTTTATGGGCCACAAATCACTGTCTGAAAGACAATTCTGTCTTCAACCCAAAGCTGATACTGTAACCATTCTTCCCTAGCTCCATTTCCTATTCCAGCATGTCTGGATCATAGTTTTCTAGATGGACAATTTCTCCTTTATTTTTTTAGCCTTTCTTTTGCCATTAGCAATGTAGAAATGTAGCTACCTGTTCTGGGTAAGAGAAAACAAACATAAACAGAAATTTGTAAGTTGCTGCTTCTTTGCACAGAAAAGAAGATGAAGGCACCATCAGCCAAAGACAGTAGCACCTCTTTAGTACAGGATGGAGGATTTTACCAATCTTCAATTTTTCAAGATGTGTAAAAAAAGTCTAAACTCCCAAGTTCTCTGAACAAGGGGCCACAAAGAGGGAGAAGGTAACTTTGGGTCTGATTTTAATTTGATTTGCCCTTACATAATCAGTTAAACCACACACTACACTAGTATTTATTGCTTTTGGAGAGTTAAATGCCTCCCTGATATCCGATCCCGTCAGATCTCAGAAGCCAAGCAGGGTCAGCCCCAGGTAGTACTTGGATGGGAGACCTCCTGGGAATACTGGGGGCTGGGGATTCTACTCCTGAGGACTTCACTGTCATCGTTCAAGCTCTCTCAGCCGTGGCAGATGAACCTCAGGAGCAAAGGGTGGGGCCAGTTCTGCGCACGCTGTGTCTCACCTAAAAAATTCAGTGCACAGGCTTTTTTTGTGAAGCCAAGCCATACACATACCATACATGCATATACGGTAGTAGTTAATACTCCCATGACATTGGAGTCCATGATTTTGCAAGGTATAAGAGAGAAGACCTGCTGTAAGCTGCAGTGTTTGACACTGACCTGTTTCCCTGTGCTGAAGTAAAATTAGCCCATATACTCTTCTTTGGCAAAAAACCCCAAACCAAACCAAACCAAACAAAAAACAGGCTTAGGAAGTTCCTAACCCCTTCCCACTTACGTGCTGCAACTCAGCTTTCTCAGTTGTGGCACAGTGTCTGTGGGACCACATGGTAAACTGGAATCATGAAAATACAGGGGATGGGAAAATGTCTGCCTTGGAGAAAGTTGTTTCTATTTTTAATCTAGAACATATCTATTATTGGCTTGATGCACATCCATAGGCCACTACAGCAGTACAGTGGAGCACATGGCAGCATGCATAGTCCTTCCTGCAGGTACCAACCATCCTTACCCAAACCCCACCACAGCCCCAGGCACCTGCCTGCTCTCGTATTGCAACTTGAACAGATTCTGAAACACAAGAGGAAAGCAAAAATTATGTGGAATTAGCTCATCTTTACTTTCTAATGATGTTTGCAGTCAATCCAGTGAATTATTCAGCATGTCCTATGTCAGTAATTTACCGTAAGAAAAAAAAAGAGAAACCTCTGCAGTGCAGGAGGGGTCTCAGAAGTGCTGAAGGGTGTTATCACTGGAGGTTTGAGCTGATGAAACCAGAAGAGTAGTCACAGAGACAGAAAAGGTTTGGAGCACTGTCCTGGTCTTCCCCTCGTGATGCTAGCATGAGAGCAGAAGGACAAGAGCACCTCTGAGGGCAGCCTCAAGCAGTGACAGGCCATCAGTACATGGCAGAAGAAGCAGTGTGCTCTAGCCAGGCAGTGTCATGCTCCTCAGCTTGTCCCCTCTTCCCTCTGCTAGGGGTTGCCCTCCTGTCTGAGAGGGCATGAAGGCACCCTGCTATAGCTGCCTTGCTGACTGCTCATGAAACAGAGGAGAAGGAGGAAAGCCCCTGCTCCAGTGCAAACACCTTGCCCCTTCCCAACATGACCATCTCATGCCAGGCAAAAGAGAGGAGCACATATCCTCTGACTTTCAAACTTCAGATGGCATCATCTGTTGGGATAGACCTGGACTGTGTTTAAATGGCAAGAATCTTATCAACGATGGATAGATGAAGATGCAGAGGTCTCCAGTGGATGTTGGTGTTTCACACAAGATGTACAGAGACTTTAATCATGATGTTTCATATATAAATGTTTCCCTGGTTTAATAAATGGTTATGACAACATGTCTACCCTATGTATTTTCCCTCTAGGCATGCCTATCCTAGTTCTTCTTCCCACAACCCTTAGGGCTCTTTTCCCACCACTCCTTCCCTGATTGGTTAATATTTGCTGCATTGCGATGGTTCCTGTTCCACCCCTGTTCCCCATTGGTCCTTTCCCTTGATCCTCCCCTTGCTCACACATTGACCAATGGGGTGCTTCGCCCCTCCCATTCCCCTCCCATTGTTCTGGAACAGTCCACCGCTCCCTTTATAAGCTGGGCACCCCAATAAACTTGCTTCTCCTGTGGATGTCTGGTCTTGTGTGTGGTTCTTCTTCGTGGGGCTGCGCCAGACTGGGTGCGGGAGGAGCCATCCCCTGCTTTGAGAGTCCAGCTAAAAGGGCTGATTATCACTTGGTGATGGCCAATACTGTGTCTCTCAGAGCGAAGACCGCGCTCCCAGTTCCTGGAGCTCCCTCATCAACCGACAATCATCCACCAGCATTTCACACTTTCAAGGAATTTTCACAATTTGTATTTCAAAGAAATATATTTTCTTTCTGGAATGGTGTGTCAGTTAATTGAGATGCACAATTAAAAGGCTCCCATCATAAAAACGGAGGCAATTTCAGGAAAATTGATAAAGGACTTGAAAGCCTCCATCATTTTGCATCTCATACCATGTCCACTGTGGGGCTTGCTAATCAGCCCCCACCTCCTTCGAGCACTGGCAGTCTCTTTTTTTAATGCATCATATTAAGTTGATTTCATCTTGCCAAACTTGTGTTGCCTGTGGTGTGACAACACAGACCATGAAAGCACTGCCACTTCCCAGAGAATTAAGCTAACTTCTAAAGAAATGATCTCCACACATGAATCAAGAAAAAAACCCCACACTGAAAACCAGACACCAGGCTGAATTAGAGCTTTTCCACTAACCAGAGTGATGGTTGTACCCTGTCTGGCCCTGCAACACAGGGCTGCTCACTTCTGGGTTGCCTTACCAATTCATCATTGCACATCACACAGCAGGGGATGTATTTGATCTATTTCAAAACCAGAACCACTGAGTTATGAAACTGAGATGAGAAAATAACTTAATAGCTTGCCTGATACTTCTGGTGAATGCAAATACCTAAGCAAGCATGTCCTAGGGTGCATCAGGGCATTGCCAGACAGTCAAGGGAGGTGATTGCCTCCCTTGCAGCCTCACCTCAAGTTCTGTGTGCAGTTTTGGGTGCCACAATGTAAGAAGGACATAAACATACTAGAGACTGCCCAAAGGAAGGCCATGAGGATGATGAAGAGCTTAGAGGGGAAGCCATATGGGGAGCAGCTGAGGTCGCTTGGTTTGCTCAGCCTGGAGAAAAGGAGACTAAGGGGAGACCTCATAATGGTCTGCAGCTTCCTCACAAGATGAAGAGGAGGGGCAGTGATGACCAGTGACCAGATTCGAGGGAATGGCCTGAAACTGTGTCAGAGAAGGCTTAGGTTGGATATCAGGAAAAGATTCTTCACCCAGAGGGTGGTCGGGCACTGGAACAGGCTCCCCAGGGAAGTGGTCATGGTACCAATCCTGACAGAGTCCAAGTGTCTGGAAAATGCTGTCAGGCATATGGTGTGACTCTTGGGTTGTCCTATGAAGGGCCAGGGGTTGGACTGCATGATCTCTCTGAGTCTCTTGAAACTCAGAATACTCTATATTTCTATGACTTCCACAGGTTGGAGGTGTGGTGTAACATGAAACAGGTGATGTTACAACTACACAATCCTATTGATCCAGGTGCAATTTTCTATGAGCTGACTTGTGTAGCACGTATAGCTTGGTCTGAGCTCGAGCAGCTCTCCAGGCTCCCCTGAACTTCCCACAGGGGCAGTAAGGATGCAAATGACTCAAATCCCTTGTCTCCACGAACTCAAGTCTCATCTCAATCCCAGCCACCAAAGCTAATACAGATGCAGCACTAGACACTGTTCAATTCTGATCTCCATACAGCACAGATCTGTATTGACCTATCACTAGAAATGTTCTAGATTTTCACATCAATTTGTGCACAGCCACAGGGCCTCTTCTGGTTTTTGGGTTTGTGGTGTGGGATGCCAGTAGGTAATGACTATGGCTCATTCTTTCAAGGTGCTTCAGGTCCTAAATTCCCAGCAAATGCAGAGCATATTGAATGGGTTCTGCTGCTGGCAGGATGCAACCTTTAATGCAAGGCTTGTCCATCACATGTCCTGAATTTAAATAAAGGCTAAATGAAATTAAAAACTGCTGAAAACCATTGTTTGACTCATGTCTGTAATACAGTCTAAAAAATATTCTCGGTATTTCTCTTTGAAATATTATGCACATTATACATACACATCATACAATGTATGTATGTAACTCATGTTGTACAGTTATTATATGTTTGTCTGTTTATGTACATACACACATCTGAAGAGTCCAAAAGTTAGAAAAAAATTGTCTGCTTCATACTAATGTGAATGTCCTAAAGATTGCAGCAACAACAAAAAGCTAAATATAGAATGTGCCTAAACAAAACACAAACACCAGTAGAACAAGTTCCAGCAAACCCAGCATCTTTGTAAGAAAATAAGTGCCTTCAAAGCTGAATTAAATACATGAGAAAAATAAACTGCTTTCCCTAAACATCATCACAGCTATCACTGAAAAGATGCATCGTGCTGCACAAGTTATGGAAGAAAAAATCTGAACAAATATTCCATACTTAGTAAGAGATTTCAAGATTACCTTATGACAAAAAAAAAAAGGCAGCATCAAAAAACTGTAGATTTTTCATCAGCCACTTGTGAAGTAAATGTATCTACTACCAAGATAGCATACAATTTTTCCTTGAAAATACTACTTTCCTTCTTGACACATGTTGACACATGCTTTTTCAGGCTTAGTTTCATTATGAAAGCCTTGTATTTTGTTATTTTGGGGAAAAAACATGGTTTCTTGAACACTCCATAGGTGCTTCAGCAAGATACTTTTTGTACTGCAACATGAAAGCTTAGAATATGTGACCAAAAATTTGCAATAATTTGAAGAAAACTTGTGGGATTTAGGCAAACAATACCTAGCATTATCATGAACTAATTGCAAGATGATTTGGAAGCCCTTCCTGTTTCTGAGGCTAAGGGGATTCCTAACTACACAGATTTGCAGTTTCTAGCACCAATGAAAGAGACATTTCTGAGTGGAAAACACTTTAATGTGCTGTTTTCTGGTGCCATCCTCTGAAGTATCTGGTGCTAGATCACAGCTCGGATCTGCACTACACTGACCTTGGTTCCTCTCCAACCTCTCAGTTATTGGATTCTGGCAGCATTGGATTCTGGCAGCTCTTTGTTCCCCTCCAAACCCTGTGTAACTGCTGCTTTCAGTTGCATTGTGTGGGAGAGAGTATTTCTTTCTGAAAAATTAGCCAGCTTTTCTCACTGAATCTGTTGCAATGTCAGCATCCCCTTCAGTAGGGTAAGAAAATTATCTGAATGTAACAGCTAGTGATGCCTCAAGATCAAGTGCTACAAAAGATATATTTCTAGAAATATGTTACTTTCAAGTGCAGAACATTTAGGCATGGCTTTATCATTTTCCTTTACGTGAAATGTGAAATGTGTGGTGCTGAGACTAGGATTCTTTTTTTCCCTGACTGATGCTCTCTCACATGTCTTGTATGTTCCTGTGCTGCTGCCAGCTGAGAAAGAAGACATTGGCAAAACTGCACAGGCTGTTTAGCTTCCTTTCCTTTCTGAGACACAGTTTGATGTATATTTGTTTTGTTGGGTGCTCCTGGTTTGCTAGTAAAGCTGATTTAGTTGGGGTTCTCAGTTACAGTTTGCTTCTTAAATTTTTGCCTTTCAGTTTTTAATATCGTGCTAAGCTGATGTACTGTAAAGACATGAACAAACAGGCATGTACATTCTGATAAAGAACAGACAATTATCCTGTGATAACAGCTATTCCTCAGATGTTTTGCCCACCTGAATGCAAGACCATAACATTTTTAAGAGGATGCCCAGACCTGAAACACTGCTTGCATATCTAGAGGTCAGGTTGATGAGAGGCTGCTTAAACACGTGTCCTTTATTCTTGGCCAAAGCCACCTTTCCACTTAAACCTCCTCATGAGGGCATTTTCTACTACACTGTGATTTTATTAACTGCTTGGATGGACTTTTTACCTGCCAGTAAACTAGAAAACTGTTGGTTATATAGATGGTTATAGTGATTATATATATGGTATAAATGGTTATATTTTTAATAGGTTTATACATATTAATCAAACTTTGCTTCACAGATAGTAGTGTATTGACTTCTTAATATACAGATAAATAGTTTATGTTCCACCCATTTACAGAAAAGCCTGAGCTATGGTACATGGTATCTGTCTTCAGCTCTCTATTGACCTAGGCTGAGCCTGCCTAGATATCTTAGTTAAGTCTTTTAAGTTAGATAACATGAATCTGGGGTTTTATCTGTCTAGATGGTATATAAGGATGCCCTGCCCTCAGATCAAACTCTCTTCAACTCCTTTTATCAAAAAGATACCCACTAAAAACGTAGTGTCTGTGGAGAAACAGTACAGAAATCACAATACAAAGAGTTTGGTTGGGATGAACATTGTTCAAAGTTGTGCTTAGCATCAATCTAAAAAATATCCTTTATTTCAATGTCTCTTTTTCCTTTAATCAGCTAATAAAAACATTTACACATACCGAAATTGTGTAATTGAAAGATTGACCTTAGAAACCATATGAAGTAGATTTCTTCAATCTATGAGCTTCTGTTTACACAAAAGAACTAATTTTTCTGCTGTTGCATTTAAGGATGAAACCTATAGAATTTTCACAGTCTTGGTGAACTTATTGATACCAAGATAGCTATACTTCAAACAATGCACCTTTTTCTAAGACAAGTTTTGCAACACATGTTTGTTTGTTCTCCTCAACCTCAAGACACCTGCTTTGACTTCCTACAAAATCAGCTTCTTTTTTTTTCTTTTTCTCAAGAAGTGATTGAATCTTAGCTTCCTATTATCAAGCCACCATAGTAAATTATTCTTCGCTTAACAGATTGTCATAAACTTGTAGGTTTGTGAGATTTGTTGCTTTTCCCTTTAAGGATGTATCCTAAACATTTGGAATATAGTGTGAAATAAATTTAAATAATATTTAGTTACTTAATTCTTTTAATTCTTACCTCTTTTACCTAACTCTTTTTTTTTAAATGTCAACCAGGAAGTCATTGCCTAAATTATTATCTTTCATAGTGAAAAGCAATTTCAGATCCTTTCAATGACTGTGTAGAGGTGACATGCTTCAACATTTCTATATATTTGTGCTAACAAAATAAAATAGAACTACTGATAATTCTAAAACTCCTTTGGTAGACAAGGGGAAGCAATTAATAATTTTGATGCTCTTTGCAGAAGGTTGGACTAGGTCACCTTTAAAGTTCTCTTCCAACTCAGGATAGTCTGTTCCATGATTCTAGGATTCCATTATGCAAAGTTTCCAAGGTCAAATGATGATTTGCCCACAGGAAGTTTCCATGATGAGACTAAAGCAATTGGGTAGAAGTAAATATTAATTCTCTTTCTCCAGCTCCATTGTTGTCTTTAAAATAATCACACAGTGAATTACTTCCCTTTCAACTATTTAGCAAGAAGCTATGAAAAGCATTTTGTCATTCAATTGTTTGAGGAATCATTGACCACAAAAGAAAGTATGCATTTTTCACTGAACCCTTTAATTGCTTTCTCTGATGAAAAAAAAAAAAACTAATATATTTTGGCAGTAACTGCAGTTTCCACTGTATTATTTGAGCCATGGATGAATCTTAGAAAACATTACTTTTTAATTTTCTGTCATGACCAATTATTTGAAGACCTACAGATATCCAGAGACATCTGGTGTTCTGCAATGTTCTACAATGTTTTCTTGCTTCTGCACCACTCATGATGTTGTTTTTAGAAGCAGAATAAAAATATAAACCTAAAAACCTGTTCCAATGCCTCACCACCCTTTTAGTAAAGAATTTCCTCCTACCAGCTAATCTACATCTACCCTCCTTTAGCCTAACACCACTCTGCTTTGTCCTATCACTACATGCCCTTGTGGAAGTCCCTCTTCAGCCTTCTGGAAGGCTGCTATAAGGTCTCCCTGAAGCCTTCTCTTCTCCAGGATGAGCAATGCCAACTCTGTCAGTCTGTGTTCACAGAAGAGGTGCTGCAGCCCTGTGATCAGCTTAGTGGTCCTTCTCTAGGCTTGTTCCATGTCCTTCTTTTGTTGGGGGCTGCAGACCCAGACACAGTACTCCCCGTGGGGTCTCACCAGAGCAGAGAAGAAGGGGAGAATCACCTCCCTCAACCTGCTGGCCATGCTGCTTTTGATGGAGCCCAGAACACGGTTGGCTTTCTGGGCTGCAAGCATACTTTGCTGGGTCACGTCCAGCTTTTCGTACACAAAGACCTCCAAGTCTTTCTTGGGGCTAGCCTTGATCCGTTCTCCACTCAGCCTGTACACGTGCTTGGGATTGCCCTGACCCAGGTGCAGGATCTTGTATTTGGCTTTTTTGAACTTCATGAGGTTTGTGCAGCTCCATCTCTGTGAGACACTGCATGGTTATATTAATTATTGACTCAAACCAACTCAAGTTGCAGGGCAGGGAAGGGACAGGTTGAATTCCAGGAAGGTGAGGTGATGCCCTGTCCCATACACCAGACTCTTGAAGTTTCTTTGTGCAACCCCGGGGCAGCTGTCAGTCAAAACAGCCCAGGAGCACTGCCCATAACACATCCTGGAGCCCTTGACCCAGCCCCAGATCTGCTGGCACACCAGAGGTCCTACCTGGAGGTGGGGGGTGTAGCTACAGGAGGGCCAGAGGAAACAAAAGCGATAATACATGCTATCCATGTGTTCAGTCTCTACCTTCCAGACGTGTAGATGCAGGACTTACACAGGACTCCAAGTGGTGGACGTAATTCTCTCTTTTTCTGTCTCTTTCTTTACTTCATGTCCTCCTAATCTCCTTTCTTAATATTTTGGGTAACTTAAAGCTGGATGACAAAGTAAACAAACTTTCATGGAGAGAAAGGATATCACAGTACAAATCTATGAGATTCAAAGTGAAGACATTTTATTCCACACAGCACACGGTTTATATAGGGTTAGAGGTACATCTTATTGGCTGAAAAGGTCTCACTCCAACATGCTAGAACCTCTAATTGGTTAAAAGCCTATATCTCACAAGTCCCATGTTTTATATTATTTCATCCTGATGTTTTCAGGTCTATGTCCGGAGATTGGTAAGACAGTTGAAAAACATGAAAACACTTCCAGGGAGTGACCATTGCCTAACAAACAAACAGCAGGTGTGTGTCCTTGCTTAGCTGAAATATCTGTACGATTCTCACAGAGCTGATACAGTTTGGATTGCTCATAAATTCACTTTCTGAAAGATACCTCTCAACAGGATGAGTTGGATTTTACTAAGTTGTATGGGTTAGTAATGTTTTGTGGAATACTTTCTTTTGGTTGAATGTTGCCCTTTAAACTTTTGCAAAGTTCTCTTATTTTCCAAAGTTTGACAGTAAAAGCATTGTTGACCTCCTGAGAAAATGTGTGTGGTGTCTTCTCCTTTGCGCTCTCTCTAAATGTTTTTAAAGAACTGAAAGCTCTTTTAATAAATTCGGTGGGTGATTTTTTGGAGCCTTGTATATTTTTAAAGTAAAACTCCTTCAATGAGCTCGTAGGTCAGAGCCTGGGTCTTACAACCTCTCAAGCCTGTTGTAGCAATAGGTACCCTTTTTGGAAGAATTTGTAATGGGAAGCTAGAACTTGTTTTTCACTTAGGAAGTCTTTCTTTGGCTGCAAAGTGCCTCTGGTATGTAGGGCAGATAACATTTGCCGACATGTACAGGGCCTCCTTGGGCCATAGAGGGCAGGGAGGAGGACAGAGTGAAGATAAAAAACCCTGGAAGACCATGGGAACTGCCTTTCCCTGAGGCCTGGTGCTGTCTTGCAGCACTGTGAGGTTTTGTAACTTTCCAGCGTCCTCACCTCCAAAACCAACCTTTTTTGAATTCTTTGCAATATCGTGGCATTTTGAGGGATACCTATATGTATCTTACTTTACACCTGTCAAGGCCTCTCTGGATGGTATCCCTTCCCTCTAGTGTGTCAACTGCACCACACAGCTTGGTGTCATTGTCAAACTTGCTGAGGGTGCACTCAGTCGCATTCTCCATGTCACCAACAAAGTTGTTAAGTAGTTCTGGTTCTAATACCTACCCCTGATGAATGCCACTGGCTGCTCTCCACTTGGACATCAAGCTATTGACCACAACTCTCTGAGCATGACCATCCAGCCGATTTTTTATTCACTGAGGGATTCATCCATCAAATCCATGACATTTCAGTGTAGAGACAAGGAGGACATGCAGGACAGTGTTCAATGCTTTGCACAAGTCCACATAGATGATGTTTGTTGCCCTTTGCTCATCCACCACTGCTGTAATCACTTCATAGAAAGCCACCAAATTTGTCAGGCTTGATTTGCCTTTAGTGGCACCATGTTGACTGTCTCCAGTCACCTCTTTATTTTCCGTGTGCCTTAGCATAATTTCCAGGCGGATCTGTTCTTTGATCTTGCCGGAGACTGACTGGCCTCTAGTTCCCTGGGTCTTTCTTATTTCCCTCTTTTAAAATAAGAGTTATGTTTCCCCTTTGCCAGTCAGTGGGAATTTCACTGCACTGCCATGACTTCTCAAAAGGGATGGATAGTGGCTTAGCCACTTTCTTGGCCAGTTGCCTCAGGGCCAATGGATGTGTCTCGTCAGGTCACATGAGCTTGTGCACCTTCAGATTCCTTAGATGTTGTCAAACCCAGTTTTCTACAGTGAGCAGTTCTTCATTGTCACAATCTCTGCTATCACCTTCTGCAACTTAGGTGCTATATCTGAAACACTTGCTGATGAAGACTGAGGCAATAAAGTCATGAGTGCCTCAACATTTTCCATGTTCAGGACAACTGGGTCTCCCATATCTTTCCTGAGAAGGACCCACATTTTCTCTTATCTTTCTTTTATCATTGATGTACATTACTCTTGTCCTCAGCCAGATTTACTTCTGCCACTGCTTTAGTTTTCCTAACCATATACCTAGATGTTAAGACAATTTCTCCATTTTCATCCCAGGCTCCCTTTCCCTGCTTTCACCCTCCGTAAGCTACCTGGTTTTGTTTAAGTTTGTCCAGAAGCTACTTGTTCATCCATGCAGGCCTCCTGGTGTTCTTCCCTGAGTTCCTCTTTATGGGGATGCATTGCTCTTGAGCCTGGAGGAAACAATCCTTAAATATCATCCAGCTGTCTTAGTCCCCTCTCTTCTCCAGGGCTCTATCTCATGGCACTTCACCAAGGAGATCCTTGAAGACACCATAGTCTTCTCTCCTGAAGTCCAGGGTAGTGTTTACAAGCTGTCTTTCATCTGATAGTCCTCCTATGTTTACTGATTAATGCAAGATCATATTATCATTTATATCATAAACTGCAAAGTGTGCTTTTAGATGCAAGGTGTTATCTTTCCTTATTGATGGGATTTAATAACTGGAGTCTTTATCCCAGTGACAGACCCAAACCATGAAAGAATATAAATCAAAGAATAAAGCATACAGGAAAAATATTTGGGCACAAAGTTGGATGATTATCACTTTGACAGCTCTATCCTGCTGTGTGTAGATTGAATAAGACCCAAACGTTGTGTCTCACACTGCTTTTATTTATTTTCTGGTGATACATGTGATGGATCTTCATTAGCTAACAAAAGTTAGAGTCCTCAGACGATACTAGCTGTAATTTCTTTTCAGACTTTAGCTCCCTGTAAATTCATCCCAACGTATCATTTTGTGTTTCACAGGCAGTAGAACATATATCCATAAACAGAGAAATTTAGGATACACTTTTTGTGCATACCTGTAAATCACACTGTTTGAGATCAAGTATGTACAACTTCTTTTTAAACAGGATTGCTGTGAAGATGAAGCAGCCACCGGCAAACATAATTCAGAATTTCCTTCAGAGGAATTGCTTGCACTATTTCTCTCAAACATTCCCAGATCTTCGTTTTCTGACCAGGCTATTCAATCTTCACACTGCAGATTTTCAGCAAAGTTTATTGGTCAATGTCTTCCCCTTGGAAGTCCCCAGGACTCTGATTGAGTCCTGGCCAGTATGGTAGGCTCCAGGGGAGAACTTCTGTCTGCATTTCTACCACAGGGCTCTGAAGCTTTCCCCTCTGCATAGCTTTAATGCTAAATATGCTTGTCCTGTCAGTACAAAACATCTCATAGCAGTTCATTACATTTCTTTTTCAAAGATGCTAAATTTGCATGAAAAACTCCACAGAGCACTGTCTGGGGTCTGCCTGGGAGCAATCAGGCAAATCCAGGAAAAGCTAATACAGTATTTCACTTAAGAAAACTTCTTCTGTACCTCAACTCCATCTTACAATAAAATGTGTAATTCTCACATGGGGCAAATATTCACTGGCTACAAGAACACACACCCATTAGTATTTTTGTTCTGAGTGCAATTTCCTTACTCGTGTTATTCATAAATGTAATAGTCAAACCAGAAACACAAAACCATGTTTGCGAGTCTTCCTGCAAATGTGAAATTCAATGAAATCTAAGGATAGCTCAGACAGAGGAAAGAATTTTGGAGATTTTACTCTAGTTTTGGTTATGACCCTGGGTCTCTCTGCTCTCAAAACAAGACTTAATCAATATATTATCAGGCTGTGAAAAAGTTGAGTCACTCTGCCTTTTACTTACGCAAAAGGTAAAGGGATGAATCATAAAAAAAAGGAGGAAGTAATCACTCTCAGGGACACATCAAAAAATAAGGAACTGACTTAAACTAAGGAATACGTCATCATCCAACAACTGCACATGTTCTACGCAGCTTTTAGTGAATACCAGGCAAGGGGAAAGTAACAGTCCCAACTGGCGTTAAGAGACTGATTCACAAAGAGTAGTTCTTCCTTGGGGAGGCTGATGTCAGGATCACAGCCACGTGCCAGTGAGGAGAGATGGTCCATCATGGAACAGTTTACAGATCCAACATTAGTCTCCCGTTTCAGGACATCAGTGTCTCTAAGGTAAATTTTGCCCTTATCCTTTGTCCATTTTGTGTGCCTGGAGCACGTGTTCCAGGAAATGAGTGCACGTGCCTAGTTTTTGAAAAGAGAGCCATCATTTTCTGGAGTTCTTGAATTTGTAATATATTTCCCTGCCATTACATTTTAGTGATGAGTTTCATAGCCTTGTCTAGATCTTAACCACAGACGTACAGCAGTTGTAATAGCACAATAAAGAAAAAGTTACCTTA
This sequence comes from Sakesphorus luctuosus, assembly GCA_013396695.1. Classification (NCBI taxonomy): domain Eukaryota; kingdom Metazoa; phylum Chordata; class Aves; order Passeriformes; family Thamnophilidae; genus Sakesphorus; species Sakesphorus luctuosus. Next base: position 29,912 of record VWZD01005138.1, read on the forward strand.
TTGTGTTTCCTGGAAGAGTCCTTATGAGGTTTTCAAGGAATTTCTTGTCTCCATTTCTGTCGTGATTTATCTGCTTTCTGGATCTTTACACAGGACAAGATTGAATCTGTCTTGAGCTACTTAGCAGTAGGGGCTCAGACACTCGCCTGTTTGCTAAGCACTATTCCTGAAAGAAATCCTTGGGACCTGTGTGCTAGAGATGCCCCCACTAGAACCAAATGGTTTCAAACACAGACTTGGGGCTTTTGGTACAAAAACCCTATTAATATATATGCTTTATGGTTTTATCCAAGCTTAAAGGATGAGTGTTGCAATGACGTCCTATCAGAGCACAGAAGATAAGATCTGCCCAAGAGTACTGAGGGAACTGCCAGAAATGCTCATCAAGACACTTTCCATCACTTACCAGCAGTCCTGGCTAACCAGAGAGGCCCCAGCGGACTGAAGGTTAGTTAGCAAATGTGACATCCCTCTACAAAAAGGTTTGGAATGAGGATCTGGGGACCTACAGGCCTGTCAATTTGACCTTGGGGGCCGGGGAAAGTTATGAAGCGGATAACCTTGAGTGCCATCACACAATATGTAGAAGACAACCAAGAGCTCAGGCCCAGCCAGCATAGGTTTGTAAAAGGCAGATCCTGCTTGACCAACCTAATCTCATTCTATGACAAATTGACCTGCTTTAGTCAATGAGGCAAGGCTGTGGATTTTCTTTGCCTGGACTTTAATAAAGCTTTTGACGCTGTTTTCCAAAACGTTCTCACAGAGCGTGTCCAGAGTAGGGTAACAGAGCTGGGGAAATGTCTGGAGCACAAGTCTTATGAGGAACAGGTGAGGGACATGGATTTGTTTAGTCCAGACAAAAGGAGGCTCAGAGGTGACCTTATCACACTCTACAACTACCTGAAAGGATGTTGTAGTGAGGGGAAATTCAGTCTCTTCTCCCAGGTAACAAGCAACAGGACAAGAGGAAATGGCTCAAGTTGTGCCAGGGGAGATTTAGATTAGGTAGAAAGAAAAATTTCTTCACAAAAAGGGTGACCAGGCATTGAAACAGGCTGCTCAGGGAGCGGTGGAATCACCTTCTGTGGAGGTATTTAAAAGACATGTAGATGTGGCACTGAGAGAGATGGTTTAGTGGTGGATTTAGCAATGCTGGGTTAACAGTTGGACTTGGTGATCTTAAGGGTCTTTTCCAAATTCTATGATTCTATGAAAACAGCAATAATAATTAGTTTCAGAGGGAATGAATTGCAAATAGCAGTGACCTTTCTGCATTCATAGTGCTGTCTTCATGCTTAGATCTAAGAGGACAAACAGAGCAAATTCAAGTGTCTAAGTCTGCACAAAATCCCAGCAGGATTTGGCACAGCCCCACACAGCTGCCAGCTGGAGATGCCCCACTGCTGAGAGAAGGGAGGCAGATACTGTGATAGGACCGTGGGAAGGGTCTGCAGGACACGATAACCACAGGAACGCATGGCAACTTTGGGAGCTAACCATGAGCCAAAGTCATCTCAATATTTACAAAACCCTTTAACTCACCTGTAACCCTAGCTGGGAATATGGATTTAAAACTCCTTCATTTGAATCAAGGGAAGAAATGTCAGTAATGGAAATGGCATGTAAGAATCTCAGAAACATGGTAAATTGGTATTAACTATCATAATGAGTTAAGAAATGTACCAAAGCATCCAGATGTTGAGTGAACACTGCACTTTGTCACAATTTATTACACTTGTTTAAAAATTCAAAGCTGAAATGAAATTGTATTAATTGAATAGGGAAAAACCTCATCTCTTAAGCAGTACACGTACAGCAATAAAAGTGCTGCTTTAATTGGGGGAGACTAGAAACTGCGTGAAACATAAAACAAGGTAAACTTTACAGGAAGATCCATGTAAACTACTGCACAGATTTCCTTATATCTAATGATTGCTAAGATGAACTCAAAGAGGCAACAATCCACCTACATTTCAGTGGCCAGTTAATTCAATTTGTGCTGTTAAATGGGGGCTGCCTTTTTCACTGGCACTGATGTCATGGCAGAGATTTCACAATTGATTTTTCACAAGCTGTTTGACTATACAATGTCCTGGCATGTATAAAGGCACTTTCAGGGAAAGTATGGAGCTGTATTTGTGCTATCCCAACATCCTGCTGTGATTGCAAGGAAGAGTCTCACCTTTATACACCTGTTACAGTTAGGCGAGAGTGAGAAAGAAAAATTGGTAATTTTTTCTTTAACAGGATCAGCCTGCTTTTTTTCACATTTAAGTGATTCTCTTTTTCTTTTTTTTTTTTTATGTACACACACCCACAAGCCAGCTGCTAAGAGACGTGCCCTGTGCAGGAAGAATGTGCAGGCATAGAGCAGCTGTAGTTCTGCTGCTTGTGAAAGGACAAATGCACAACTGGGTCACGAAGGGCAAGTCTGCAAATTTCCCATTTCAAATAGCAATCAAAATGTGCCCGCTATGGTTTCAGATGTCCTGAATCCCACACAAGGTGAATGCAAGGGAAATAATCCTTCCATTTTGATTGTCAGTTTTTACACCTCCAAGCCCACCAACATGCTCTAATTGAAACAACTATTCCTGGGTCACATAAAAAGAGCCATATTTCTGGTGAAACTGTGAAGATACCAAGTACAGAGAGCCTGCACTGCCACTTACATGCACTGGCAGGCACTGAAAGAAAGTCGATTGAAGCATCTCCTTCTGCCCCTTCATTCTCTGTAGAATGTCATGGAGTTTCTAAGCTGGGAAGAGGTCACTGCCTCCAACAGTGGTCCTGCCCCTTGGAGTACAGCAGTAAAATGACCTACACCAAAATGTTTTGGATATTGGAATTATCATGTGCTTTTTTTCAACCAGTCCCTAAATGGGGGGGGGAAAAAAAGGAAAAAACACAAAGCAAAAAAAAACATGAAGAAAGGAGTGTGATTACCAATCTAACCAACAACACAAATCACCCCATCTCTTATCCTGGGAGTGACTGAGGATACTTCCTACAGGACTTCTGCATCTTGTGGAGAACTGTTCAACTACCATGCACCCACAAGGACAGCAGAGTTTGCTTTTAGAAGTAAGTGTCCAGCATTGTACAGAAGGCCTGAGGCCACTGAGCAGCACCCACCTTGAATTAAGATGTCATCTTGTCTCCTGCGAACAGAGAGTGAGCAGGGCTGAGAGCTGGCAGGCAAAGGCTCAAAGGCTTGCAGAGCACTTTCAACCTCCTAAACCCCCTGTAGTGATAACTACCGGCAGCATGTTTATTTGCAGCTACCTTGAAGAAAAAATGGAAGGTTTTGACATAGTGTTTGAGACAATCCAGCAGGGAGGATGAGCAGAGAGAGGAGGGTTGTGGGGGTCTTCCCAGCTGTGCAGCTTGTGAATTTTGGTGAGAAAGCTGCATGCCAATGAACCATGGGAGCAGCTGTGTGTGACAGACCTGAGGAATCCATGCCACTCATGCTGCCTGGTTTCAAGAACTTCTACCACTGTCAACCTCCACTGCAGCTTGGTGCTAGATGTGTTTGAAAGTCCAAGCCCACAGGCCATGGCTGGCTCCTTGTCTCTGCATGGCTTATGTCACGTACGTTAGAGGCAGTCTCTCAGCAGGCAAAATAAATTTGACCTATCAGTAAGAGTTTGACTAGATCATCCTTAAAGCAGATGGGTCCTCAAAGCAGATGGGTCACAAGTGCAAAATGCAAAGTCTGAAACACTCTGAATTGTGCAAGCAGAACAAAGAGCACTTCAAGGGAATTGAAGACTCTGGACCTACAGCTGACCTGAGGCCCCACGAGAAATCTTTCCTCTTTGAGGAACTGGGATCTTGAGCACCACTGTCACAGCCCAGTAGCTGGTTTCAGGAAGACTGAGTTTGACAGGGAGACATTTCCCCTTTCATGTGGCTCTAATTCTGGTGCCGGTGATCCTTTTGGTGTCGTGTTTGAACAGGGGAAGTTTGGAGGCCAAAGGCAGCTTCGGATTTTGTCACCCAGCAGCCTGTGTTGGCTGTCCATACCATCCATTGCACATCCCTGTCCATTCATATTACCCACCTGTGGCAGCCAGGTTCATTTTAATCACCCCAGGACTGTACACAAATCTCTCAGGCTTCACCAGAACTGGTGGATCAGAGTGCATAACCCTTAAAGCTCTCAAGATCTGGTGTGCACCCCATTCAGTCCTGCTCTCTGAACCATGATCCTTCTCTCATGAACTCCTCACTTTTCTAAGCCACACTCTGGTGCCTCAAAGACGATTCCACATTCTCCTTGAACAGCTCTTCTGTTTCCCTTTTGACTAATTATGTAGCCATGGGCAGGGGTTTATGTAAGTGTTGTCCTTGCAGAGCAGAGTAGAAGTTACTTCACTCAAATGCCACAGTACCCACTCCAGTCTGGAATTTCTTCAGAATTTCTTCCTATTTGTATGAAACCTGGAAATGGTAAGTGCTTCACCTTTTTTTCCATTTTCCCTGCTACACAGGAGCATTTAACATCCCTCCTTCAAAGAATTATCAAGCTCACTGCACACTGCCTGTCTGATGTAAGTATGGGGAAGGGCACTGGAGCTCAGCACATGGAAGGGAAGGCAAAGAGCTGGGTTTGTTCACCCTTAAGAGGCTCAACAGAGGAAACAGCCTGAATCATCTGAGGGGCAGATGGTGGTGAGACAAGAGGTAATGAACCCAGGGAAAATCCTAATTAGACAGGAAAAAATTTCTTCCTGTAGAAATGGAAAAAGTGACTGGACAAGGCCCAGGGCAAACTGATTCAGTTGGATCCATGTTGACTGAAGGTTGAACTAGACGACCCACTTCTGATTTAAACTGTTCTGTGATTCTATCTTTTCATTTACGAGTTCAAACACTGTACATGATAAGACTCCTCTGGGAAAGAGCCTAATTAACAGCAACAGCAGAACAGCCAATGGGAGCCAATGGGAGATGAATGGATTTTACTCATCATTGTGCTTCTTAATGTTTTACACAGTGAGGAAAGCATGAGCCTTTAGTAAAGGCCAAAGAAAACTTATCCCTGTCTTGTAACACTTGTGTCCCTGTTCAGACATTTTCTATCTACAATATTACATTTTGCATTCTCTAGGGCGATACTTAAGGTTCACTACAACATTACTGGTGTTTTTTAGAGTTTCAGGTTATTGAGACAGCAACAGTTTTTGTAATTCATACTTTGCAATGCACTGCTTGCTTGTACTTTAGTTATTAATTTTCCATGACTCATAATAAATTTAGAAACTGTATTGATTGGGGTTTGTATGGTTAAAAATCCTTCAGGAGTTATGTTGATAGCAAAAAAATACTTATTGATATAAAAACATTCTATGACTTGTTGGTATAAAAAGCCTCTCAAAGATTTTACTGAAAAATTCCACCACTGTGAAATTTTAATGAACATAACATGAAAAGGCTCTAAACATAACAACCTGGAATCAATTTTCTGCATTAATAACCTCAGGTACTTAAATGCAGGACATTCTCTTTCAAGAAAGCTCTGCCGTGTTCAATAGACATGGAAGACATTTTTTTAATCTGGCACAAGGAGGAACCCTCTAAGTGGAATTGGCTGGGATCCAGGTAAGAAGCAGACAGTGGTAGTGCAGGTGTTGTCAGCCTAATGGAGCACAAGAGCATGAAAAAGGCACCTGTACTGAGTTGGGAAGCAGTGAGAGTCTCCAGAGAGGCATTCACTCGTATCTACTCAGAGGGACATACCTGGGAATAGGCAGCTGATACCTGTGCTTCTTTGGGTGCAGTAATTATCATTTGCAACAGGCACAAAAATAAGCACAGTCATTTTTTTCCACAGAGCCCTGTTGGCAGCAGTCAGCTTGGGAAGACTGTGGTGCAAGCTCTTGGTGCTCTGCCCAGGTTCTAGCCCTGCCTCTGCAGGCAAAGTACCACAGCTGCAGCTGCTGTTGCAGATTCTTGGAAAGAGCCGTAAATCCTGCTATGGTTGGTGCCTCTTGTACAACCATCTGCATCTAAGACAAAATAAGGATGTAGGTTATCCACCAATGCCTATTTATGTCCCTCATTGCATTGAGTGGTGGTAGGAAAACAACTAGAGAGATGCACCTCCTATTTTTAACACATCCATAGACCACTAAATTTTTTTATGCATCGTGCGTGGCTTATATCCTTTCTAAATCACAGCCTGCCCTGGAAGTTGTTTCTTTTACTGTTTGATTTTTAGGAGAGGGAACAAAGTGAAAGTGGCACTGAGCAGAGAAGTACAGAATGTATACTGACCGTATAGAGAGAGACAAAACTTGAGGAGAAGACATCTTAATATTGCAGTGAACATTTTTTAAAGGGAGACAATAATGTGTATTAGCAATGGAAATAAATTCCACTTATTTCCTCATAACTTCATTAGGAGCTAGTATTTAGAGAGCATAAATGCCTTGGGTAAATCCCTGTAACACTTCCTTTTATTTGCCTGCATTACATGTTTTATTGCTCCAGGGTTCTCATCTACAAACACAGAGTGCTCAGAATTAAGACAACTCAAAACAATAATTTAGCAGCATACTAATTTGTATACATACAAATAGAATCATTCCATCAGCTTTAAATTATGAAGAAAAAGGTTAGTTAAGAGCTTAGTGATGTATTTAATAGCTAATGCTACATAAGAAAAGAAAAAAGTTTCTTACTTCTGACTTTGTCCCAAACATTCCATCAAACAAGGGTATTTTCTTAATGATTACAAAGCAAAATTAATGATCCATGTTATTGAGGCAATATAAGCTCCTCAACAGAGCCTATTAATAGCTTCCCTAGTCGCTCTGCCCATGGTCTCACACAGCACTTGCCAAATACCAGCTACCACGGGTGCCCCACCGCAAATCCATCACACCGTCCTGGGAAAGAAACGCGGCTTCCCACAGTCCTGAACACAATCCAGCTAATACTGTGGAGCTCAGAGGCAGCGGCTGGAGGATGCGGGACACTTGTGGGGCAGAGCTGCAGAGCTCAGCAGGGTGAGGGCTGGCACAGGCACACAGCCCGCAGCCCCTGGGAAAGAACCTGCTGCCCCTCTCCTTGGTGCAACAGGCTCCTTCCCGCAGCTCCCGGCGAGACAAGACGTGGCGCACAGGGGGTTTGTGAGAGGCAGTGCTGTCCGGTGGGAAAAGCAAGAGCAGGACCTATTCTTGGCTTTGCCGACCGCTGATCGTTTTTCTTTCCCCAGACGTTTATCATGGGCTAAATGTGGTTAATTTTGTGAAAACCTTTGAGACCCCTTGACAAAGAGGGCTCTGTGAGAACTAGATACTCAGCGATTTCAATCCTATTTAAAAGGGAACAAATCAAGCCCCCCTTCCAGATTCCTCACGTCATGGTGTGCCTTGAATACTGATGTGCAGCCTCTCACGCTGGTTTGTTCAATGGGTTGAAAAAGTGAATAGGGACAGAACAAGGAAGCACTTTACTTGTGATGGCAAATATGGTGACAAAGTACCATCCTCATGACAGCAGGAATGTGGTGGCCTTTTAATCTCACTGGCTTTCCCTGCAATGCTGTTGCCTTCTTTTACCTGCAGGCACTTAGCACAGTGAGGAAAAACACCACATGGAAGAAAAACACTCAGAATAATATTGCATCCATTCTTCTTACTGAACTGTGAGGACTACCTGATCTAGTTGAAAATAAACCTACTAATTGCAGGGAGTTTGGACTAGATGACCTTTAAAGGTCCCTTCCAACCCAAATTATTCTATTATTCTGTATATACAGATTATGACCTTTCCCTAGCACTGTTTACTGAAATAAAACAGAAGGTGCAGAGTTTCATTCTGAGCCAGCACTTTCACCAGTCTTTTTGTCATGCCACAAAATGGAGACCAAAGCATGATTCTGAATCCACTAGAAATCTGAGGTGTTGCCACCATCAGAAAATCAAATAAAGGGCATTTGCAGAAGGATGCATCTTTTGGTTCCCTGTGAGCACAATCAACAAGGGGCACTTTTGAAAGCATATTTTTTTTAAAAGAATTTTTTTTCTTTAACAAATTCCTATGCACCAGGAGGTAATTTGACTGTGACTTCCAGGATAAACAGAAAATGCAGTGTGAGAATCAGCTGAGGAGACAAGCCTCTCATTGTATCCCACTGTATTTCTGCTGAAATCTTATGACTTCTTATGCACTTTAACATTTATTAGACATTATATTTCCGAGTTCCACTTTATATTTGTCATTCCAAGATCTTTTTGTACAATATAGACAGATTAAATGGCAAAAGACTCTTGAGCAAAAAAGGAAAGACAATTCAATAATTGCTAAACAATTGCTGTAATTTCAAGCTATAAATATAAGAACGGATAAATATTCAGCAGTGTTGGGAGCGAGAGCTAAAACTGGAAACAAAACATTTGCTTCTATTTTCCAGCAATAGCACTTCCATCTTCCCTACAATACACAAAAGACAGAAAGTTCCTAGTGAGACAGTATTGAAGCAACAAATTGTTGGTTTACCATGCTCAAAATATAATCATGTAAAGTCATATCTCTTTTTCCTAATTACTCAGATGGAAATGACTAAGTCGTGAATGCAATCTAAAGACTGGTGAAGTGTCCTGCCTACAAAATGTCATTCTGTTGAAAACACTGTGTTCTTTGGGTAAGTCTGCTGGGGGAGCAAACTCCATTTTGGGTGACATATGAAAACCTTCTTCTTTTGTTTTCCCAACTAAATAAAATGTGATGACAGACATAAACACCCTCTGAGGCATACATCACCTTAAACTCAAACAAGTGGTCTTACCACTACTTGAGAAATTAATTTCACATTTTCAAACAGAGATGTATCACTTCCTCTGTATGGAAGCATTAAATGAAAAATTTATTTTAGAATCAGCTCCACAAGTCCACTAACACTTTCAAGGCGTGTTACAAATTTAATTATCTACAATAGCAAGGTTATTTAAGTCATGCAACTGCATAATTAAGGTCTCTTCTGGTTTATCATTAGGAGAGATTAAATACGTTTAAAGCATGACTTAATTTTTATCTACTTTTTCTACTTTGTCACCTGACATTTCTTGGTAACCTTTCATAGGACAGAGAACAAAAAGGAAATGTTTTGTCCCCCTCTTCAGTAATAGCCATTGCTAATTTCCATTATAAGTGGTTTTCCTCAGGCTTTGTCAAAAAAGAATTGCATTGATAATAAGTAATTTATTTCTGTGAACAGTAAAACCTTGACTTTACAGCTGATAATAAACAAGTGAATATTTTCCTTTAGCAACAAAAAAATTGGAACGTTGAAATGATGTCAGAGTGGAACCTGACAATTACCATTGATGAAGTGGGTGCTTTTTCCATAACGGAGTAGCAGCAAATTCTCAAGACATGGCAAAAATGCTGAAGGTGTTTACAGGCACTTATGTACATAGTGAATGAGTAAAAGACATCTTGGCATTGAATATGAATCCAAACCTAGAAAATTAAGACAAGCATCTTGAAAGCAAGTCAGCAGTGGCCAAATTATGTTCAAGATCACCTTGCTATGGAGGAGGCAAGTAGGGAAAGGTAGATCTTCTGTTAAAGCATTGTGCAGCAGGAAAACTGTGATATTATTGCAATCACAAAGAGCTGGTGGAATGACTCATACAACTGGAATGCTGCAATGGATGGCTGTAAACTCTTCGGAAAGGATGGGCAAGGAAGGAAAGGTGGTGGGGTGGCCTTGTAGTCGGGGAGTGTCTCGATTGTCTGGAGCTTAATGACGGTGACAAGAGAGTTGAATGTACATGGGTGATAATCAGGAAAAGCCAACAGGGCACGCATCCTGGTGGCAGTCTGTTACAGTCCCCCAAGCAGGATTAAGAGGCAGATGAAATATTCTGTTGGCATCTGGGAGAAGTCTCATGATCACTAGCCCTCGTTCATGGCAGACTTCAGCTTACCAGACATCTACTGGAAATACAATAGCCCAGAGAGGCAACACTCCAAGAGGTTTCTGGAGTGTGTGGAAGATAACTTCCTCATGCAGCTTGTAAGTGAGCTAACCAGGGAAGGTGCCCTGCTAGATCTGTGAACAGAAGACTGGTGGGTGACGTGATGGTTGGAGGCTGTCTTGGGCATAGCAACCACAAAATTATAGAGTTTTTGATTATCTGAGAAGTAAGGAGGGTGTGGTGAGCAGAACTCCTGCCTTGGACATCCTGAGAGCAGACCTTGGCTTGCTTAGGAGACTGGCTGACAGACTCCCCTGGGAGTCAGTCCTGAATGGCAAAGGAGTCCAGGAAGGCTGGTCATTCTTCAAGAAGGAAATCTTAAAGATGCAGGAGCAGGTTGTTCACATGTGCCAAAAGACAAACTAGCTAGGAAGAAGAGTGACCTAGGTGAACAGAGAAATTTGGCTGGAATACTGGGAAGAAAAGGAAAGTTTATGACTTTTGGAAGAAGGGGAAGGCATGGTTTACAAGCAATAGTGGAAGACAAGACAGCTAAAAGTACAGGAGGGAGCAATTACATCCTACTTGATTTGAAGGTAGCTTTCTTGCTTGGTTTTTCTTAATATTTGAAGAAAGAGGTGGCACCATTTCTCATGTCACTTTCTCATGTGTATGGCCTATTCTCTGCTGGGCAGTGTGTGGGAAAATAAAGAAACAAACTCCAGGTGATGAGCAGCCAGCACAGGAACACTGAGATACAGTGCCACATGAGCACATGCAATATCCAGAGCAGTAATCAAGGCTGTGGATGAGCTGTACCCGGTTCCCCTGGAGAACCATTGTCTGCTCTATACACCCCAGAACCCATTATGCCAGACAAGAGAAGGAGGATAACCATCATCTTTATTGCTAGAACTGTAATGTAGAAAAATGTCATTAATAAGAGCATGAGTCTCACCTGCCCATCCCTTCCTCCTGCCTTTCTATGACTCCTCCATGCCTGTTGAAGTTCCATGTCCACATATACACTAATCCAATATGGGAACAAAGCTCATTTTAAACAAAGAGGAAAATATTATGTATCAGAACCTTCAAAGGCTACACATGAAAAACCAAAGACACAATTTCACCTTACTTTTGCTAGTGGCCTCACCACTGCCTTTTTTCTTACCCCCAGCCTATATGTTGTTTATGTGTGAGGTTCTATAGTGACATCTGGTTTTAATACAGGGTTTTCCACCTCTAAAATTCCTGCTGATATTGCTAACTCTGTCTTCAGATCGGGAGACAGAAATCTGTCTCTGTTCCAGTTGTCTGCTTCATTTTTCTCTTGGATGTTCCCATTGTGCTGCATAAGTTCAGCTGCTGCAGGGTGGACAGCAAATATTCCAGCCCCACAGCTGCCCAGACACCTTGGCAGTTTCTAAGACAGCTCCTAGTATACATCATTTCATTTTACAGCTTGGCAGTTTAAATCAGTGCCATTTATCTCAGCACCTGTGAACTCAGGGTGTTGAGCAGTCGCTAGACAAGTAGCAGCAGGGATAATTGGAAGGGATAGGATGGGCTGCCAGGGACGGAATCTGCCACAGACATCTCTACTTAGGATTGCTATAGGCTGCCTGTCAAACAGGAGTCATGAGATGCACTGGTCAACAGAGAGCAGCAAGTGCTTTGCTCAAGTGGAGATTGCACCTCACATCGAGTCACATCAGTGTGTGTGGTGGCCCAGATCTGGCCACCAGTTTTCCACCAAGGCTATGAGACTGAAAGACTTCCAGTGAGAGCAATGAGATAGACATAGCCTCCTGGAACAAGCACTGGTTCAAAAGCAGGCTGATGTGGTCAGCTCCGCTTTCAGTCTGAGTATTAGGAATAGCAATAAATGGACAGTGATTGCTTTAATTAGGAGAAAAGCCCAGTAAGCTCTTCTCTCTTTATTCTCCTACTCCATGAACAGCTTTACTTTAACAGAAAGCACATTAGATCCTCAACAGAAACACAGCAGAGCTTGTACTGTGGGAATGCAGCTGCTAAGCAACCTTACCAGTATCCTGTCTATTCCTGCACTGTAGATGTGAATAATTACTCCTCCATGTAACCCTGGTCTTCCTGTCACTGCTCTTCCACAGCTGTATACTGTTGTAACTGCAAATGGGCCCAAAACAAACCCCAGAGCTAAAATTGTTCTCATACTTCAGGAAATCTGGCAGGAAATCCAAACAGGTGTCTGCCCTCCCTGGCTACAACTGGATGAAGTGGAGCCCTAAACATAAACAACCAAAACTTTCAAGGCTGTGTTTTTGTTTCAGATTCTGTGGCTCAAGCCAGTCTGTAGCTGATCTCTACTGACAGTGATAACTTTTAAAAGCCAACCCATAAGCCAAACAATTTTCCCAGACTTTAAAAAAATTGTTGCAAAGAGATGACGGTAATTAAGCCATTTACCGCATTCACTGACTATTCTGTCCACTCTTCCTGGATGTGAGCTAGTGCTTTTTCGTAGGAGGAGGAGATTTTATCACACAACTGAATGACAGAAACTTAAACACAGTGTTTAGGGTAAAAGAATGGATCACTGCCCTCTTGACACATCTCCATATTAACAAAAGAAATGAGCATTACCCAACTTCATCTCATTGTCTGTGAGAGTTTCCAGAGATTTACTTCCTAAGAATCCTGGTCTATTTAAGATCTCCAGATTAGGAACTGCACAAGATTTAAAAAACAAAATTTCATAGAAAGATGAAAGTCTGCTGACTATACTTCAGAAATACATAGAAAGCTCTTTGTTTTGAAGAGTAAATTTGCAGCACCATAATACTAAGACATAGTAAAGTTACATCCCTGGGAATGCAGAACTTAATCTGTCACTAGGATATTGCATTTCTAATAAATATATGATTTTAATATCGGATTATATAACTAACAGTCATTACTAAAAATATTATTAGTATTACATTACAAAGATTGAAGTATCTAATATTGAAGGAGTCAATATTTATAAAAATAAGTGTCTAGCACTGAGCCTCATGTGGCATTACAAGGTAGCTGGGAGACACATTCACTCTGGAGAGTTTTACCCACAAGAAATATTATTCCAGTTCTTAGAAATTACAATCTCAAGACAATAGTTTTTCATTTTTTTCTAGATATGTGGAACTGAAAATTTTCCATGACTGAGGATTGCAATACAGTGCAGTTCAGCCCAGTGATAACAACTTTAATTTTCCTCAACACCTGTCACAGAGCCATTAGAAAGCATCAGGAGAATCTAGCAGACTGAGTCCAGGTGGAAACCCCCTTTGTCTGGACTGTAAACACTAAAGTAGGAATACCTCTTACCAAGGCAGGAAGGCAACTGCCTTTGAAAAACAGTATTGAGGTTGAAGAGCAGGAACTTTCTGGGAATGAGACACTGCTTTCTGACTGCAGGCAGGCCATTTAACTTCCCAGTTATCATGCATCTGTCCAAGGTAAGCAAGTGGCCTAACTGCCAAAGCTGGCAGCTATCAGTGCAGGAGGAGATTTACAGAGGCAAAGAAAAGTGCTTTTACTTGGATAGGGCCATGACATTTTACCTTCATCAAGAACTTCTTGTCTGTGTTCCCCTCTCTATTCTGACTAGAGATGTGGAATAGCTCATACATAAAATCACCAACAGCAGATTCCCATGGGCTGACACGCCCAGAGCAAGGAAGAATGGAAGCTCTGCCCACACCAGAAGGAAATCACTGCACTTCCTCCTTCACAATTTCCACATCTGCCACTGTTTCACCAGAGAATATGCATTTATTATAGATCACTGGCACCGCTAAATTAAATTTATTTTAAACATTGAATGTTAATCTCAGGAATGCCTCAGTCTGTTTTAGTGCTGAAAACCAGTTTCCAGAGAATCACAGAAGTGTTTAAAGTTGGAGAAGACCTTTAAGATGACTGAGTCCAACCATTAACCCAGCACTGCCAAGGCCACCACTAAACCATGTCCCTCAGTGCCACATCTACACAGTTCTTAAATACTTCCAGGGATGATGACTCCACCACCTCCCTGGATAGCCTGTTCCAGCACTTGACAACCCCTCTGGTGAAGAAATTTTTCCTAATATTCAGTCTAAACCTCTGCTGCAGCAACTTGAGGCAGCTTCCTGTTGTCCTATTGCTTGTTACTTGCGAGAAGAAACCAACTCCCACCTTGCTACACTCTCCTTTCAGGTAGTAGTAGAGTTATAAGGTCCCTTTGAGCCTCCTTTTCTCCAGCCTCAGTTCCCTGAGCCACTCATAAGACTTGTGCCTTTACGAACATAACACTGTGACTATTCCGTGTGCAAACTGTACTGATCTAGGGACCTCATTTTCTACTGTTCATGCTGCTATTAAAACAATAAATGCATGCTTCCCCCCCACCAAGAAGCTAAAAATCTCTATGACTACTATAGCTTTGGTCTTACAGCGAATTTTACGTTCTAACTCTCACAGAAAAAGGCACATGAATAACATATTTGTATTATAGGTTCTGTTTTCATTGCAATTTAGAAAATTAATTCACACATGCACTACTGCTGCAAGACAGGAAACTACCTGTTTCATCCTATCACTGACATCCAAGAAATCAGTATTAGCCAGGTGTTAACTAGTCTATATGCATTGGGGGGAGGGGAAGGGGGGTGTGTTACTCTAATGAAACAGATTTTAATAGTTTTTTAAGTGTCTCTAATTTCTCCACGTTGAAAAGGCAGTTACCTTTCTATATGCCTGCATCAGGCTACCCAATAATGAGGGAATGAAATGCATTTTTGTCCTGAAGAATGGGCATCTCTTCCATTCCTGGGTGAAACATGGAGAAGTTGTAGAGAATTCACTAGGAGTCATTTGATAACTGTTAAAGGTGAGGAATACAAAGGTGTCGAAATGAATGAAAACAGAACTGTTCGCACTGAACAGGACACTCAGTTTCTGGGGATGCAAATGCTCCATCCTAACCCAGTCCACTCCAAGCATGGCAGCACTGTGCTCTGTGGGGTCATTTCACTCTTCCCTCATCTCATTCAAACTCCTTCCTAGTTACTTGCACACAAGCCACGGGGAAGCCCCTGGACATTCCAGTTGCCCACATATGCAATGCTGAAATCCACTTGTGAGGGCAGATTGTGAGGGCATTGCTCCAGCAGTCTTGCCCACTGTTTTTCTTGGCATATGTGCAGTAAGTGTTTGGCAGTAATTAGCAGGGTGGCTTTGCAATTTTTTTCTGGTATAAAACTTTTGTTATGACCTTCATTTGCAATAATCTTAGCATTCAATAAAAAATAGTGTTAATGAAAACATGTTTATGAGGCATTAACATAGCAACAAATACAAAAATCATATGTAGTTTTAAAAAAATTACTAAATACTTTTCTCATGATTCCTCTATTTAAAATATTTATTCTAAATTATTTATACTGACCTTCTGAGCAAATCTAGCCCTTAAATTTAAGCTGCACTACTAAATGTAATAGTAACCTTATCAACAGAGCGCTTAAAGTCGCATGCCTCATATAACATATTAAAAATACTCTTCATCTCTGCTGTTCTTCTGCTATGCTTACTTAGCACATGAAATTTGGGGGCCCTTGGTGCCAGACACATTAGGCTTTTTTATCCCTTCCTCTACTCCAGACCCTTTGCAGACAATTCTCTGTCCAGAGAGAAGACACAATCGGCTGTTGGGACAAGAGTCACTGGCAGAGCAATCCTGTCCCTTTTCCTCTAGGGACAAGGTTCATCCTGCAGGATATTGATTGGGCAGCTTTTTTGTGTACTACAGAAATGTTCTGAACCTTGGTGTGTCCTGGAGGGCATAGGCTCTTTGGGCTTATTTTTAGGGTTCATATTAAATCTGAGATCTATTACCTGGCAATCCACAGTTGTGGAGGACAAGGGTTCTGAAGATTCATGGGAAAATTCCTGTTTCGTGCTGTGCAAATGTAAACTTTACTTCTCATCCTTTACTAGTTATCATCCCATTAGCAAAAGTATCCATTTAGCCCCCATTTATGTTGAGCCTTTTAAATATCTGTCTTTGTGATTTTCAAGCTTTGGTATGGTCCACGTTCAAACACTGACTGATACCACTCTTATCTAAGTTAACTCATTTTGGGTTTTATGATCAAAGGTTAGAACACATGGTGAGGTGGTAGGGAGAACTAAAGGCATAGACACTCTTGAATTGGAAAAGAGACTGACTGGCATAGGATGTTTATCTTAGGAAAGGATAAACCAGACATGATAAACAGATATGACCCAGTCAGGCATCTGCAGTGCTTCCTTCAGTGAACTTCAACCATCCCAGCTGGTGTGTCAGGGAGATGTTTTAAAGCCTTTTCTAGTCTTCCTGGATGGATAGCTGGATAATTGAGTTATAACGGTACTTGTAAATACTGCTAACCTCAGTGCAAGTAGTGATTTCAACCTTTTGATTACCTGCCAGGAGTGCCAAGCATAGGGAAGGAAATGAAAGCACAGAAAAAGTAAAGCAACTCTTCTCAGGGCAGGCATACTTTAGAAATACATACTTAAAAACATCCTTAACACAGTATCAGGGAATAATAGATATAACCAGGCCAAACAGCTTGGGGGGATGTTTGTTACCACTCTCTATTCTGCAAGCATATTCAAAGTCAACTCCCTTGAGACAGTAAAATTCCATCTATCCTCCTTCTAGCCTTGAACCACAAAGGAACAGAAAGATCAGTGGTTCTGGCACCTTTTGATGGAAATTAAAAACCCTGCAATTTTCCTGTTTACATTACAAAATTAACCATAAAATTCATAGAGACTGAACACTAACAGAATGGTTTGCTATGTTTTATGCATACCATGCATTTTAATTGAATGATCACCTGTCTATACATGTTCTGTTACTTTCAGTGTCTTGATTTATATCCCTAGAAACTGACTGCCTGCTCCAGACCAGAATAACACCAAAACCCCCAAGTTTTTTGACCATTTTAATATTGCTTAGAGTTATGTTGCTCTCATTAAGCTTGCTAATGTAAACAACAGAATTAAACCAATTACTCCAAAAGGCTTTGTTGCCGTGTTGCACAGATTTTGAGAGTAGGAAACATAAAGGATGGAAGCAAGAGTTCAGAGAGATCCATGCTAGGGAATACAATGTTAAAATGCCTGATATTGCACATACCACAAGGTCTCTACCCAGTTGTGCATTTCAGAGTTTAACAGGTTTTGTTTGCACCTTCAGCTATCTCACTTACTTCTATCACTTTTCAACAAAATTGTCCTGTGCCATCACCTTCACCCAGGGCAGATATTCACACTCCTAGACCATGGAATAGCTTCTGGCCATCTATTTACAACAGGTACTGTAGCATGACTTAGGAATTTTGTCAGGGGAACATACTGGCTCAGGACTTATGATGCTCAGAAAGGTTGGCAGTAGTCTTGCTGACAAATCTGAAATGGAGTGCAAACCTCACAGAGAAGGTGCCAGTGGAAGTCATGTGCTATCAGTGAAACTGTGCAGGATACAGGCCTTCATCCAAGATCATCATCCCAAAACTGAAATGCCAGTTTTACAGACAGTAAGCTGGTGAGCAGTATTCTGTTATGCAGCATTCAGCAGAACAGTTTAGCTAGTAATATACAAATATACAGGGGGTTTTCCTCTCAGACTTCAACTTGAATGTGTCTGTGACTAAAACTGTGCTTTCTGACTGACCTGAAATTTAAAATCAGTCTAAACTCTGATCTGCTTTGCCAGATGTGCCATATGTTTATGGCTCTACATTGTGCAGGCTAACTCAAGCAAAAAGAGGAGGCAGACTAGAACATTACAAAGCCAAGGTCCTATAGCAAATACTTCTTTAAGCCTTTTATTGCATTTGAGTCAGTATGTAACTCTGTCCTGGAGGTAACTATTAAAGAGGTAACTGTTTTAGACACTGCCCTGAAATACAAGATTATTAAATGCAAAAAGGGTGAACTTGCCATCTGGAGTGGTGCAAGCTGAATACAAGAGTCACTTGCTACATTTAAAATGACAGCCCAATTCACAAGAGGAATTACCAGGAGAACAAAGTGGACAAACGTCCTTTTGATCATTTCCTTGAATTTCCTAGCTCCATGTGCCCATGTTTGCCTACTGTCAGGTAAGTACTGGGTGTTTCATGTGACGGTTAAAAGGCCAGTGCTATTTTTAGCCATGTACACATTGCAAGGTAGCAGAAATGTAGGGCAATTCACACCGGCACGGCACAGGCAATTCTCGCCTGAAAGCACGCAGCTCTCAAACTGCTGCTTGAAGAGAGAGGACCACTGGCCCTTTCAAGCTTATAGTATCTCTATGTCAAAAGCTAGTCCAAATACACATGCCCTGAAACACAAGTGGCCAAGTGAAGTAGGTGTTTTGTCTGGGGCTCTGTTTAAGCTGACAAAGGGCTGAAACAGGGCCACCATATGACCCTCACAAGCAGCCTCCCTCTGCCTTTCCAACCTGAAACACTTAGGTCTGACCAATCTGTTTTAAATTCCATGTTGGCACTGGCTCCAGGTTCATGCAGAATGCAGAAGAACTCTCAGAGGGCACCAAGCTGGGCAGATCAACACCCACCTCTATCTACTCACCTACAGGCCAGCAGCCAGGGTGAGGATTCAAGGGCATGGGCTCGCTAAGGGCAATTTAACAGGGCCACAGGCCAGCTCTAGGACATTTTGGACAACATGCTAACTAGAGGCATTCAATTTGTTAGTAGGCCATAACAGAGACTCTTTTCATTCCATAAGGACATTATTGGGCACTGTTTCATCTCCTGACTCCTGTGTCCTTCTGATAAGTTTCTCTGGTACTTAGACGCAGAGGTTGTTTTGAGCTGCAGTGGAGTTGTCATTCTACATGGAGTGGCATGAAGGAGAGACAGCAGTAATTTTTTCTGGTGGCTTTGGGCAATGAAGTAGCTTTTGCTGCTGGGAGGAGAGAGGAAATGCAGATATGACCACAAGCTGGTCCTTGAAGGTGACAGATGAGTTTGATGTCAGTGCAGAAGGTTACCTAAAAGGACAGATAGGCACGACAGCACCAGAAGAGGGAGCTGAGTCCTGCAAAGACAAGTGACATCAGACAAATCAACCATGCACACTTTGTACACTTCAACAGGCAAAGGAAGAATTGTTGTTTGGGGTAGAGCTAAATACAATGAGATGCAGCTGGTAAAACAAAACCATTATTGGCAATAAATGTTAGGATGAAATGATGAGCAAGTTGCACACTTAAAATGAAAACATGATTATGAAAAAAAAATCTGCGCCCAATCTGCCATTTTACCACACTACAAATTCTAATTTAACTGCAGAAATATATGTTTGAATTAAGCTGAATGGAGTTCATGTAGAGTTATTAACCGAAAGGCTCAGAGTGAGAGAGGTGATGGCTTAGCTATCTTTCAGTAACTGTCTGCAGATTATTTAAGATCTGTAATGTGCTTTAAAGATGAAAACCACTGAGTGCTTAGTAAATTAGAACAAAAAAAATCCCCAATAATGGCATCTATTAAATTACAAAATAACCTCTCCAGGGAAGCCTCAGAAGTATTGTCACTAAATAAATTTAAAACCGAACAGCTTGAAATGTGTTTACTATAGGAAAGAGACCTGCATTGGCCCCAGGGAAAAGAGAGGAAATGTCCTAAGGCTTCAATAGTCTTTTATCTCCATTTTTTTATTGCTCTTTCCTGATGCACAAGGGAGAGAGATGATTATTTAAACTCTTTTTTTCCCCTCTGGAGCCGTCTAGTGAAATGTGCTGACAAGTACTATCCATCGACTGTGTATTTCAGGTAATTCACAAGGCAGGCAAGTACGGGGGCCCACATTCCTTGACAAAAAGCACACATATGCTGGAGGAAGAGGCAGCTTCTCTTTGAGACCAAGACAAGCTGCCAGCCTTTGTCATTTTCAAGGCAGGCCAGAAAAAATTTTACCCAGACACACTCCAGACAGATGCACACAGCAAGCAGCAAGCAACAATTTAGTCAGTCCTAGGCTGTCATGGGATGCTCAGAACAAAAGGAAGATGTAGCCTTCCCTTTTTCCTTACAGTCCTGCTGCATCTGGTCTATGCAAAAAAAGCAGCTCTCTTCTCTTGCTATCACTGACAAGAGTCAGGATGAAGATTGTTTATATTGACAATGGCAGAGGGAGGGACAGGATGAAGGGGAACAGGAATCTAAAGAGCCAAGTCAGCTGGTAGAAGGGATTCACACAATGCCAATGCCAACTTTTACACAGCAACAAGAAGCTCAGTTGGTTTGTCTCTGATTTTCCATTAGCTCAAAGCTACACCCTTGCCTGGGATGGTTATGTATTGCAGCTCCCATCCTGTGTGCACCTCACAGCAGCTGTATCTGCCTTAAAATACCATAGAGCAGGCTAGAGGCTTCAATGAGGTTTTTTATAGCCTCCAGGTAAGGGCTGCTTCAAGTGCCCTGTGAGCCCTGAGAGGCACTGCCAAGTCAGGAGCACGATTTGAGTGAGTCACAGGGTGGCTGCTATTATGGTGAGTACCGACTACTCCAGAGGAAGTTCCTTTGGCTGTGTGACATGAGGCTAAAGTGGGGGCAGGCATTTAGGGAGATGGAGCTTCAGTCCAACCAACACAACTGTTCTGTGGCTCAGCAAAAATGAGAGATGACACTATGGCAGACACTGTTTGAGGGAGGGAGGTGTAATCCAACACAGAGGATGCCATCAAGAACAGCAGGGAAGATAATAAAAAGCACTTCAGCTACCTTTCTTAACTTGTACATAGCTTCAATACTCCTATTAAATTACATTTTCTATCATTATTTGATCATCTGTACGTTTTTGTAGCAAATGGGAAAGAAATACAGCAAAATAATTTAATGTTGTTGCTGAGATATCTGGAGTATACACAAGTTATTTTCAACAGCACACACATGGATCCTCAGCGTAATTTCTTTACTATGAAGTTGTCGTCTCAGCTTAGCAGTAAAGGGCTTGCATTTTTTCTTCTGCATTCAGCAAGATGCCAGATGCTGTACAGATATTCTTCAGATACAAAGATGTTTGCAGGCTACATAAAACTTCAGGGCAGCAGGGGGAGAGAGAGAAATATAAATTGAAACTCCTCAAATGATGTCCTCATTTCCAGCGACATTCTGTAGGCCAGTTGGCAGCACACAGGAGTCAGGTGAGAGTTTATAAACTCCATTTCCACAGGCAATCAGACAAGTAGGGTAGAAGCAGGCAAAGACACTAGTCATTTTATGCAAGATACTTTGATATCACCTGCCACTACATAGTCCTTAATGAAATTTTGCTATGCAGGATCAGCAATAGCTAATGAGGATGGCTGGTCACTGTCTCATCTTGTTTTTTAATCCTCATGGGCTTTTAAGCTAATTTACCCAATCCTGCAATTTGCAAATAAGTCATATGTTGTTGTTAAATCTGAGTCTGCCATCACTGCTTGCCCTACTTACTGGGACAAAGTCTCAGTAGTGCAGCACAAGGGTGCAAGCCAGGTATCACAATTCAGGAAAGAAATCTGAGCTGCAGCTCAAAACCCAAGATGCTTGCAAGGGGAATATTTGATGTGGAAAAAAGATCTCGCATTACAAGACCTTTGCAAGTTTGACATCAGAAATCAATCCAGTACTCTACTTCTCAGAGTATTCAGGTACTCAAAATGCTTACTTCACAGTGATACCATTTTCATGCTGTATCTTAATGGGATATTAGTTGATAGCCAACAGCTGCACTATCAGAATTAGAAGGAAAGTTTCAGTTATGAAGATCCCTTTATATTTATCAAATTTTTCATTAAAATTCTTAAAAGGAAAATTTCACTATGAGCAAAATTGACTGATGTACTAGAAGATTTTTCAAGGAGTATATTTAAACTGAACTAGAAAATTAGGGCATATTCCAATAAACCCACCAGATTGTTGTAAATTACATATAAAAATGGGGGGGGTTAATTAGAGGTATATTAATATTTATACTTGCTTAGGGAAAATACAGTCACTATACATGTGCCAAACCTCATTTTAAAAGCATATGATTCAAATTATATCCTAAAAATAACAATAAATCTTGTTTTATTGTAAGTTTCTTGCAGCATATTGATGTTATAAGGCAAATCAAAATACAACGCATCATATTTTGAATACAGCTTCATGAAACAACTAATTGAAATATTTACTGTATGCAATGGATGAATCCGTAACAAAAAACTTCTCAGATTTTTCTCTTAATTATCAGTGATCCATTCACCTTCCTTTCCTTGTTGTAAACTTTTCCCAAAGATTATTGAAGTACTCATAGCAAACATCCTGAGCAAAACATCCTGAAACAGCTAAATTATAGGGATGCCTTTTCAGAATTTTATTACTTTGTTTCACCTCCTACAGATCAAATAGACAATTCATTTGTTTGTAAACAAGTGGCTAAGGAAAATATGCAGCATTGACTTGAGGGAATTTCTAAGCTATTTCACTATCACAGCTTCTCAGTCAGTATTCTCAATGCGTGACAAAAATATTTTTAAGAAAAGATTTGGGTGCATTTCATTGAAAAGTCCTGGTATTGCCAAAAGGACACAACTTAGGAGTGAAACCAATTGTTACTGTCACTGAATCTGTAACTTGCAATCATTGAATTATTAACCTTGACCAGATTATCATAGAGAGAAAAAAAAAGAATGCTATTAAGCTCAATAATGATAAACATGAAACTGTAACACATATGTCTTAGTACCTATTCCTTCTCTGCTTTATACTCACCTTGTCACTGCCCACCCAGATCCTAAGGTGGCTGGTCTCACACCTGTCCTAGTTCAGCAGCCAGGACCAGTTTATCACTGTGTGGGGGAGACCAAAGCTGTGTATTCTACACCCTTTATGTAATTTCCCATGAACTGATAACGATGGACCATTTGCAGCAGCTGCCCAGGGCACACCCAACCCCTCCAGATGTAAGCTGGGTGTTAAAGAAGCCTGTGAAATAGGAGCTGTGATCACTCCCCTCTGGAGAGTCGATGACACCTTTACACCCAGCCTGAGGGGGCGTGTCTGCTATGGGCCAGCAACAATTCCAAAGTATTCCATGACTCACAGAGTCAGATCACTCATTGTGGAACTCCCCACACTGGGGAAGGTACTGGGTGTTCCCACCTGAACCTGAGGGTACATAATCTTGGGGTTTGGAGACCTCTGGGACCACTTGCCAGATCCAGAGGAGAACCAGAACCTTGACAGGGGGAGACCACCACTCTTGATCAGTCTGTGACCATCATCTGTACCAACAGATTTTTCCCTTCTTTTACTTTGGACTTGGGGGAACCATGTGGGGCTTAGCACAGGGGCTAACGAACACCATTGTGTTTGTGCCCCAGGGTGCTGGGTTATACTTCTGGGGTTTGTGGGTTAAAACCAGTCTCTCTTTGTGTCTCTGCATTTATTGTAATATTTTTATTAAATTGTAACTCTGATTTATAATCTCTCTTGAGCTGGGTTCATTTCTTCTACCAATTTACGTTTAAACCAGCACACACCATATATAAGGCTTTATATACAGTGGATACTTTCTCTTTGTTACTCCTAAAACCAGTTTTACTGACTTATCAGGTCTGCCTTTATTTAACTACTAGTCAATCAACCACTGATGCATTGTTTATAGACCTCTATTGACATCTCAGATCTGTACTCCTCTGCAGTGCATGCAGTAGCTTTCCTTTTGAGGCCTTTGCCATAATACCATGTTAATTGTCCGCTGTGCCACATCATTTTGCTAGGGTCCTGCATTCTTCATTCCACACAAAATAACTACTTCTTACTCTCAGCTAAATGAAAATTATATCATGCAACTGTACAAAGCTAAGCAAAAGCAGAACAAATTGTGTAACAGTCACCTGTTCATTAGGAAATAGCTGTTGCAGCTAAACAAGCTAAAGCAAAGTTCCAGGCAGGCCAAGACAAGCCCAGACAAAGCCTTAAGTCCTGAGGCCCTGCTGAGCTCTTGCAAAATCTCTGTCCTGTAACAAACAACAGCAATGTGTGTTACCATGAATACAGTAAATACTGGGCTACAGGGCTATCCAAAATTTGGGTGCATGACCACCTACAAATGTAGTTCATCCCTGAAAAGCTCTATCACATAATCACAGCCAGAGAAGGGCACAACTAGCCTCCTCTTTGGAGTCACTTCAGTCTCACTTGGACGTAATTAACTTACTACAATTATTACTAACAACTGCATCTCTCCCGACCCAGCTGTGCTTATTGATGATTACTTGTTTCCTTCGTATCTTGAAGAAAGCTTGCTTTAAAGGGGAAAAAACTTAATGAGGTTTCCTCTGATAGTGACTAGCTTTTCCATGTAGTTGAGCCCTGGCACAAGCATATGGGGAAATGTTTCTTTCTCTTCCTAAAGTAGCAGGACCTGGTTTAATAATGAGCCATAAATGGGCCCCAAGACACAGGAGCCAGTTCAATTAGGTTCTGTTCTTGGTTCTTCAGCAGTTCCTTGCATGACCTTGAGGAAGTCACAGGTAATCTGTGACATGGGGCTGATGTTTATCCTAATAAATTGAGGCAGTATTGTCCTTTAAGATGCTATACCAAAGCAGTTCAACATCTATAGATAAAATGTACCATTTAAATGCATGCTACTATTTTATTATCCACAAAAGGCACCTCCAAGCCAATTTTGCCAATTCTGACATGGACCCTTTTAATTTGCACCGAAGTGCTGCATCAGCCCTTCATGTTAGATCCTATTGAATGTCACCTGAAGCAAACACTGTGTGGATGGCTGGATGCATTGCAAGAAAGAAGCTGCCCTACCTTCCTTAATCCCATTTTCAAGTGCAACACAATCATACTCTGAAAGTGAGCATTGTGTTGCTGTGCTTTTCATCAGCATTCTTCTGGGAGAAGCCTAGAACAAAAAAAAATGAAGGAAGAAAAAAATCATAATACTTCATGCAATTGCCCCTTTATTTTTCTTCCTTCACTCCTAACCTTGCCAGTTTCAAGTCAGCTTCCAAACAGCTCCTGCTGTGCAGCTCCCTATGACACTCTTAGAGAAACTCCTGTGCCTCAGAAACATGTCCTCCTTGTGCTCACTTCTCTTATTCTTCATTTTAGACCAGACTGAAAAGAACTTTGAAGCCAACAAAAATTCAGCTGTGTTTAGCTGAAAATTCAAGGTCATAAACATGTCCAATTTAATGGACTTCCAGGGAGAATTTTCTCAGATTCTTGGTTCCTCCTGTCATGACTGATCCCAGCCCCTGAACATACTGTCATTTCTATTTTGCTCTAAAATAAAAATACAGAGATGTCTATATTCACAATTACGCCTCACCCTTCCCTACTGTACAAGTTTTTTAGGCAGAAGCTTGTCAAATGATGCTTAGGTTTTCTACTCACCAATACTTGAAAAGAAACTACTCATCAGGCCTAGAAGTTGGAGTCTTGGAGTAACCACAGGGAAAAAAAACCCACAACCCCCCAAAAATCTCAAAGTTTTGTTTAACAGAGTTAGACTCCCTGGTAGGCTCAATGGAAAGTTGCAAACATTGCAGTAAGCACTGAAATACTACCCCATCCAGTTTTCTACACTGTACCCTGGTGCTTTATGCTGCTTCTGAGATATGCACTTTAGGTCTATGGGCACTGTTAAATGTTCATGGACTTTCATAAATTACAAAAACCACAGCAACTGTACACTATCTTAGATTTACAGTGATCTTTGTAAAAAGGCAAAGCATTCTTTACTGTACCATTTAGGAGAAATTATGTTAGTAGGTGATTGTTTCTATTAGTGACTGTTCTAGAAGCAGAAATTACCGAGAAGTGTAGTTGTTATATGAGTGGTTTGCATTATAGCTGTAGACTGAGTCTAAGTCAGAGTTTTCTTAGTAAAATTATTTTCTGAATCTTCTAAATACCCTGATGCTATTAATCCTGTCTCTCTTCAGAATAACTCTTGAATTTATCTTCTCTTTTTAGGGTATTTGTCAGCTCCAATTGCTCAAGTTAACCAGCTTAACCTGTATGCTCCCGAACAGGTCTATTACCTCAGCATAGAGGCATTGAAAGCAGATAAAGCACAAACTGCAACTTTCATTCATTTTGCTCAAAACCAAACAATCCCTAAGGGCTGCTCTCAAATAGAAACAGTGCCTGATTCAGACACTGCCATGTGTTTTTCTTTACTAGAGTTTATATAGCTTATATTTTTCCAGAACACTTTCTCTCCTTTGTTTATGACAATTAATGAAACCAGGCCTGCACAGAGAGAGGGTATTTAACGTTAGAGCACACAGGGTACTCAGGCCATGCTAGCCTGTTCAGCACTGCATATTTCTAGCACTCTCTCCAATTTATTTTTAAGTACTCCTATTCAAAGGTCTTCTATAATTAGGCCAAATACAATCAATCCACAGAGCACCATTGTTTTCCCATGTTTCAAAGGAGTTGTTCAGGGCCCGTTACATACTCTGAATTGATTGAGCATGGGGATTACTTTATCTCCAGGGGAGATGATGATCTGCATTTCCCATCCAGTTCCTGAGCTGTCTTTACTAATTTATCTTAATAACATCTTTGTGTTTTGACTCAGAAGGAAAGAGATCAAAGCAAAGAACAAGGCAGGCATATTCTCAAGATTAAAATTGGCCAGAGGCAATCAGCAGAGCAAGTAAACAGCTCTTCAGCAATCTGAAAAAAACATAGGCCTAACATGAACATTTTTGTGCTCCTGCAAGCTCCCTCCCAGTTATCATGGGATGCCACATCTGCTACTCATGCTATTTCTTGTCATCATCCCCTCTCTGTTGCCCTTTATCACCCTTGAACTTGGTTAAAGAGTAATGTTACAACCAACCTTCTTGTTCCTTAACAAGACAGCCCAGAACCATACTCCTTAAGGAATCAGGGACTGATCTTACAAATACACCAGGCTTCACTTTAACCATGAGCCCTGGCATGCTGAGGAGGACTCACATGTCTCTCTGAGGTGTAGTGCTCAGTCTCTTCAGGACACAATTTAGGGCTTAAAGGGTCACTGTATTTCAGTGTTTCAATACTATCCCATTCCTCTTGGACAGGAATAGAGGGCTGAGCATACAGGTAGAGGGGGAGCCTGTGTTCTATTTGATATTTGATTTGTCTCACTTGGTACTTTGCCATCTCTGATGGTCCTCTGCGTTCTTGTCTCTCTGAGAAATGAAATTGCTTTGCTCTAAGTTAGCTTTGCATCTTGAACAGGACAACATAATCAGAAGGAAAATTAGAGAGAGATTGCATGCCTTGTCTTTCTGCATGGGAGGCTAAAATGTAACTCCTGCTTGTTTTCTTGACTTTCATACTGAGAAGATAGAATTGATGCAAAGGAGCACTCCAATGTGTTCACTTTACCTTCCATTGGAGCTTGATTCGTAAAGTGGATTTTGCTCCCTGTGAGTTCAGGAGCCACTGCAATCTAATTTTAAAGTGATTTTACTTTTTTCTTTATTTTTCCTTTTTTTTAATCAATGAGCATTAGTCCTATCCTGTGCATTCAATCTTGCTCAAAGCCAGAGGTGGACAGAAGCAATTCAAATCTGATTGAGAATCAATGCACACAAACACAAGGTCATGTGCCTGAGAACAACAGACACACTTGCTGTGGAACAGGGAGTCAAGCAGCAGTTCTGAAAACAACATAGGAGGTCACATCAGAGCCAGTGCCTTAGTGTGACTAGCACCATGCTGTAACAAAAGGAACACTGCTGCTACCTGTGTAGTAGCACACCGAACACAGAAGTGGTACACCCTCAGTATTTAGTGGTGATGAGGCTGTTGCTGGCACACTTGAGCCCAGACCTTGGCTTTGAAGTATGTGAGATGTGGGAAAGACATTTGCAGTTTGTGAGCGCTGTCAGTTTTGTAGGTCCTCTCATCTTTCCTCTCTTCCCAAAGCTTTGTGCACACTACAGGTGTCTTCCCTGCTAACAGTCAGCTTGTGATGCAGCCCAGTACTAGGGAACAGAAGACTCCAGGCATCTTTTAAAGAATGACATTGTGCAGGTGCAGGTGTTCTTGTGCTCAATGTTTGTCTGAAAGGCAGACCAATTCAACCAGTCCCTTCATACCTGCTGCTAAGAAAAAGAACAAAGAAGAAAGCCAGCACTAGACCAAAAGAAGTGAGGAATCCCGTCTCCACAGGACTCACTAATGAGTGCTGCACACCAGAGCTCTGCTGTGACATACATCTGGACAGAGACAAGTTAAGCTTAACCTGGGAAGCTTTAATGAGAAACTAATCTCCTCCCTGGGTCACAACCTTACTAGAGGTTAGAATTTGAAAGGTCCTTCTTGAAAAGACTATCACAGTGCTGGAAGGCAGCTCCCAGAGGGTCGTGAAGGAGTGAGGAATACAGCCTCATGACATGTACAGGGCCTAGGTTCAGCTCCATTCCATCCCAACCTGCCATCATGGGTTAGCCCAGCACTGACTCTAATGCTTCCTTTACAAAAAAAAAAAAAAGGCGAGGGGAGGGGGGAGAAGAAGAAAAAACCCCATATTTTTATTTTCCTCGTATGTAGTACTGTTCTGGAAAATCTAACTTCTGCCAATACAGAAGTTTCACCTTTCTTAGATTCCTTGGTGAAAATAGGCCAGAAAGGTAGAAACAGTAATATAAAAACATCGCCATCTCGAAACTACTTCTGACAGCTAAGGAATAGGAAGTGACTAATGTCTGGGCATTGGTTTTTAAACAGCTAAACATCTAGCCATTGTTGGGGGGGGTGGGGGGTGTCCAGCTAAAAGGCGTGTCAGATTTACCAGGATATGCAGGGTTCTGCCATTCACATGGAATCAAACAGCCACTGGGCTCTTTGGAGGTACCACGAGGCTGACTGGAGCTTCTACAGAACTAGATGATCAGCTCTAATTACAATTTTCCATGACAAAGTAGCTTTAATCTCCATGCAAGGCATATGTCAACCCTTTTTAACCAGGGAGGAAATTGGGCAAAGATGAAGTCAGGGTAATTAGCTCTTCTCTCTCCCCTTGATATCCCATTCATGAGAGTATTTACAGAATACAAAAATGATCAGCAAGCTTCCAGAGAGTAACACCAGACCCACTGGCCATGCCACTGGCAAAGAGAAATTGTGCCCTGCTCCTGGCCTTCATGTGGCTAATTTCACTCCTTTAGGGGGAAACATGGACTGTGTCTCACTTCCTACAAGGTTGGCCACACTCAGGCTGGGGGAGGTACATTATCTTTCAGCTACATCACCAAAACTTTACCCCCCAACCCCACATAAACATTTATTTATACATCTTTCATCATTTCAAAGAGCTGCATAAGTTTTGCTCTGTAAGTCTTGTACCATGAGGTGTATTTCCTAGATGTTGGGCCATTTTTATGGCACTTCCTTGCTGTCTCAATCACTTGTGTCACTAAACACTAACATCAACACTGAGGAGCATTGTCCTCACCAGTGTCCATACAATGGGAAGGTCACTTCCCTGCTAAAATCAAGTTGTGTATTTCTGTGACATAAAGCTGAAATTGATGTTTCAGAGTGTGTAGGACCATCTGAAGAACAGACAACCTCTTTACAAGATCTGGTTGGGCTGCTCATTTACTGAAACATAGCTGCTAATAGTATTTTCGTAGGAAATACTGGATTTTCTTTGTAGTGTGAAAAGCTACCCTCAGAAAATTGTGTAAGCTTTAGACCTTTTCCCCCTATGGTGTTAGACAAAATAAGAGAGAATGAGGTGAAAAATAAAAAAGTCAGTAAAATGGAGGAAAAAAAATGAAAAAGGCTTCTACTTCAAAGAGCAACTAGAAGCAATTTACAGTGACAGCTTTAAGGGGTTCATTCTTTTTGTTTTCCCATGGAAATCATGTGCTTGGATGATAGAATGCCAAATAGTGATGTGAGAGCTCTACTGGATAACATCTTTGCAGTTTGTGATGAACTATTTTACCTGCAAATTCCCCATGTCTGTGTGTGTGTGTGCGCCCATAAATTCTCATTCAAGGTTATGTTTTTCCAATCTGTTTTGAATATATTTGCTTTCTGAAGAAATAAAAGGGAAACAAACATCCGTCACCTCCTCCTGCCCTTAACACTGAGGGAAAGCAGAACAACTCTACAAACCAGACCCATTAACTTTCACGCAACATGCTGGGTACTGGGTGGTCCAGCAGGTTCAGGGAGGACAAATTAAAAAAATAAAATTAAGGCATTGGATAAAAATGACATCCTTTTTGGTGGGAACCCCGCGGTCGGTCTCCGCTCCGCCGCCGCGCCCCGGGCTCCGTTATCCCTTGGGGGGGCGCGGCGGCGCCACCTGCCGGCCGGAGCGCGCCCCGCAGCCCGCCGGGATCGGCCGCCGGCACCTTCCCCTTCTCTCTTCCCTTTCTTTCCCTTCCCTTCCCTTCCCTTTCCTTCCCTTGGTAATAAAGGCAGCACGCAGCCCTTCCGCCACACGCGCCTGCTGCCTCCCCGGCCGGCGAGCGCCGTCGTCTTCTCGGGAGCGGCGGTGTTCGCTGCCGCCCTCTGAAACAGCGCCCACCAATGTTAAAAACCACTGAACGGTGTGGTCAGCGTTTTCATCCAGTTTTACCTCAAATGCACCTTTATCACGTGGAGTTGCCCATCTGTACCTTCAAGTCACACTTCTTTCTGGTTTTTTTCCCTTTCTCCCCCAGCCTCGACACTGGTGTCATGTCCCTTTGTCTGCTTTCCCCGATCCAGTGCCTACCCAACTTGCTTTAAACCCTGCTGCTCTTCCTTCAGAGATCAGCAACAGCACCAACCCTGCCCTAGGCTAACATTACATTACAAGCTCATAAACTTTTACCTGGGGGAAAACAAAAAAAGTAAAAATGTCCATTTCTGAGTGGTTTTTCATTAAAATCCTTGTTAATTTGCATCCCTATATAGCTCCTTGAATACATTAGGCAGATGCCTAGATCACTTGTAAGCACAGGAGAATCACAGCTACGACAAACATTTCTAAGTAGAGCTCTGTCTCATGGCTGTCCTCACATCCCTTTGCTCTCTATCACCCCAGATGACACCAGAAACCCTCACAGCAGCACCTGTCTCTTACTGCCCGTTTTGGAGCACAGAAGCATAAACAATATATTCCCAGTGAAGGTCTCACCAGAGAGAGTAACAGAGCCCAAATGACAATTTATTTGTTATGGTACAAAACTGGGTATGGGGGTGTTGGACAGAAGAGGGGAGAGATGTAGCACATTGCAGCCCAGGAGATGTGCGCCAAGAGTGCGTTCCCTGCAGAACTCACCTTTGTCAGGGAGCTCTGGCAGGCCCTGCTGGAGAGCAGGAGATGCTTTTGCCAGGCTGTGGGCTTGGATCTTTTCCCTTCTCTTCCCCTATGAGTCCTTTGAGGTCTCTGTTTATTGCTGAGAGGATAGGCTGGCTAAAACACCAAAATATTTGACAGAAAGCTGGGGCTGTTCAGCCTGGAGAAGAGAAGGTTGCACAGAGACCTCATAGCAACCTTCCACTGTCTGAAAGGGGCCAACAGGGAAGCTGGAGAGGGTTCTTTGTCAGGAACTATAGTGGATAGGACAAGGAGTAATGGGTACAAACTGAAAGAGGGGAAATTTAGGTCAGAAATTAGGAAGAAATTCCTTACTGTGAAGGTGGTGAGACACTGCAACAGGTTGCCCAGGGAGGCTGTGGATGTTCCAGCCCTGAAAGGGTTCAAGGCCAGGTTGGATAAGGCCTTGAGCAACTTGGCCCAGTGGGAGACGTCCCTGCCCATGGCAGGGGAGTTGGGATCTTTCAGGTCCATTCCAACCCCTTAACATTCTATGCTTCTATCATTTAAATTTGCATATTTTTTTTCATTCCCTCTCTGGAGCAGGTGACAATTTCTCTGGGTAATTTTCCTCTATATATGTGAAGGCCAGAACTATGTTCATGAACTGAAAACATGTTTTAACATTTGGAAATCCAGCCTAGTGTGACAGAGAAATCACCAAAATGAGTTGCGTATGTTTTACATCATCTGTGCCACCTGGAAGATTAGCTCTGTTGTTCATTCAGGACCACAGAAAAATACACCAGCATATAAACCTAAAGGAGATGGTTACAACCCAGCATTTCCTTTTCCTCACAGCACTCCCAACCCCTATAAATGCAAGGAGGCCCTGCTGTCTCCATGAGCAGACAGTATTATGCCCAAATCTGCTTGCAGAGCCTGAATTCATAGATGCACAAACATGATTACACAAGTTTGTAAAAAGTATATAATTTTTAAAACAGGTGCTTATGAAGAATGTACCCTAATCATCTCACTGCAAACACTATCCTAAAAGTTAAAAAAAAAAAAAGGAGAAAAATAAAAAATTGCCTGTTAACTTTTTCACAGCACCATGGTATCAGCCATGTGCACTGCTGTGGGGTTTAGACAGAGTTCATAGCAAATTGTAATTTAGCAAAAGATGAATAATGTCTATCCTGGAATTACCCCAGTTATGAGCTGTTACTCTGATCTCATTGAAACTGACCACTCCAACTACCTTGACTCAAGGATCTGACTGCTGAGGCCTTTTCTGAAGCAGGAAGAGGGGCAAATCATGGTCCACCGTTTTGACTGTTCTGCTGCTGCTAAAAGCAGCAAAGAAATTTCTGTTACAATGGTATTTAATTCTACTTGTCACTAATAATCCCAAAGAGAGTCAGAATATGTATCAGAAAAGAACAAAGATTCGGATTCAGTCAAAAAAGGAAAAGAAAGTGTGGAAAAGAAAAAAAAAAAGACAGATCTCTCCACCAGTCTGTTTTCCCTTTTCTTGGAAAGAAGAAATAAGAGACAGGGAGAGGAAGGAAAGGCGAAGTTTCAGTTTCTATGTAGTCACACTCCTTTCTGACACTGCATTTCTATGCCAGATAAAGAACCACTAGATTAATATTCTTGGCTGGTCTTTACATTGGTTTGAAGGACTACTTGGTTGTATTAACAATGATTTAGAGACAACAGCTATGAAGAAGAGTTCAAACATACCCAATTGCAATCTAATTCTGCTCTGCTTAAATTAAATATGGAAAGGAATTAGTCCAGCACCTCATCAAACTCTTTGCTAAGGCAGATCCAGGAGTAGATTCTCATCTTTCACAATGACAAGACATATACCATTAAAATGGCACCAGCAATGTGCACAGCAAATCAAGGCTGAATTTGCAGCCCTGTCCCAAAATAGGGGCAGGAGGGGAAACAAAAGAAAGTATTTTTTTTCCCACTGTTTTGTCATGCACAAATAAGTCTTCTGGAACTGCTCAGTTAATCAAGGCTTCCATGAGCACATCCAAAGATCTTTGTTAACTGCGTCAGAGGCGGACCAAGGGCTATGGCAGTTCTGCCTCTACTGAGGACAGAAAGCAGCCAGTGTGAACAAACTAGAGCTAGTTCAGAAACCAGCATCAGCCTGCAACACACAGGACAAACACTGACACATGCAGTCCTCTAGAAGCTGATCCACATGGCTATTGTTTCTGGGCTGCACCAGGTGCTTTGCCAGCAAGGAAAAAGAGACTTTGAACAGTTGGAGGGATGCTAAAAGGAAATATCTGCATTTCTGAATAGCTGCACACTCTGGGAATATCACTTCTGTTAGACTGGGAATGTCACCTCTTCCATGATGCCCCATTTTTCCCATCTCTCTCTAGTCATGCAAGACAGGATCCATACTGGATCAGTCAGGGTGACTAACAGGAACAGAACAAGGAACAGAAAAGGAGATGGAAAACGTCCATGGATAATGGATGATGAAGAATCTCTTTAAGTAGCTACAGTAGGAGGCAGTGAGGTCATGTGTTCATTTTGGAGAATGGAGAGAGAAGCAAAAGGCCTGGAAGACCAGGGAACCACAGTCATTGCTATTTACTGAAGATGAGGATTATCTTTTTGGAGGGAGAAGACAGGCATGTCCTCAAGCAGCTATTTCATCTGGGAAATGACACTGTTCTAGACAGATCATTTTCAAGTTTATTTAACTTACAAAGAGACTGTGAAAAAACACAGAGTATCAGAACAAATTTAAACCATCTGTTTGATCATCTTGCAAACTATAAACATTGTCTTTGAGAAAATAATCTTTCTTCAGCATAACAATGTGCATGGATTTGACTAAAATCTGGATAAAAACCCACTTCCACTAAGTCATATGGAAATTACTCAGAGCACAGGTCAATATTTAAATTATTTTAAGTAATCCTTCTTCTTTCATCAGCTTCTTCCAGGAATAGACAGGAATGTATTCTCTCTTCAGCTCCCTTGCACGCTTCCCTGGGCACTTGTTCTACCCAGCACCCTTCAAATTAATTGCTATACTGTTTATCTATTTAGAGCTGTCATGCACATACTCTAACTTGTCCTATACTTCCTTTTTTCATACAGATTCTTTAGCATCTACATTTATCCTTTCCCGAAAGTACCAAAGTTTTAAATGACTGCACTACAATCAAAATCACTATCAGATGATAGGATATTTTTGTCTCGTCTTCATATTGTGTTTTTAAACTATTTATTATGATCCACAATGCATAGTTCAGAGAGGATGCCTGCCTGTAAAGGGGAGGCACCAAACTTGCTCTTTCTTCTCCTAGCTCAAAGCCCCTTATCAACAACCTCACTGGATTAAAACAACAAAGAAAGCAGTTCCTGTTAACGCCCACTGGCCACACTGATACTTCAGCCTTAGCGTTTTCAAACAGCCTACTTGTTGCTCACAACAATAACATTAATTTCCTAGATTAAAATAATGATTCAATACATGTACAGCATCGACTTGAATATAAAGCAACACTTCAGAAACAGTGCCAAAACTAATACATGTTGACAGCCTTGGACTTATGGATAGAGAGATTCAAAACAGCAGCAGAAACAGCTTTCAGAATGTACTCATTGGTACCAAAACACCACACATCAAACCATCCTAATTAAAAGATATAAATCTTGCACAAGCAGATGATTTTCAGCACAGTTACAGTGTGGATGGGCTAGTTCAGCAGAGACCAGCTGGAGGCTGCAGGCCAGACCCAGCCTGCAAGAGGAGGTTTCTGCCTGGCCCAGAGCCTGTTTCCCCTGGAGGAGACAGGGGGCAGTTGCTCAGTCAGCATGTGCAGTGCTGACAGCCCAGCACCTCTGCCTGCATCTGTGCAGAGCCCAACCCAAAGGGCCACGAGCTGTTGTTCAGGTAAGGAAGGGGCAAGGCGCGTCCTCTTTGACATCTCCCTTGACTGGGAGCAACCTTCTGCCACCATTTCAGGACATCAGCTGTGCGTGGGACACTCCAGACTCGGGTGCAGCTGCTCACCTCCACAGATCAGCCCACCACGAGCTGCATCCCAGAATCTCTCTCACCATAAGCCACAGCATATCCCAATGTGAAAATACTGTTCAATCTTCGAGAAACTACCAAACCGTTTTGAATCATTATGACACAGTCTTTCACTCTGTCACTGATTACGCATGAAGTTTTCAAGTCTTCTCTCCAAGTCTTGATGAGCACATCTGTACCATTATAACCAAGAAAAAAACAGCATGACATCTTCTTACCCAA
This sequence comes from Sakesphorus luctuosus, assembly GCA_013396695.1. Classification (NCBI taxonomy): domain Eukaryota; kingdom Metazoa; phylum Chordata; class Aves; order Passeriformes; family Thamnophilidae; genus Sakesphorus; species Sakesphorus luctuosus. Next base: position 65,477 of record VWZD01005138.1, read on the forward strand.
CAGAATCAGAGACACATGGAGGCATTGTTCACAGCAACACGAAATGTAAGGAGGGGGCAGGATTTGGCCCCTTTTTTATTGCTGGTCACATTCAGCTGTCTCTCAAGTCATTCACACAATTTGGCCTGTTTCTGAAGAACCTCTAGAAATGTGTATTTATTTAGGAAAAAATAAAATCAAGACTACAAAGATCATCTTACTGATATTAAATGCCAACACAACATGGAACAGAGAGAGAAGCATTAACAGACACAAGCCCCATACACTAAGTGAAATCCAAATTAAAAAATTAGATGTTGCAGGGCTGACCATAAAGTTTTAAGAAAGCCACAAAAAATCTGCTTGTTTGTAACTGAAGCACTGGAAACTCCTGCTAACAGAGTGACACTGCCAGGGAGATCCTTCCTCTTAAGGTGTTACAAGCCTACACAGTTTTTATTTTGATTGGTTAGTAGCAGACTAACACAATATTAATCTATATGTGCTGCTAGCTAATCACCAGCTACTAAATTCATTAAATACTATACTAGTCATACAACCAAGAAACATACACCCAGGTACAAAATCCAGACCACTGTTTCAGTGCAATACAGATTGATCTGGGACAGTTTTCTCATCCCACTGAAAACAAAAACTGTCGTACTGATTTTGGCATGTGCAGAGGTTGGTTTGCAAAACTGATCAATTAATCTTTTAATAGAAGAAAAAATAGAAATAAGTAATTACCTACAAAAATTCCAGGTTGATAGTCAAGTGGCAAATACAGCTGTTGTGGCAGACAGTTTTCAAGGCCTAAGTAAACTTCGACATGCAACATTTTGTCAAAATTTGCATGTAAGCGAGATAATAGAGCTATAGAGAAATTCAGGAGTATTTAATAGGTTGAAATAAATTAACAAGAACACAGGGAAAAGGGAAACTAAACAGTTTCAGATGAAGAAATTCTTCCCTGGGTTTGGATAACGAAGTGTTGGATCACCTATTACTTCTGTTACACTGGGGCCAGTACAGTGTTCATGATCCTAAGCAAGAAGGCTCAGCTGTTTGAGGGAAAGAGCAACCAGCATTTAAAGGAAACAAAGATTTAAAGTAGTACTGTCTCTTCCCATCATGTTTTCTGCCATTTTAAACTTAATTTGGGTAAGGCAAAGGATTGCAATCCCTGCTGGAGGAATGGAAGTTCTCCCATAGCTAGGGATTTTTTTCTTACTCTCTCAATGGACTGACTCTTCATGAACAAAACTTTGACATTTTGGTAGATGCTTTCATTTACACAGCAGCTCAGTGCTCAAAGAAGAAAACATGGTGGTAGGAATTATCAGAAGGAAACAAGAACCACCACTATACCAAAACTGAGGACAGTCAGTCTCCTTATGTCAAAATGAAACAATAGAACTGGAAAAGTTTGAATATCCTTGCTGTCATCTTTGAAAGACGTGGAGTACTTCTTTATATATAGTTTTCAAAACCACCTGGAAACACAGATAACTGAAGTAGTATAGTGAAGGCCAAAGTAGCATGAGGAGGGTAGTAAAGGGCTGACCTGTCAGCACATCACCAACCACCAAAACTAGGGATGGTCAAATGAAAGCAGTAGGAACTGGATTCAGAAACACATCATCAGAGGCAGTTCACACAGTAGCTGCTTGCCAGGGAGCACCCTGAATGTGTAGCTTTGGCAGGTTGAAAGGAAAGCTGGACTTGGAAGAGAGATCCATTGCAAGTTATTAAACAGTTAAACCACAACAAGCTCAGGAAATCCTCTGGATTGAAAATAGCTCACAGCAACAGTGCTGTCTGGGGGAGTTACTATATATTTTTATCCTGTTCTTACTCTCCCCTAGGCACCCATTTCTGGCCACTACTAGAGACAGTCTGTCTCTCTTGTACAGCACATCTTCCCAGTAAAACCCTTTTTCTGTTCTTTGATCTCAGCCTCCCTCCCCAACAAATGCTAATCTAGTCATGAACTCCTGTGCTTGACCTGGTTTCTGCAATTCAAATCACACATACTGACATCTCCCACATCCTAAGAGAAACCCTAAGCCATCCTTGTGGGAAGGAAAGCTAAAAACCCTGCCAATAACTATTACATACCTAACACAGGAAAAGGCTGTTGCGTTTGTTTTGTTTTGTGTTTTGCTGGGGTTTTTTTTCTTCAGTAGATAAGATCTGTAATGGAGAAGGGACACATAGACTTATCCCTGTGGAGTACCATATTAGTGGAAACAGTCCTGGTTATGGTACTATGTCTGCGTAATAAAACACCCTGTTTACCTATGAACATAATAATTCTAGGGAGTCTCAAGTGCTGTAAGAGGAAACTAGGTGAAAAAGCAAACCATGAGCTTAAATAAAATTTTTTGGCAATGAGGTAGAGGCTGCTCTATCAGCCTTTTATCTCCAGTTCTTGCCAGAAGAGCCGCTGTGTTATCAGACTCCGATTTGTCCAGTTTAGAGGGATAAAAAGACCACTGACGAGAAGGCAACATAGTGTTTCTGTTCAAGATGCATGGACTACAATTTTGTCTTCCTATGATATAAAAGTACAGGTCTAACCTGTTCTCTCTGCTATAAAGCAGCCAGGCACATTGCAGTAGCCAAAACACTACCATCCCCATGAAAAGGGGAAGAATGTGGCAGATGAGGCATGGCCAAGCTGCAGATATCAATACTCCCCAGTTGTTGTACAATAAGATAAATAATCCAGGTGTCTTCCCTCAACTGCAGCAGTAACACTCATCTGCTTATTTAATTCTCTAGTGCTTCACTCCCAAGGCTGATATTTTCATTGCAGTTATCTAGCAGGCAGAGTGTAATACAGAATCACAGAGTATATTTGAGGCTGGAAGGAATCTGTGGAGGCTAAAGTACCCCCAGGGAGCAGGCCCTGCAAACATGAGGCTTCTTCCAGTTGACTGAAGAAGGCCCCAGCTACTACTTCTTCCTGATCAGGCAGTCTGATCAGGACACACAACATCACCTATGCGACGTGTATTAGCCTGCCTGCTAATCCTGAACCATAAACTCTCAGCTGGCTCCTCATCCATCCCACAGACAGCTCCCTGCACCTCTGCTACACTCCTGTACAGGGCAGCATCCCCTCCTTACCTTCCTGCTCCAGACTCCCTTAAGAGCCTGGATCCATCCATGGTGGCACTTCAGTCATCTGAGCCATCTCACCGTATCTCTGTGATCTGAACTGGATCATAGCCCTGCAACTGTATGCAGACCCTCAATTTCTGCTGTTTGCTTATCATGCCACATGCAATAGTGTACCAGATACTGGATTGGGTCAGCAGATGGAGTCTCCCACTGCTGCTATTCTCTGCTTTCTCCCAGTGCTACTGCTGAGTTATGGAGCTGCACTGTAGGGAGTTTTCAGCCCCTGGTCTGCTGCCAGACAGTAAACCCCTTTCTTGTTAGCAGATCTGCAGGAGGAGCAGGAGCCATGCTTCTGGGCTCAGAAGCCACCAGCTCCCAGCCTTTGTCATAGTGGGAGTCCTGCGTGCACACTCAACAGTCTCTGCCTGTACTTCCTTAAGTGGAGCTTTTGGGGATTTCTGGCTTTTGTACCTGCAGGGTCCTAGAGGTCTGTTATCTATCTTATCATGTCTGATGCTGCACAGCCACTTACATCATCCCACAGCTCTGCTATTGGTGACAGACCCTCCCAGGCACAAAAGTCCATCTCCTCAGCATCCCTCAGTCCCAGCCCTGCAGGGAGCTGCGCTCAGGCTGAGATTGCCGGCGTCACAGGGGCCACTGGTCTGTGCTCTGTGGCACATCCTCACCATGGCAGGGCACATGCCTGCTGCCCACAGCAAGGTGCCTGACTCTGTCCTGCATTGGCTGCTGCTACGGAAAGCTGTGTTCTCAGCCAGGCAGAGCTTGTGAAGGGCTGCCCCATACCTGTTAATAAGGCGTGTGTCCACTTCGGCCATCTGAACAGCTCGGAGTCCCCTTTCTTCAGGAACACGCTGGACCTTTTCAAGGTTGCAGTATCCTCACATGCAGCAGCAAGTAATGCTCCTCAAATGTCCCTGGAAGTCCTCCATCAGTCCCAGAAGAAACTCTCAGAACACGCACAAGATTTCAAAGCACAGTCCAGAAACTGCTGCACGAACTGCTGTGCCTGTTGGCTGCCCCAACACTTGTGTAGTTCCTCAAAGGTGTGTCTCCAGCAACCCAAGTCTGTCTTCAGTGGTGGCAATCATCCACTGAGGAATACCCATATCAAATAATTTTAAAATTCTTTAAGGAAGCCTGACAACACTAAAGTAGTTCCTTACTTGTCCAGATCAAAAGTCCACTACAGTATCCTAACATCAGAATTTAGTACTCAGGGGATTAGATCCATGAATTAAGCCCATGGCCATACAGGGCCTTGTAATGACTTGTAATAATAATACATACTGCATTAGCACAACACCACACACATTCCTGGTACTGATAACTAGAAATCAGCTAGAAGTGAAAATCTGAATTCAAACTGCCTGCAGTTTGAAGGCATGGAAATATATAAATATATATATGCATATATACATCACAAATGTATGATAAATTATTTTGAACCCACATTTTACAAAATAACACAAACTAATCTAATAGCTCTGTATTTGTTATCTTCTGAACTATGCTAACACTCACCAATGGTGATAGTAAATGGCAGGTGGAAAAAAACTGAATGCTATAATAGAGTGACCTACATTTGTCAAGCCAGGGAAACTTGCCCTATTTCATGATTCCAACTTCAAAAGCTATGCTGTTACAGGAATGGGGTCATAGGGTAATTCACTCTGGAAGGGACTTCAGAAGGTCTCTAGTCCAAAATCTCGTTCAAAGTAGAGTCAGCCATGAGGTGAGGCCAGGTTGCTCAGGGCTTTACACAGATGGTTCTTGAAAATCTCCCAGGCAAACTATAATCACCTCAGGCAACCTGGTCCCATGCCTTACTTATCCCATTCTGGTCAGTTTGTAAGTTTCTCCTTGCATCCAACCTTACACCTAGGTTCAGCATCTCACTTTGACTCCCTTCCTCCCACCACACATTACTGTGAAAAGTCTGGGTGATCCTCAGTACCCTCCCTGCCGGCGCCAACAGGCTGCTTTTGAGTCACCCAAAGCTATGATGAAAGCCCAGCTCCATCGGTCTCCCTGCACAGGATCTGTCCTCCAGGCCCTGACCATCTTGGTGGCTCTCCACTGAACTCACAGGAATTTATCAGTCTTTCACATCCCCAGGGTGCCAAAACTGAGTACAGTATCTAGATGTGGACTAATAAGTACTGTGTAGAGGGAATAATCACCACCTCCTCATTACCTGCTGGTTTGGCTCCTATTAATACATTCCACAGTGCTGTATACCAGCTGCCCCAGTTAATTTTCAACAGATTGCTGCTCGAACTGGTCAGTCCCCAGCCCTGCATCATTGCCAAGGATTCTTCCTGGGCAGAGGCTGGAATTCACATGGGTGCTTATTCAATTTCATGAGGAGGTCCCATTCCCTCAAGAATTCTAGGTGTCTCTGCATGACAGCATGCTAACCATTGCCATTTTCTGTCACCTGGGAACTTCATCAGCAAGCAGTCAACCATCTCCTCAGGTCAGTGAAAAAGACATTAAACACAGCACATCCCAGGTCAACCTTGAAGCAGAGTAGCCCTTGAACCACTGCTCTCTGAGTTCACTCTTCCAACTACTCTTTCTGCCCCTCTGGTTGACTGATACCTCCTAAGGTGAGAACTAGGCTATCTATGTGAAAGAGAAAAAAATCATGGTATAAGCAGCCAGAATACTGATTTCCTGTCTCATGTAATATCCCTGTCTCATGTAATTCAAATATGGCCTGGGTTGAAACACTCTATGGATCCATCCCAGGAATCACATCTTCATCTCCCAGCTCCATTCACTATGGCACATTTAAATCTGTGATTAGGCAAAGTAATTTTGATCCGCGCCTGTTCTGTATCCCTGTAATCACCTGTTCATCTCTTGGCCTCTTGCTCCATCGCAGCAGTAAGTCCCCATACCTCATCCAGACTGGCCAAAGTGCTCCCTTGGACACAAGCATGCTAAACTGAGGGGATTAAGTGACACAACATTGCCAGAATCTAAACCCATAGCCTGTCTCCTTTCAGCAACATGAATTCGTGCTGCTTCCTTTCAGCAAAGAAAGTGTTGTGTGTCTTGGTCACCATGTAACTGTTCATACAGTGTTCAGTGAAGTTACTTCTCTTTGCAGAGTACTAAAATACTTTTGATTGTTTTATTCATAGAGACATTTTCTCAATGAATCAGTCAAACACCATCAATATCAAATTCAATGCATTACTTAAAAAGGCCACCTACAAGAATCTGCAAGTTTGCATTTTTTATGCATTACTTTTGAAACTCCTTTTTTTTCTGTGATATTCTCAGGGTTTGAAAACCGTATTTATTCCCTTACTCCATTCCATCATTTTTCATTTATGAGTTCCCCTCATGCAGAGCTCTGGCTCTCAGCCACAGCAGATCTGTGCAAACAGGTACATCTTCCAGTGATGGTGGGAGACGAACCTTCCTTCTTGAGGGCTGTTTTTAATCACTGCTGCTCATCAAAGCCTCATGGGCCACTGAACATACAGAAAAGAGCATGGCACATCTGCTGTTGACAAAGCAGGCAGACTTACAAGTTTTAGTCAGGCTTTTTCTGGAGATAAACTTGTTTTTCCTCATTTGTATCTGTGGCATTAGACACGACTAACATAAAGGAACAGTATAGAGCAAATGGGAACCCACAGCAGAAACATCAAAAGGAACTAAGACAGTACAGCAGATACCCTGTTATCTATTTGGGATTTTTGTATGTGCTGATTATTTTTTATTAGCACATCGGACTTACATTCTGAGTTTTCCATGCCAATGTTTTATTGAACTCAGATGCTGCCTGCTCTGTAGAGCAACAGTGCGCTCTGTTCTCCCATGAGGACTTGAACTTTCTCCCTAGTTTGGTAGCTCTCCCCTTCAGTCACTATTTCCACAGCAGTCTACCTGTATGAAGAAAAGAACCATGGTTCCAGTAAGAAAAATAATACAGTAGGCTGAAATCTTGAAACCTTGTTTTCAAACCTTTCTCGGCACATTAAAAATGTAAAAGTGTAAGAGGAAAAATAAGATACAACCCAACTGGCACCGGAGTTCTTACCAGTAAACATTGCCAGAGGTGGGCACAGAAGCCAAGACAATGAACACCTGGGTTTTTCAGCACATAGTCCCAAGCAGACCTCTCTTACAAATGTACATGATAAAACTGTTCTCTTACAGCTCCTACTCTACAGGAAATTAGAACATCAGGTGTTTCAGATGACTAATAACAGAAATGGCAGAAGGGAACAAAACACACACATCTGTTACTTTAATAACAGTGGTTCCTACAGTTGTATTTCTCTATGCCATATGAGACAGGTGAGTTCCCCTTGCCATAGACAAAGTTGTAGTGTTCTAGATTCTAGCTCCTCTTACACTCAGCATTTCAGTACCTTTTAGCTACAGGAATGTGTCCACAGTAGGTACCAAATTACAGAACACTCATGTCTCTCAAAGATCACCCACTATGCATACACTAACTTACGCTTTCTTCAAGTGAGTTGGCCTGCACGCCATAACACTGTTATACATTTTTAGTGCAGTTAGTTGTTCCGTAGCAGTCAGCTACTGTCAAGCACAGGAGAAGGTTCTCAAAAAACCCCACCACACTGTGTGTTGTATCAGTGTCCCAGATGACCCCCATCAGTTCTTGTGATGGAATTTGTGTGGTGCAACGTAGATATCATGAAAGCACAGATGAGACTGCACACAGACATGCATGGGATAACCAGAATACAGCAGATCTTCAAGCATTGCTCCAAAACTCATCGGAGTCCTGGCAGAACCCACTCTGCCCACTGACCTCCTAGAAGTACTTCACAGAAAGCCTGGACATAGACTACTATCCTGTTGTACAGTAAGTGGTTTAGAAATAGCAGAATACCTAGACAGACTGCCTGCAGGTGAAATGAACAATTTAAGAGGTCCAGAGATATGAATATATGTGGTAATTAATTAATTAATATGCCTTCTAATATCAAGACTGTGACAGAAAGCAATTTCCTGGCCGAGATGCTGTTGAAATTAGCACAACAAAGGAATGGAGAAATGTGGCTGAAAGACAACAGAAAGAGATGTGAGGGTATCTCCTTGTGTCTGCCAAAGATAACGGCTATCAAGAACACCACGTTTCATTAGCAAGAATGTGGTATCCAGAGATTCAAATGGGATCCACCTTGAGCTCTCCAGTTGTCTCAGTTATTCACCCTAGAAATTTAAACTGAGGAACACTTTGGGCATTTTTAGTCTCTTTATAACAAAATGGGACGACCCAGCTATTTAACAGCTATGTAGACCACCTCATCAGTGTTCAATTTCAATAGGATGGTTGGTCCTAAGCAGGGATGACTTCAGTAATAAGGGCTACTTTTTCTTGTATAAAGAGAAAGCAGTACAAAGGAAAACAATGTTGCCAATGTTCCCAATTCAGCATCAAATAGTAGCATAGAAACTAAGAAGACAAGAGTCACAAGTTTTGAACATGTTCATGATTTAAGTAGGGACTTAAAGTGTTCTCCTGGTACATGAAGTATTTTATCTAAAGTAAATATGATAACACTAAATGACAGCAATTCTGTGTCCATCTTTCACTTCTATATTCTAAGATACGGCCATCTTTCGCTTCTATATTTTGGATAAATGCAAAAGTTGAAAGCAGGCAATGGATGTCAACCATTTATTAAATACCGGAGTTATAAAAGGATAATAAATAAAAGTAGGACAGCAGCTTAGGAAAATGAAAACAAAATTAATTTTTAGATTCCTACAGAGATTAAAATACTATTCCATGCAGAATTAGTGTAAGATTCCATAACCCACTGTTCCACATTTGTCATGATAGTACCCAAGTACATAATCATTAAATGTTGTTGAAGTGATACATATTTTATCAGAAACTCTTCCTGTTCCCTCCATGATTGCAAGAAATGGTTTCGCAAAACCTGATCTCCCCTAGTGCAATAATCTTAATTTTCATTCACATTCCTACCACAGTCTTGTTTCTTCCCTAATATCAACAGCAAGGACTAGTGAACTGAACTTCTCCTGATATATCTCTTAATTATTCCTCCTTTTTATTTACACTCTGTTTTGTATTTGGGAACACACAGTTGACTCTTTATGCTTCAAGGGAGTCTCACCTGCCATTTCACAGGATAATGCAGGCTAGATATTGGAAGATTGCTTCACAATTTGGGAGAAGTACTGTAACCTATAACCTTGGAAGGAGCATGGTTCACTAGATAATGGGAAAACGAGGTACCAAAACATGGCAGCAGTTCAATTACCAAACTTGTACACATCTTTTTCAATATGCCCTGCAGTTGGGCAGTAGTCCGATGACTGCTTTTGTTTAATAACTCAATGACTGTGAAACAAGCAATACAAGGGCTGCATTTAGAAACACAGATTATCTCCTCTTGGAAGGAACCCATAAGGATCATCACAGCCAACTCCCTGCTCCTCCCAGAATGATCTAAAAATAAACTCCATAATCAAGTGTGTCATCCAGACACTCAGAACCCTGTCAGGCTTGGTGCCGTGACTGCTTCCCCAAGGTGGCTATTCCAGTGACCAACCACCCTGTCAATGAAGAACCCACGATGCAAACAAGGTTTGGAAATCTGACTGGTTGGGACCCACTGCAAGGAATGAAAAGCTGCCATAACTGAAGGGGACATCTGTATGGGAAGGAAGGGTAGAACCATCCCAGGCTGCTACGAAGGTATAGTGAAACTAGTAAGAAAGACCAGATAAACAGGGTTTCACAAAAAGCTGCTAAGAAAAGAGATCACATTGAAAGATTTCATGAGAGCCACTGTAGGAGACATCATTACCAATGGTTATAGACTGCTATCTGCAGTGTGGACCTGTGCAGACTGTTGCTATTAGGCAGCCTGGAAAGCTCTTGTTTCCAGATGGCTTGTATCTTGGCGCCTTTTGCAACAATTTTAATGTTGAGCTTAAGGAATGCTGCCTTAAGCTTATCTTCCTACCCATGGAGGCCAAATTATTTCAAATGCTTTAGTAATGACATTTGCCCTCAATGGCAGCCATCGTCCTCTTTCCACAAACACTCCAGGTATTAGTCTCAATTCAATGCATGTTCTGACATATATTTCAACATTCCAACTTTCTCATCCAAATCAAGAAAGCAACATATCCTCGGTTCTCATTTCTTAAATAATGATAATATCATCATCACTAACTTAGTTTCCCCCCATCTAGGCTTTCATCTTGAACAGAGGACTTCTATCATAGGTCATCTGGTATAGAGTAACTGCGTTCCTACCTAATTTATCTCTTGCTTCTCTACTCTTTACTCATCTCTCTAGCACTTTTTAAATCAATAACTCATTTCTAATACCCCATTTTTCATCCAAACACGCCTGCACTGGCCATTGTTTTTTCATCACCTAAAACATACAGAATACAGCAGAAGATAAACAAACTCATCATTTTTCTCTCCCTTCTTCCTCCAGTTCTTCATCTTTTGAACTAGTTATGGAAGGGTAAGAGTAAATGCCTTTTGGGGAAAACACAAAGGTAGTTTCTGTTGCCTTTCAGTATGTTGCAGGTCAAAGACTCCAGAAGAACGGTGGTGTACATCAGGTTCATGTAACAAGTAACATGCATCTACAGATAGGGCTACCAAAAAAAAAAGCCAAAACCCCCCAACAAAACAAAACAATAACTATTTGCTTAAAAACTCTTTGCTTAAAATGATCACCTTATTGTTTTATTAAATAAGGATTAAAAACTCTTCTATTCTCAAAATATCTTTAGTTTACAAAAATTTAATTTTGCTGAGTAAAAACATACTGCAAAGAAACAGGCACCTGGAATTTGAAAGTATATCTACCAAAAAAGCCAGTTACAAACCAAACTGTTTCAAGGTGCTGTGCCTTTGGAAGAAAGCTGTTTTACATTATCAGCTTGTCTTCCCAACATATTAAAGAAAAAGCTTTTTAGAGCAAAACCATTTCATTCTAACACACTCCTTTATGTTATAACACCATCAGAAGTTACTAGTACTTAGATTGTTACTAAGTTCACATGTTCTTTTATAATGCATATCTTAAATCGAGACATGCCTTTTATCTACAAAAAATTAATGAAATGCAACAATAGTTACATGGTATTACAGAACATAATCTCTAAAGCCATCAGATCACTGGATCTTTTCAGAACCACTAACAAATTTGTGAACTGCAATTTGTTGTTAATAAATGTACTTCCAAGTAAGCAGGCACAGTATTCAGTAATACTGCTCTGATTTGCAAAATACTGGGTTCTTTTGTATCTACATATGTGAGGTAGGATACAAGCACTGGAAACGTGGCTAGCCAAAACAAACACCTTGTAAGATGTTATCCATCCTTCAAAGAAGCTCTATGTTAAATTAATTGCAAATGTATCACATGATTACCAAAATACTGATTTGCTGGGGTAGAAATCTGCATTTGAGAGACTTTCTTCCTCTTTACATAGATATGATGCTGCTGTCTCAAAAGAACATACATCTTCATTATAGAAATGGAAGTGCTGCTAAAAACCACATCATGACTGCAGTGAGGCACTGAAAAAAATGCAAGCATACTGCATATACACATTGTACTATGTATACCATGTTTATTCTGCCCATACAAATACTACAACGGCACTTGGTGACCACTGGGAAGAGGTCAGAT
>VWZD01005139.1:0-14229 GCA_013396695.1 Sakesphorus luctuosus
CCGACAAGGAGAAAAGATTGAAGTTCAAGGCAATTATTTACCTCTTTTTCTGTGGACTTGATAACAAAGCCTTTAGAAGTGGCCCATTGGCAATTAGTTGTTGTTTAAAACCACTGTATTCCAAATAAAATGTAGAAGTTTATTAGTGGAAAGGGAATTAATGAAAGAGATTAATAAAAAGCAGATAAATGTGGTATCTGTGTTGTCTTGGTCAGCTTTGAGGGTCATACTCTCACGTGGGTCTGATTAGAGGAAGAAAACAGTCTTGAAGAAAGTTTGGTAGCATAGAAATTCAGGTTCAATCCAAAATCAATGTCTATGATCTCTCCACTGCAGCCAAAATCTGCTTAGTTGACCTCCCTTTCTGCTGAAGTGTAAAAGTTCCAGTGCATCACCAACAATACTGACAACTTTTCTCCCTTTGCTGATGAGGTACCTGGTTGAGCACCTTCTTCCAATAAAAATGTATATGTAATCCAGTTTTTTAATGGTATGATTTTTTTTTTCTTTTCTAAGCCTATAGCTGTGAACCAAAGCTTTTTTTTTTAAACAGCTTTTAAAAAGCATGGTGTTTGACCCCTGTAATATAATGTAACCCTTTAAGCACTATAATGTCAGCCATAAACCATAATTTTGATGAACAGAGCTCTTCCATATACAATCATAAAACTAAAATTTAAAATTATTCAGAAGAATACTAATTTCTGAATGGAGCAGAAGGAAACAAGCCTATGCTTTCCCCTCAGGAAGCCCTATATTGGTGTGAATAATACATTTTTATGATTACTTCCTATTTGTAATATAAAGACAATTGCAATTCACAATGATTTCCTAGTCATGCTGTGACAGTAGACACATTATATGGAATGTCTCACCTTTACAGTCCATTTGATTTTATCTTTGGAATTTAATGCTTACTGAAGCTCAGCAGAGTCAGCCCCAGTTAGTACTTGGATGGGAGACCTCCTGGCAGTACCAGGGGCTGTAGGTTCTAGTCCTGAGGACTTCACTGTCACTGTCCAAGCTCGCTTGGCTGTGGCAGATGAACCTGAGGAGTTAAAGGGTGGGGCCAGTTCTGTGCACGCTGTGCCTCACCTAAAAAATCCACTGTGCAGGCTGGAAGGGCACACCCACATGGGGAGAGCCCTGCCCAAATCTTCGTTCATGAAGCTGAGCCATACATACATACAACGCTTAGTGATTATTACTGCAGTGACTTAGAAAATGCAAGGGCTAGAGTTTGCCCATCAGGTTTTCCGCTGCGAACACAAAGATACATCTGTGAATGCATGAGTAAGCTTTTGCCATTTTACCTGCTTTGGAGGTTAAGTAGCTAAAACATTTGTGTGTTATCAATCCCTTTCCAGCTACCAATACAAAGCATAGCACTGTGAGGGCTGCTGTGAGGAAAATTAACTCCATCTCAACCAGTCCCAACACAGTATGTTGAGCAGAAAAAGGAAATACATCTTTGTATTATTTTTTCCTTTGTTTCTGACAGGCAAGGTTTTCAAGTGTTTTGTTTATTATAAAATAAAGAAGCCTTATCAATCCATCCTTCATCTGTATGCTCAAGAATAAGGTTTTTGCAGTGAAAGACATTGTGAGAGTCCTCATGTGTACAGAATTCCTGATCAGAATGAGTGGTCATGTCCAACTTGCATATTACAATTTCTTTATAACTGCCATTTGAAAGCCTCATAGAAATATTACTATATGTTCTATTTTTCCAGTTTGCATGGTTTCCTCTTACCAGATCTCACTAAAACAACCAGAGAGTCTTACTTTTTAAATAGCTGTATTTTCAGTGGTGTAATACTGAAATGAGAAAAGTTGTGTGCTTTTTATATTTACACAGCAATGATGTACCAAATCCCTATATTGTGTTTCTTTCCCTTTTCTTATCAAATAGTGTCAATTTTTGAATAATGGGGCAAGTAGAACCATATTTTCTTGTAATCTTGAAATTAAAGAACAAGGAAAGTGGGTTTGCAGCACTTTCTGAAATCTCACATTTTCTGTAACTTGACTCTTGAGGTGCTCTGTTGACTGGTTCAACAAAGAGATTCTCTTCTGTATATATGCTTCCTTTGAAATTGCTCATTCACCGCAGAATTTTAATGCAAAATGCAGCTGAAATTCAATATCTAATTGTAGGGAGAAACAAGTTTCCACTAACTTGTGTATGACAAAATTTGAGAATCTATGACTTGAGAACAAAAGAAAGTATTTGTCAGTCAGGCACCAAACATTACTGTTTCAGTTTTCTCATACCACTCCCAACTCAATACTCCAAACAGCCTCCTCACCCTCTTATGGAGCTCACTGTCTTACCTTAGTAAGTTAAGACCTATCTGTTTCTGTCATTTTTCACACCATACCCTCCATTCCTTTGCAAAGCACTGCTGTGCTTACTGACCATGTATATCCCAGAACTGGGAAGCACAGAGTCTGATACTCATTCCTGTAAGAGTGGTCATATCAAGGAGAGACTGAATCAACCTTTGTACCAAACATGACAAAAGCCAACTCCCAATATATGTGAACATGCACTTAACAGGAGATGGAAGGCAGCTGTAAATATCCCTCCCCTTACTTTTCAGGTGAGATGTGTGACTTTGAAGCCAGGGAGCTTCCTGAGCTGGAAATGAACTTGGAACATAACAACTTCCTCACTATTTCCCATCCAGACTACTTTTCCTTTAACACTTTCTACTAACAGTGCTTTCATATGCATTTTTTTCATACATTTCTAAAGAAGATGTTATAGGGCATTAGAGTGTGAACTTGGGAAATGCGGTAGAGAATATGTAGGGGTTTGAGTGTCTGATATAGCATTGATTCAAGAAAGAGAGTAAGTTCTGACTGCAGATGTTAGTGATTTTTCAAGGCAGTAATTCCCTATGTAATTAAAATTTCTGTAATCTCCTGGAAATAGGGCTCAAGACTTTCTACAAAACTACTGTATCATGAAAACCATCTCTAGGATTCTCTTGGTAGCCATTGGGATAGAACTGCTGCTGGCACTTTTAAATTGATGCATTTTGAGCTTATGCTGCTAATGACAGAATAGTGAGCTGTGATCATGATGATACATAAATGAGAGTAACTTGCCTTTATGGTTTTGTACTGAAGTAATTGATCAGGCCAGCACATGTTATTTTTGACTGATTTAGAATTCAGAGTTGTCTCAGAGATCTCTCTTCAGTGCAAGATCCTGAAAGAATAAAAGGAAATACACTTTACTGCTGAAAATACCTTCAAAGTATGATCTTCTTCCTGTAAACTGAACATACTTTTTTTTTCCTAGAAGAGACTTTAGCAAACATACAGAAAATGTCATATTTTTAAGTATTGAGCAAGCTCAGAGAACTACAGCAAGGAAATGCCTCAAGAGAGGGCAAAGAAAGTCAGTGGCTGATGTTGCAGAGGTCCCAAAGAGCAGAGGCAGGGAGAATATGGTCCTGTACATGGCAGTTGTGAGAGTACTCTCGCAGAACGGATGTTTGCTTTTTTGGATGGTGGATGAAGCATTCAAGAAGATGCTGTACAGCATAGAGCTAAACTTTCAGAAAGATAACTCTGCCTTTTGAATTGCTACAAAACTGAAATAGGGTCATATTTCTGCAGCATCTTTATGAAGATAAAAATTCTTTCTGTCCACTGCTGTTACTGAAGAAAAACTTGTGTGCTGCTCAGAGTTTCCTAGTTTTGATGAATGGAACTCCACTGTACCTCCCTATTAACTAGAAGGGGGACATCAACATTTTCTGGTTGTCTGTGGAGGACTAATTTGGTCATTCTATTTTTTGCTTTCTGGCTGCCAAGTACCCACAGGAGTTAACAATACTTAAATACTCTTCTAACACCCCTTTCCTTCACACAAGACTGCATTTGCTTGGGTATTTGTGTGTGGGGATTGTCCATTTCTGAAAAAGAAGGGAAGCAGTCACCAGGGAATCTCTCCATTAGAAGCTGCTTCTCTTCACTAACACAAGGACCCTTAAACAAATGAATGTGGGTTTTCCCCCTTGATAGCCATAAACTGGATTACTTCAGACAAATGTGACTGGGGAAATGGGTAAAAAGAGCTGTTTTGTTTTGTTTGGTTTGGTTTTTTTGTTGGTTTTGTTTTGCTTTGTTTTTAAAGCATGGCTTTGCTGTTCCTATATAAAAAGAACCAGAACGAACTTCTTGTGTTTTCTTTTTAATTCTTTTCATGTGCTATGGTAGATCTTATTTCAATTAAATTCCTGGTATATAGAACATTTTAAAATCACAGTTGCACCTTTTTTGTCCTTCTTGCTAGATCTCTAATAGTGGAGCTATAAAGAGCATCCTGATTTCAGTCCTTCCCCTTGCATGCAATAATCAATATTGGTAAACTGTAGCTGCAGTCTGCATGATCTGTATTGAAGAATATAAAAGGGTTACAGTTACAAAATGCAATTTTACAGAACGTCTAAACAATGACTTAAAAACCTCAGATACTCTGCCTGCCTTCTGTCCCAGAAGAGCAAAATCTGTGATGCACCTATGAAAAGTTTCATGAATACACTTAGAAAGACTAGTTACTTAAAATATTCACAGATTGCTGTTAGGTAGTTACTCTGTTCTGGCTTTATTATGTAAGACATGACTAAGTGCACTTCAAACAATTTAAAACAAATCCAGCAAAGAATGAAGACATATATTCATTGATGTTCTGCCACATGAACAGGCATGCAATTTCCAAATATCCCTACAGATGGCTTTTGGAGCAGGTTGCAGCAGTTTCCTTTGGGAGTCTGTGAACTGCTCCTTGATAATGATGAGATCAACTCAGGTTGACTAAGCTAAGCTCAGGTGCTCAGGTATTGAAATAGATGCATGACAGAGTTTACAAACTTTGTGTAGCTTGGTGCTGCAAAAGGAGATGAAGGCTAGTGCTGCAGATAGTGTGATGCTGTTGGTCTGGTCCAATGAAGGAAACAGACAGTTTACCACTGTTGGATAAATCTTTGATCTCAATGGAGTTCACAGATCTTCCTGTGGCCAGAACATCCCTGCATTTTTTTGAATAACATGTATTAATGTCTACACAGTTGTTAATCAGCAAGTCATTTGATTGAAGAATTGTACTCTTCCTTCTTGATTTTTGCCAGCCTTTAGTAGTATTTATTTCTGAGTTTGTCCTGAAATGTTTTGGGTATATTTGAATTTTTTCCTTGGGCAGAGTTGGTGTTAATATTCTGAGGTGTTTTGGAATTGAAAAAGGTATCACAAGAGCGTAAAAGAATAATGTAATGATAATAGCATGTTGGGGAAGAATTAATTAGGATAAGAAGTAGCAGTTTTTCTTTTGCTATTTCTGAAGTATTGCAGTAAGAACTTACTCTATAGAAAGAATGTTTAAGTGATGAAAGTCCTAACAGAAATGGCTGCCCATGTGCATTCCGGCTGGTGTAATTCCTCTGACAGCTATAGTGTGCAAATACTGCACAGCCTGTAATTCTCTATATGGCTGGACTAGCCCGGTGATGGTCTGAATCTTGACCTTAGGCACAATGTTGATTTCAGGTTTATGAATAAGATGACCATGAGCATGTTAGCCTTGGCAAGGTATTCTTTCTGCAATGGGACTACATTATACTAACAAAACAAACTGTTGCTATAAGAATTGAGGAGTTTTCATTAAGAGAAAATGTCTGTCTCCGAAGGCTTTACAAATATACTGTAAATTTCTATACATTTTAAGCACATGTGTTGTAAACAAATACAATAAAAGGTATTTATTTAGAAATATGAAGGTGTTATGAGTTCTTAACTGGCTCCTGCTGCTGTAATTTTTCTCTGAATCTGACAGATACATGCTGAGGCACTGCTGCATCAAATTTCAAATCAATCTCACTTTAGGTTTCATCTGACAAATAGTCACATTAATACTGTGAATACCTGAATAGTCTCAGGGAATCTGCTAGGACTGTAGACACTGCTAACATGAGTAACCATGTACTTACTCGTTTTTCTCTGCTGGGCACTTATTTGCTGAATGTAGGTAGCATTAATACCTGATTTAAAGGGCAGCGGGTTAGAAAATATAAATTCACATTGAATGGCAGAGGAAGGGTGGAAAGGCCATTGTTGCCTTTTGTCTTTATCTCCTCTACAAGCAGCACTCAGGGCACTCAATATGCTCTCACTCATTAGATGCGCTACAGCTATATAGTTGCTCTGTTCTCTCTTCCATTCCACTTTGACATTTCTGGACTGATTACAGGCTTCTCAGCAATGTAAATGTGAACTTGGACAAACCAAGACCTTATAATAATAAAGCTGTCTCAAAACAAGTTATCTGGGACAAATGGCCAGCTGAGAGCTCAGAAACTGGGCTTACTGCTTGTGATGCCACTGAGGAGGATGTGAAAGGCAGCTCTTGCTTCTGAGAGAGACTATGATCTCATCCACCTTGATCCTTCTCATGGATGTAGAGGAAGCAGCAGCAGCTCTATCCAAGCCCTCCTTATTCAGCTGTGCACATAGAAGGTAAAGAATGGTGTGAAGTGCATTTCATGTTGTCTAGTTATGCCTGATAAGACAAAAATCTAGCTGGCTGAAGTAGGTAAAGAAGTTTAAATAAGTTTTAATTTTGCCTGTGCCTAAGTGTATTTTGGAGCTCTACTGCAGCTTAGCAAATATAGAAACAGGCTCTTTCAAGTTGTTGGCATCCTCTTTTACAAATCCCTGAAGTGTCCCCACACTTAGTAATGACTAAGATAATTTTTTTGTTTTTCTGACTCCAGTGTCAAGTATCACATTCAGGACTTTCAAAGGTTAATATAGAACTGTTGATGTTCTGCATAATAAAATAATAATGCAGGTGGTTGGCTGGATTGTATATTAAGCCAGAAGCTCCTGCTCTGCAGCAGCAGACATCTGTATGTAGGCAGAGTTGTCAAAGAACTGCAAAAATGAGATTTTGATATGGGCACATAAATACCCTGTTTTGAGCATATATTGAAGTATCATAAATGACAGTGTTCAGTAGTCTATTTTATGGAAGGTGGATTCAGTTAGAGGATAATGAGCAAGGACTTAATCTTAAAAACATGCCTTTCTTTAGTCAAAAGTAGCAGTCTGTGATGGCTTTGATCTCATTGCTGTGACTGTGGAGCACTGGACTGTGCAGCTTGGAGGCTGAGGTGTGCTCTTGTGGTAATATCAACAGGTAAAGCTGCCAACTGCTGCTGCTGACCTGCCACACCCACCAAACATGCATCCAGCACTCTTACATCATGTGCTTCACATTCACCTTGTTCATATAAACCCTCATCCTGCACAAATTTCCTTCCCATCTGGATATCTAAACAGATGGAGAACAGTGACATCTTGTTTTCTGCTTTTGCTCTTAATAGCACCTTGGGGAATACCAGATATAGACATCAACATTTTCTCAGGATGTTTCTCATACCTTTCCCTTGGCTTCTTCCTGTAATTCTTATCTGCTCTAATATACTGAGGCACAGGTTACACACTTGCAGCATAATTGCTTTAGATGCTAACATCCTTTTGAACTAATGTGAAATGAGATAATACCTCCGTCTGCTATGTGAATAGGTATTTTACTATTAGAAGTGAAACAGACTTTCTAGCTAAAATTCTGCTATCCACTGAAAAGATAATTTCACTGTATTAACAGCAATATTTTTCCAGCTGAAATCTCCCCATGTAGTTATAGGATGCAGAAGAAGAAAATTATGCTGAATCCAGGAGAAGTACTGAGAATACCATTTGGAAAAATCACAGAAGTTTTAACCAGGATGCTCTAATACTTAATGCTTACTCTTTGTGAAGTGCTCTTCATTTAATGAACATGATATTTTTTCCTGTAGAATTATTGAACCAGCAAAGTGCATGGGCCTGAGCCTCTAAGGTTTTCAGTCATTTTGATTTAAAGGTTTACACAGACCATTGAGAGCTCTCAAGCTAGAGGCATTCTCTTCCAATATACATTTCCTTGCACCTGATGATAATGTTGTGTACACTACAAGAAATGGCAACAAAAGAAATTAGTGTATAGCTTATCCAGTCTGTCTTAGCATTTCCTTGCCATTTAGGCAGAACACATGGTACCTTTAATGTGCTAATTTTAGTTATTACATCCTGAAAAATTTCAGTATTTCTTTCAGATTACAAATTATGTAAGTGATAGATAAGCAGGTGTCCTGTTTTATTCTGGAGTGGACCTGCATTTTCTCTAGTCTTCCTTTTATCACTTGTCATATCTTGATGTAGCTATAGATTCTTGATACCTGTGGCCAGGTTTAAGTCCCTCTCAGGGCTTAACATTCCTAACCTGATCCCTGGCTGTTCAGACAATCTCCCTTTACTCCTTCCAGGCCATCTGTTCCTTGTTTCCAGCCTCTGTGTCCTTCTTTTTTGTGTTTGAAATTGTCCAGCATCCATTTGTTCAGCCATCCAGGCCTCCCAGAGTTTTTGCCTGATTTCCTCTTGTCGGGATGCTTTCTTGACCTTGAAAGACGAGGTCCTTGGATACCAAAGAGCTTTCTTGGGCCCTTCTTCTCTCTAGGGCTTTATCCCACAGTACTCTACCAAACAGATTCCTGAAGAAATCAAAATCTCCTCTCCTGAACTCTGGAGTATGGAGCATGCTGTGCACTGTTTTCACTGCCCTAAGGATCTTGAACTCGACAGCTTCATGGTTGCTGTAGCCAAGGCTGTGCTTGAGCTTCACATTCTGCTGCTTCTGGTGAAGATAAGGTCTAGCACAGCACCTTTCCCTGTTGTCTCTGCAATCCCAAAGGAAGAGAAGGAATTTGTCATCAATGCATTCCAGGAACTTCCTGGTTTATTTATGCTCTTCTGTGTTGTCCCTCCAGCAGATAACAGAGTGGTTGAAGTTCAACATGGGGATCACTTGGAGAGCACTTCAGAGCCCTGCAGACAACAAGATCAGTGAAGAAGGAGGGGCAGGAGGTGCACCAGGTGCCAGAGCAGAGATTCCCTTGCAGCCCATGGTGAAGACCTTGTTAAGTCAGACTGTACTCCTGGAGCCTGCAGAGGCCTATGGTGGGGCAGAGATACATCTGCAGCCCTTGGAGGACCCCACGGTAAAGTAGGAGGATGTTCAAAGGAGGCTATGACCATGTGGAAAGCCTGTGCTGGAGCACATTCCTACCAGAGAAGATGGGCCAATGCTGGAGCAGGTTTGCGGTCGGGACTTGGGACCCTGCAGGGGACCCATGCTGATGCAGCTTGTGAAGAACTGCAGCCAGTGAGAAGGGCTTATGTTGGACAAGTTCATGGCGGACTGCTTTCCTTGTGAAGGACCCAAGGACAGAGCAAAGGAAGAGTGTGATGAGTCCTCCCCCTGAGGAGGAAGAAGCAGCAGAGACAAAGTGTGATGAACTGACCACAACCCTCACTGCTTGTTCACCTGTGCCACTGTGTGTAGGAAGGTGGAGAAAATCATGTGTTAAGTTGAGCCCAGGAAAAAGGGAGGGGTGGGGGGCAGGTGTTTTAAGATTTGGTTGTATTTCTCATTAATATACTCTGATTTGATTTGCAATAAATAANTTCCTGGTTTATTTATGCTCTTCTGTGTTGTCCCTCCAGCAGATAACAGAGTGGTTGAAGTTCAACATGGGGATCACTTGGAGAGCACTTCAGAGCCCTGCAGACAACAAGATCAGTGAAGAAGGAGGGGCAGGAGGTGCACCAGGTGCCAGAGCAGAGATTCCCTTGCAGCCCATGGTGAAGACCTTGTTAAGTCAGACTGTACTCCTGGAGCCTGCAGAGGCCTATGGTGGGGCAGAGATACATCTGCAGCCCTTGGAGGACCCCACGGTAAAGTAGGAGGATGTTCAAAGGAGGCTATGACCATGTGGAAAGCCTGTGCTGGAGCACATTCCTACCAGAGAAGATGGGCCAATGCTGGAGCAGGTTTGCGGTCGGGACTTGGGACCCTGCAGGGGACCCATGCTGATGCAGCTTGTGAAGAACNAGCGTGTGAAGAACTGCAGCCAGTGAGAAGGGCTTATGTTGGACAAGTTCATGGCGGACTGCTTTCCTTGTGAAGGACCCAAGGACAGAGCAAAGGAAGAGTGTGATGAGTCCTCCCCCTGAGGAGGAAGAAGCAGCAGAGACAAAGTGTGATGAACTGACCACAACCCTCACTGCTTGTTCACCTGTGCCACTGTGTGTAGGAAGGTGGAGAAAATCATGTGTTAAGTTGAGCCCAGGAAAAAGGGAGGGGTGGGGGGCAGGTGTTTTAAGATTTGGTTGTATTTCTCATTAATATACTCTGATTTGATTTGCAATAAATAAACTAATTTCCCCAAAATCGAGCCTGTTTTCCCCATGATGGTAAATGGCAAGTGATCCCTATCCAGCTGAGGAGGAAAAGGTTTAAGTGGCTTTGATGGGCATCTGGCATCCAGCTAGGGTCAACCCTCCACATACATGGCAACACAGTGCTAAAACAACTTACTACTATTTTTAATAGGCAAATCAGGTGCTGGACAGAGGCAAGTAGCTCAAAGAACTGGATAGCAATGGCATTTTAAATTTGTAAAATCACTTACATTCCAGAGGATCTCAAAACAGTCTACCAACTTATGTAGCACTTTATTTATTACAGAA
Source organism: Sakesphorus luctuosus (assembly GCA_013396695.1). Taxonomy (NCBI): domain Eukaryota; kingdom Metazoa; phylum Chordata; class Aves; order Passeriformes; family Thamnophilidae; genus Sakesphorus; species Sakesphorus luctuosus. The sequence goes on from VWZD01005139.1 coordinate 10,642, forward strand.
GGGAAAGCACCTCTAAGGAAACCTAAGGTACTGTTCATAATTAGCAACAAAGACAGCAGAAGCATATGCTATTTCTGTGTGTTTTGTAAATATTGGCATGCTCACTTCTGAATAGCTGTAGTTGCACACTGTAAATATAGTAAACTCCTCTTCATCATGAAATACATAATGAGTAAAAACACTTAATTAGTATATCTCCCTCAGAAATTATTTACCTAATGAGATGCAATTGCAGTGACTGCTGTTCAATCAGAATATTATTAGCATATATTCTATATGATAGTATATCCTCAGTCATTCCCAAGGACATTCCGTGGTGGTTAACCAGGTGTTAAAGTCATTGCAAAATTTTAACTTTCCACCAACTGATACTCACATCACCAAAAAATAACAGTTTATGTGAACAGAATGTGCTTTCCGTTCTTGCCTTTCTATTCAAGTACAGTATTTTCTGTCAGCTTTCTCCCTAATTCTAAAATCAGAGACTTAAAAACTGAATGCTAGGAAGTATTTCTAATTTCTTCCATTTGGGCAAACACTCTAAATTTCTGCAGGCAATTGCAGCACTAATTTGAACAGTCATAGAAATTGAACATGCATTCCAAATCTTCACAGATGATTATTCTCAAAATATCTTATAAAAGCCATTTAATTAGGACTCCAGGATATCTAATTAGATTTCCCAATTACCAAAATACAAATGCACGCCAAAGCAGCTGTAAGTCTGGGAGGAAAAAAAAAAAGATCAACAGGCCTTATTCTCTCTCTGCCTGCAGCTCCCTATGAAGAGCTGACAGCTGAGTGGTGCCACTGTTCACTTAGAGGACTGTGAAATGAGTCAAGGTGATGGGATCACCAGTTCACCCAGTAAGAGAACAGAGGCAAACCTGGAAACTATTCTGAAGCAACAGTGTGTTCATTGCCAGCTGAAGGTGACATGTTTTCTCATGAACGAGTAGTAGTTTAGGGAATGAGGACAAATTGCAAAATGCATTTTAATTCACAGTGCTGCATTTAGAGACAAACTTAGTCCATTTCTATATTTTTACCAGTATAATAAACACTCCTAAGAAACTTCACTGAAGGAGCTGCTGAGATAAACCCGAACTCACTCACTCCCTCTTCAACTCTACACAGTGAGATCAAATAGTTTTTCAAAGGCTAGATGGAGTTGCTAGAGCCCAAATGACCCTTATCTAGCACTGGGATCCATACAGCTGTGTCTATGCTTGGGGTGCCTCTGCACTTCATGTAGTTATTTGGTCCTCTAAAGGCCAAATCTTCATTCCCATTGTCATGGGCAGAGAGGGCAAATAGTGCAGAAAATCCTTGGCAGATGCAACTAACTTTACCAAGCTAAATCCTTTGACAGAGAGTGTCAAGGGCACTGCATAGCACATTCCTCCATGGACCACATGCAGGGCTGTTACACAGCTGGAGCAGGCAGTACATCGGTGAGCACACAGAAACATGTTTCAGAGCCATTCCTGTTCCTTAGTGTCACAAAATTCTTTTTTCAGTATTTAAGGGTAATCAGTCCATAAGATGTTGTCAGGTGATAGCCCTGATATGAGTTGAGGGAAATGCCTTGACCCCCTGGAGGGATGCTTGCAGGAACGATTAGCTCCCTGAAAGTGCTTATTGATGGGGTTACCAAAGAATGGAGTACTATGGAAATGACATGGCCTTTCTTCCCTGCACCCTGTGGCAACCTGCAGAGACCCCTCTGACCCAGAGACCCAGAGAGCCACCCCTTAGGCATCTATCACCCCCAAAATAATGACTATAATCATTCGACCTACCTGATGGAAAAAAAAAGATATAAAAAGAGATTGGGCATGAGCAAAAACTGGGGATTAAACTTCCACCACCTCTGGAAGGGCAACCTACAAGCTATTCTGTCTCCCCCCACCCCATCAGACATTGAAAGGGTGAGTAACCAATTCTTACTCTGTTTTCCTGTATTTTACTAATTGTAATTTGCTGTAACTCACCAGGTGTATATGTGTCAGTGGTAAGCAGATGTATTCTTCCTGTTGCTTCTGCTTTGGGTTACTGAGTGTGTTTAAATGTAGGATTGAGCTGCTGTATTTCTGGTTAGTAATCCTCTGTTAGTTAAGTTTGTCGTGGCAGGGGTATACTGCTGGAGTTGCCTGTAGAATGTGTTTTGTGCCAGTTTCTTTTGGGTTTTTTTGTCATCATTTAAATACAATCCTGCAGCTAAATGTTATCACCAACTAGGCAACCCCTGTAGTCATTGTCACATACTTGTATTAGTAAAAGTTATGTCGGGAGCTGTTCTTGCTATTAAGTGTGGTCCATAAACTGAGTATCAAAGACCTTTCCAGGCAGTTGCTGTCCTGTGTTGTCTCTTCAGGTGAGATGCAGACAGGCGGATCTGGGTAGTATAAAGCTTTGATGTTCTGAGACACTTATAGTTAATAAGTTCTCCCTGGCTAAATTGTGGTCCTCATAGGAAGGTCAAACACCTTTCCAGCCTCTGTTCTGTCCATGAGTCAATAGGCAGTGCTGGGTTCATAAAGTTTTGATTGTTCTGAGGGTTCTTATAGCTACTAATTTTACATTAATACTGGAGTAAGGTAAGAAATCTTTGTATTTCTACCCCTCTCCCTTTCACGTGACAGATGTCACTGTCTTACGGTCAATACTCCTCAGATCACTCTATTCACTTCATGGACAAACATATGAAGTTCGTATCTGTGTCACATGCTCCTTACAGTCTCACCTGGTGCTTGTCCATCTCCATCATCCTAAGTCCACTAGCCAGTACTGCTGGTAGACAGGACACTCTCATGTGTGATGGCTTCTTGGGCTGAGGGCTGGCTTGCACTGTATGCTCTAGATGAAAGCAGACAGAGAGGGAAGAAGGGAGGCACAGGCTTGGCACTGCCTTGGCATGGAGAATCTCTCTTATCCATTTCATAATGACCACCGTATGCCAAGAACAGGGCTGGCTGAATCCTTGCCTAGTCCAATTCGTTGCTGAAGCAGAAGTCACCCATTCTTGTTCTGGGACATCTCCAAAGTGTTCACACAGCAGTCAAGAAGAGACTGCTATAACAAATATGCCTGTGGGAAGGAGACTAAAGTTCTCTTTATCTTCAAAATAATTTGGATAATTTTCTCTCTTGGATCAGGATGTCCTGGGTACACATAATGATGACACCATGTATTTAGCACAGGCCTTGTCACTGATGGAGTTATGCACTTCACTCATAAAAGAGAAACAATAATATACTTTATTGATATAAAACTATGAGTTAACAAACTGTAATAGTAAGGGAAGAGGTGGTTTAACAACATTGAATGGCAAGGCATACTTGACTATTTACTGCATAGAGGACAGGGTCAGATAAAACTCTCTGGGAGAACCTTCTGTTGAGTCATGAGGTTCAGAAAGGATCCCATTGCATTCTGAACTCTTTTCTGAGGGGGGTTTTGATATGGCTGAATCCAGACTTAGTGTTAGACTTGGTCAAAGGTTTATGTCTAAAAGATTATCTGTGCACAATCAATTCTTTATATCATTTAGCTAAGATTTCAAAGTTAAGCATGCTATTATCACTC
>VWZD01005141.1:8845-18946 GCA_013396695.1 Sakesphorus luctuosus
CTTGATACATAAATAATAAGTTAATCCTTTGCCAATGTGTGGATGATTATGGAGGGAACGGAAATGTATTTGCTTTCATTATAATCATGCCAAAAGGAAAGTATCTAAAAACCCACTCACCTCATGTTATTAAGTAGCAGAAGGAAGCTCATAAATCACTATTCATTTTGAATCACATAAAATAATCATGTCTAATTGAAACCTTATTAGTTCTTTATTTATCTTGGTTTTTTGGGATCTGTCCAAAATAGGAAGTCCTAATATATAGTCTATCACAGAATACTCTTCTATATGCTGGCACATCTATTGGTTTCAACAATTTCCTTCCTGTTTTTATCTGAATGTTAGAGAGTTTTATTTAAAAATAGTTCACTAGAAAAGCACTTCTGCTGTGGACAATAGTGTGTTCTGCATGTGCAGTCAACATTGGGTTTTTTTGCTTTGGATTCTAGGATTGTTTGATATTGTATAAGACTTCTATTAAATTATTCTTAACAGTTTGGAATGCAGGACCTATAATACCTGTTTTTGTGTATATTTTTTTCTAAAATGTTATAATAATTTTTTCTCTTATTATTGTTAACACTTAAAAGGTTGGACTTGCTTCTATATGAAAAGTTATGCTGTACTCTTCATTTGCCTGTGGCATACAGTGAGATATAAAAGATTGTTTCATAACCCTTGACTCCTGTCATGGTTTCTGAAATCCTTAATTTCTGCTAGATGTCATAACTCTCTGAATGCAGCTTTTTCTCCGTATTAAAATTAAATAGTCCATTTCTGAGAGGCAGCCCTTGGACCCTTTACAAAAGCTGGCCCTTGAGTTCTGAAACATTCTCATCCTTTAGAAGTCTGTTCCTCAAGATCACTGAGAGCTTGTTTCTTAAAAGAATTGTTTTCATATAGTCACTGGTTACAAATTATTTTCCTCAGACAAGATTTTCTTGAGCAGAATAAATGACAAAAAGAGAGAAGATGCAAGAGAAGTGCTCAATAACATTCAGCTAAAAAGAACAATAAGCACTACTTCAGCATTCACAATGAAAATCGACAATAATCCCTATTAAATACACTCAATACAAATGCAGAAAGAAGCTTCACAATTGATGTAAAATTGGCAGAGTTTCACTGAAGTCAGTGCAGCTGGCCTGAATTTCATCACCTAAGCATTTGATTTCCTGATTGGTGGGAATGTAAAGTATTTTAAACTTAAAATAATAATGGATTTTTTTTTTCACAAATGACAATACCTTTTCAATAAAAATGTTCTATCTTTTTTTTATATACATGTCAGCTGAATCAATCATATGACTTGTTCTAACTTGTAAAAAGTTAAATAAGATGCTGAGGCAAAAGTAGAATAGCCAGTTGTAGAGCAAGATGTAGTTTTCCATTGGAAAAGCCTAATAGATAGGTTTCTATACCTGAAACATCCTCACTTAATATGATGAATATTGCAAAAAGAAAAGACTCTGCAGAACTGAAGGCATGTAGGGGGCAAAAGTCTTAAGATCAATTAACAAACATACTATGAAATATTAAATTCTTAGGTAAGGTACAGACTTCTTAGTGATTGTAAATTTGCTGCTGTATGTAGCAATTCCACATTGCATGAAGTCGATCAAATGAATTCAGTATTATTTAAAGGAAAGTTATCAATATTGCTTTTAAATAAAGTATAAAGATGAAACCATTATGTATGCTTCAAATTCACCTTCAGGAAATGTCATGTGGAAAAGGTCACTGTGATGGATTTGATCCATGGCTTCCTCAGTAACTAGGTGTAACTAAGGAAGTGGACATTACATAAGTATTCCACACATGTTTTCCACGTAAGAGTAGGAGGAGGAGTAGTGCTTCCTTCTTCCGGGGGCTCGGGGGGAACTGGGGGAGCCTGGACAGTCCCATGTCTGTTGGTGTTTTTTCCTGGCTCTGGACATTGGTGAGATTGTATCATTGCCTGTTCTCCTCCTTTCTTGAAGTTTTTAATTGTATTCATCTGTTTCATTTGTTCTGTTTTGGTTTCATCCCTGCTTATTTCTTGTTACCCATTCCCTTCCACCTTTTCCCTTTTCCCCTGGGGTGGGGCCCCATATAGTGTGTACAAATTGCATACATGGTTGTAGATATTAGAAAATATAATTCCTTTTTAAGGCAGTTCAGTTTCTTTTGAGTTCTTTTCTTTGCAGTTTTTTCCTTTGCTGAGAAGGCTCTGGGAGGAGGGAGGAACGCAGTCCAGGGTTGGTAAAAAAACTAAGCCAAACCTGAGACAGTCACAAAACCTAGTGAAATGTTATATCAAATATGTTTGTAGGCATATTTGGTTGTTCAAATAATTGACTGATCTTCCATGGCAACATGAACGATGTGGTGTTTCTCAATTTTTACAATAAATTTAATATCTTTCCTGAAGCACTCTGTAGCTGTGCTTGACTTTTAGTGGTTAAAAAGCTAGTAGAAACCAAGGAACTTAGGCACGAATGTCCAGTGGAAGAATGTTTCCTACTTCTTATCAATCATGGCATAATATAGTGAAATATTTCTGATGTTTTTCACATTGTCCAGTAGAACTTTAATATGCCAGTCTTTGCAGGGACATGCTTACTGTGCCACAGAATTTTCCAAGGCCACAGGAGCTTCACAGTGTTCTAGCACAGACACTTTGAGATGTACTAGTTCCAATGTGGACTTATCCTTGGGCCACAATCCTTGCAGTGGTGTAGTTGCTATGCATAACCATGGCTACGGATGCTTTGAAGTGTACCTCTTCCCATGTGAATGTAGCCTTCAACTTCAGTTCCTGCTGGAGTTCCAACCTGTCCTGCACAGCAGCACAGAAAAAGCAGCAAAGCCCTAGTCACCAGCCAATCCAAGCAACAACTTAATAAAATGGTCACAGACAGAGTAGAGTAGATGGCAAAGAATAAGCAAACAGCTAAAGCAAAAAGAAGACACTAAAAAATTCTGGACTTCCATATGCAGTGAAGCAAGCAAGTCCCATGGCAAGAAAAGGAACCTTTCAGCTGGCAGCTGAAGATCTGTAAATTTGGTCTATCATATTCCAGTCAAATCTGGTTTTGTCTCTAACACCTGAGTCCCTTATTGAGTTCCTAAAAATTACTGCTGTGGTTTAATCTGCACTGACAGCTAAGCAGCACACAGACATTTACTATCCTCTACCATTTTGGGATAGAGAACTGAAAGAGTAAAAGCGAGAAAATGCATGGGTTGAGGTGAATAAGTTAATAGGTAAAGCAAAAACTGCAAAGCAAAATAAGGAATTCTTTCATAATTTCTCATGGACAGTCAGGTGTGTAGCCATCACGAGGAAGAAAGGGCACCATTATGGATAATGATGACTTGGAAAGACAAACACCATCTTACTTCTTCATCCCCAGCTTTATATATGAAGCCTGATGCCATACAGTATGAAATATCCCTTGGGTCAGTCTGATCAGCTATCCTGGGTCTGCCCTCTCCCAAGATCCTGTGCACTGCCAGCCTCTTCATGTGCAGGGAAGCATGAGAACCAGAAACAGCGTTGACGCTATGTACGAACTGCTCAGCAGTAAACAAAACATGACTATGTTATCAATACTATTTTCATCTAAATCCAAAACACAGTACTATGCGAGCTACTATGAAAAAAATTAGCTGTATTACAGCCAAAACCAGTATAACTAGAATGAAAGTGGTGCTAGGTAAGATACCATGGCTTGATGGTATATATTTTACTTAGACCAATTAAACAGAACTTTTATTCAACTGTCTTTCCCAACTTTAATCCCCTTTCATCCATCACTTTCTTCCTGCTGCTGTGTTTATTTTCATTTTACAGTTACTACTTAGCATAACATCCCACTGCCTCCCATTCAGGCTCTGTAATCTTTTTTCTTAACATTTCTTTTCTGTTCATAATACCACTGAGAAAACTTTGTTGGCAGCCTCACAGACCATTGTGCATAATGTATGTCAGGAGTAAAGACCTCTTCTACTCTTACTCCCCAAAATATGCTTGCTTTCAATTTGGAATGTCTTGTAGATCTCCTCATGCTATCAGAGGATGTACCTGATGTACTCTTGGACATGACTTGAATATGACTAATGGTAAGAAGTTTTAACTGTTTCTTAAAACCAAAGTAAATAGAAGTCTTACTTTCTATTCTTTCCTCTCAGTTTGAAGATAAATCCCCTACTAATAAACAAGAAAATCTTGAAAATTCCTAGAAAATTTTCTTACAAAAAGCAGGATGGCAGTGGTAGCTTTGTAAAAGAACTTACATCATGGCACCTCTAGTGTTACCTACTTGTTTAATTGAGGGATTATTTGCTATATATATATTTATTACCTTTGGACTGCACTAATAAATATGAAGTCTAAGGGCATGTGACCTAACTTCTATGGCTAAATGAATTAGATGGTTAGACTTTCTAGACCTTAATTTCGATGTAGAAAGCAATTAATTACTACTTTATCTCATCTCACCTACTCTCTCATTAATCATAGATACTCAAATCCTTCTCTTTTAGTTTGCTTTCTTTATAACTGTTTTATCATTTATATAAGTTACTGACATCTTTAGTAATAGATTTCCCTTCTTGTACTTTATAGATTATTTTTTCTTCCTTGAGGTTTATTTTACTGTTTAAACTTCTAAACTGCATCTTGTTTTCCTCACTTGGGATTCAAAAGTATACTTAAGAATCTCACAAAGTTTATGAAAAAACACTGGGTTTCTTTTTTTTTTCAATCAGCAGTACAAGATGCTGCTTTGTTTTCAACTTTTGTACATGCTCAAAAATGTTTTCAGTGAAACTCTGAGAATTAAAGTAATTACAGAATATTTTCATCCATAGGAGAAACCTATTACCAATTTCAAATCTCATTTTTTGCATTGGCAGTTGATCATTATACTGAAGAATAGAGTGAAGCAAGGCTGGAATATTCACATGTGGAATCAATATTTTCTGAGAAAAACTTTAAGGCACAAAATATTTTTGTTGAACTGTCTCCCAACCAGAGTCAAAGGAAAGCAGCATGTAAAAGTGCATCTGGCTGAGATGGAGTTCCCCATGGCAGCCCTCATAATGCTATTCTTTGCATTGGTACCTGGAAAGATGTAGATAACATACTACTGGTTTTGATAGTACTGAGCAGTGCTGGCACAGTATCAGCACTATTTGTCTACATTCCATCTCCTCATCAGTGGGCAGTGGTTGGGCAAGGTGTTGGGAGGGGACAGAACTGGGAGAGCTGACTGACCCAAACTGAGCAAAGGGTTATTCCATATCATTTGATGTGTTCTCAGCAATACAAGTTAAGTGAGAGGAGTGGAATTTGTGGGTAAGGGAGGTGAGGACTGCATTTGTTACTATGACATTTACCCTCCAGAGCAACCAATACCTGTACTGACATCCTATTTCCTCAAAGTGGCAGGACAACACCTACTGCTGGGATGCAGACAATTAATATTTTATCTTTGCTTATGCACACAGCCTTTAATTTTTTCTTCATTAAATTGACTTTATCTTGATTCATGAGCTTTTTCCATCTTGTTTGCTCCCTGCCTGTCCTGCTGAATGAACATATGCCATTCAGTGAAGGTCAATTCATCACAGTACTGCAAGAAATGTAGACATTATTTTATTAGCAAAAAATTTAGTGCAGTAAGCACTGCAAAGACAATACATTGTGTTATTCTTTTTCATCCGCTATCACAATCTGCCTGTTTAGTTTTCATTCCAGAATCTTTATTGTGGATGATGAAGCAGGAGATAAGAAGAACTAAGTTTGGTTTTCAGAGAAAGGACAAGCATGTATCTCTGACAGTTAGAAAAATCTGGGTTTATTTTACAAATACAAGTCAGTGAATGAAATAAACACAGAAAGGCAGGATACCATTTTGGAGCACCTGTTTTTATTCCTGATATCAGGATTTAGAGATGTAACAAGAATTAACAGTTTTGGCAACAGAAATGTACCATAGAAAACTACTACTCTATTTAAAGAAACCAGATGCAAGGTGAGGAAACAATGAAAAAGGGACCTGAACCAGCTGAGCTGGCAATGCCAGGTTTGTGTATAACCAGGAGTATTGTCTTAAAGAAATTCATAAGGCAGTCACTAAAAACTTTGGGGCATCCAGACACAGATGACCATCAGAGACCCTTGGTGAAGCCTCTCAGAGACCTTACAAGGCTATGAATACATGTTAATCAGTGTTTGGAGATCTCGTAAATATGTAAGAGGAATGCACAGAATGAAAATGATGTAGTGCAAGCATATAAGCTCTAACAAGGATACGTCATTGTGCACTTTGGTGAACTGATTCCTATGACACCCAGTATGCTGGAATCATCCAGCGTGTTGCAATAAAAGAATGCCTGCCTGCTAAAACTCACAAATTGAATCTTAGAGATTTTTTTAAGTGTTAATTTTAGGCAACACTTCCCTCCCTCAGTGTTGAATGGTTACCATGCTTGAATGGTAACAGAAAGAAGTTTGAATGAGTACCAACCAGTTCATTCTCTTCCCTCATGGCCATCTGACCAAATCGTAGAGTGCTGGGCAAAAATATCAAGAAAGTGACACCATGGAACATGAATGGCAAATACAGCTGCTGTTATATCCAAAGGATAATTGAGAATAGATGCAGCTAGAAAGAGATGGAAAGATACAGATCTTAAAGAGGGCTCATATTTCATAGTCACTGATGGTTTAGAGGTTTTTAACTTTGTTACTTAAAGTAGAAATTAGAGTACTTTAATAAAATATTTAATCTTTGTGAGGCAGTTAGGTGTCTAACCAGTGGATTGCAGTGTGACAGTAAGACAGGTTAGCCAGCATAATTTCCACCAGAGATCTAGCTGTGACAACAGGCAGATGAATTATACTTCTTCACTGCTTTCAGTATTCAGACTAGTGTGTGTGACTACCTTGGTTATGTGTATAATTCACTGGAGCCTGAAATGGAGAGACCTTGAGGGCATACACTCAGGGAATAATGGCAAAAACATAAGGCCAACTGAGAAAAGCTAATCTAGACTTACTACACTCACACAGCCCCTGGCAATCGTTCAGTGCAATTAGAACAGCAGATGTATTAGAATAAAATAAATATTTTCATAATAGTGATAACTCTCTTATGATCCTTTACACTGATATGAATGTTTCACAATTTTATTATGAAAAATGTGAATAGTTTGCTCCTTAATATAGAAACATACAGTAACATGAAGCAAATAAGATCATTCTGTGTGTGAAAGCATTACTTTTCTTGCTGTTAAAGCCTGAGGTGCCATGGTCCTATTGCTACCTAAATGAAGACAGGTGTTCTAAAAATACCTTTCTAGGACATGTACCTTCATGAGGTCCTTGCTATATGGGTTTTTCAACTTTAAAATTCTGAAAATGCAGAAGAAAGGTTATGATGCAATTAAATTTGTTGGAGGCCTAGTAAAAAGATAGAAAACAAAATATAGGCAATTGTAGTTGTAACACAAGATATAAATATCTTACTCATGATTTCTTCTGCTAAAATTATAAATTTATGTCTTGCTTACACTCCTATTCCAAAAGTCAGAACTTTACAAAATTGCAGTTGGGAAACACACTCTGACTTTCTACAATGGTTAGTTTCTTTAGTGGTAATTCATTACTTTTTCACTCTGGGTTCTGGGTATCATGAAAATAAGCAGCTGTGACAGATACGTTAAGGTAATTTACACATGTAAAGTAAACCTAACATATCTGGGGCATTCCTGATACAGCTACAATGTATGAATAGCTAGCATCTTGTCTGATTTTCTAATCTTATCCCAGGCAGTAATCTGGAGTAACCGAGTAACTGCTCTGAGTAACAAAGAAACGCTGACTCATCACTTCATACATAAACATTTTTCTTCTGAATATTACTGAAGTACTAAGAAACCTAGGCATTTAAACTACAACAGAGCTGTGGAATTCCAAAAGTACTGGTATGCAGCATATATAATAAGGTTGCTCTCAGAAATTAAATAATAAGTAAAGCCATTTAGGTTTATGGTTTTTGGTAAACAAAGATTTTTCTAGATAATTCTGAGCTTAAACCTTTGTCTCCACAACTCCTTATCCTTCATCTATTTGCTTTCATTGAAATCAGCTTTGAAAGATTCAGACTTAAAAAGACTGTTATACAACAACAGTTTAGGACCTGTCTGTGATTCTTTATTTTTCTTCATTTGTTTTAAGGTAAATATCAGATATCAGTTTAAATGACACCTAAAACTAGTCAAGGAAAACTACAGGCAAACATTGCTTAAACACAGCCACTGTGAGTTAGATCACTATATGCCAGGTAATGATAAGATGATAAGGTGTTAAGTTTCTTCATTCAAAGATCCATCTATGTCCAATAGAGTTAATGAAAGAGAGATTTTAAATGATTCCTCTCTTCTTATTTTGTGAGAAAATGTTATGATTTCTAAAAAAAAATGAATGAATATCAATAATGAAAATTCATGCAGTGGAAGTATATGAGATCAGAAACCCTAGCATGATTTCACTTCAGAGATGGCATTCATATAGTACATCTTAATTCTTCAATAAATATCAAAGCTGTTATGAACAATTTGGAAAAGTTAGCCATCGTGACCTAACCAGAGGAGCTGACAACTCCAATTTAATTTAGATAGTTGAGACCTAATAATGAAGTAGTGTCATCATTCTATTGAATTCTGATATAACACTTGACATGGGGCACTGGCACTACCTGTGAAATATCTGACTTATCGTTTGGAAAGCCAAATGAGTAGTGACATCATTTGATGCTAAAATTTTATTCCATTTTTGCTAATTTCTAACCTGTTTCCCTAACCTATCTTGGTTACCAATAATTTGTATGTATAACTTAATAAATTTTAATTACCGATAAATAAGTTAATCATATATTTTCTGAAGCGATTACTTGCAACTCTGATTAAGGATTTCTGTTTTCATCTGGATGACTCATATACAAGGAATCCGTTAAAAGCAATGCAGAAATCCAATAGGCAACACAAGTCTTCTTTGTACTACTTGCTGAAATTAAATCAGGAACACTAGAAAGAATATTTTAACCCTTTAATAAGATTATTGGCCATATTTTACAAGAAGAATGCAGACTTAACAGAGAAAGCTCAGCAACATTTTCACTAGTCACACACACATATATGAACAAAACAGGCACTTAAAATGGAAGCAAATAAATAAAGGCAATATATTTCAGATCGACTCAATTCTTGTATTATCAAGTAGACACTTGATGGATTTGTAGACTTTGGAAGAGTTTGGGAAACTTCATTATAGAAAAAAGGAAATAATAAAAAAAGAAGAAATATTTAAGTGAATCAATTTGAAATTTTATTTAAAAGTGAATTAATGGTAGTCCCAAGATCTACACGTGAATGTTTTGTTTTTCATAGCTGTCACAGCTAAAATAGAGAGCCATGGAATCAAGAATGTGCAACATACCCAAATATTTTAGTGCACAATTATTTTTTACACACTTGTGTATATTAAAAATTGTCTGTGTTTTGATTTATCTCACAGTTACTTTTTGGACTAACAGATTTAACACTGAAGTTAAGCTACCTTGTCAAATTTCAGCAGGGAAGCATTCTCATTGAAATGAATGCACATTCATTCAAGATGAGAATAAGAAGTTGTCCTAGTTCAGCAGGTGGGACCAGTTGTCACTGTGTGGGGGTGATCAAAGCTGTGTATTCTACCCCCTCTATTCATTCCCAAGGTCAGTGGCCCATTTGCAGCAGCTTCCCAGGGAGTCGTTATCACCTCCATTCCCAGCCTGAGGGGGCGTAGGTGCTAATGGACCATCAACAGTCCGAAAATAGCCCATGACTCACAGAGTTAACTACCCATTGTGTGAGTCCCCGCCCTGGGGGAGGGACTGGATGCTCCCTGAGGGTACAAAAAGGGGTAGGTAAGAAGACCACGGGAACCTTTTTGCTGGACCCAGAGGAGCAGCAGGACCTTGACAGGAGGAGACCACCACTCTGGACCAGCCATCACCTGCACCAACGGGTTTGTCACTTCCGTTTGCTTTGGACTTGGGGAAGCCACAC
>VWZD01005143.1:16271-32191 GCA_013396695.1 Sakesphorus luctuosus
TTTTTAAGTCAGTTCAGTTTCTTTTGAGTTCTTTTCTTTGCAGTTTTTTTTTCTTGCTGAGAAGGCTCTGGGAGGAGGGAGGAAGGCAGTCCAGGGTTGGTAAAAAAACTAGGCCAAACCTGAGACACTCTCCTAGGAGAATCATGGAGAAAAAATAACTCTGTTTCATCATAACTTTGGTGTTTTCCTCATACAGAAAGAATGGAGATCAAGACAACACATAGAAACCATGTTCACACTTTCATAAACTGAGCTTATATCTAAAACTGCATTTTCCAATTTAGAACCTCTCCACTGATTTCTTTTTAAGGAGTGGCAATAGACCCAGACGATGGAAACACATCTGGAGTCTGCCTTGTCATGACAACATACTTTCTTGGAAACACATTTGTATGAAAACTCTAAAGCTAACATTCGAACTCAGATTTATCTGAAAATTTCTTTCAGAAAAAATGTCCACGAGGACAGCATTTTTGCTACAAGTATTTCAAGTGATCATTTAATCTTTAATAGCTCACAAGTATTGGATCATGTCAATGATGTTCTTTTATGGTCACAAGAAAAATCCAACCAACTCTCTGTGGTTTTTGTAAGGGTTGAATGAATGATATCAGATTACAGTAAAGAGAGAGTCCAAGGCCTGAGCATGGAACAAGAATGAAATTTGTTTCTTATTGTAGCTTTTTGTGAACTATTTCTTGACTTTTGTTTGACAAGTTACCTCTAAGGCATGAAAGAACTAAACCATGAGTACTACAATTTTCTATTTTTTTTCTGAATCACTAAGAGCTCAAACAATCATACTGAAAGCTTTTCATAATGCAGTAAAAATGTTCTACATGAGTCACTATTAACCAAAGACTTTCACCAATGACCTCAACATTAACTAGTGTTCTATATTATTACCATCAAGCACAATGTCATCTTATTTGCTAGGAGATTGATGGCATGAGTTCACCCAGAAGTCATTCAAAAAACCACTCTAGGTTGTCCCAGAAAAAAAATGAATGTACATTTGTTCCTACCAGGGTTAGAGTGTGGTACCCAGACTAGTGTATCATTGCTCACTTTAAACTAGGTAATTGAGAGTTGTTTCAGGAAATTATTAACAGCTGGCCAAAAAGTGAGCTGAAGACATGGCCTTATAACACAGGGAGCAAGAGCAAGCATATACTTTGCCATGTAATGTTACAGCTAACCTCCCTGAACATGACTAACTTTAAATAATGGTGGTGTCCACAAAAGATATAGTGATGCTTCTGACTACTCCAGAATTGTATCCTACAAGAAGATACAAACCTAAAACAGTCATGAAAGTAGACAAAGTATTTGCTTAAACTTAAAAACAAATAAGCACATGAAAAACAAACAAACAAAACAAAACCACAAAACTTGTATGTCAAAGAGAATGTGGATTAACATAGTAGTTGTGGGATATAAAAATCAGTGGATAGGATAGCTGATACTTTTAGCAACAGTTTCTGGAAAGTTTCTGGAGAAGTCACTTTTGCGTAAGACAGGAAACTAATAAGGTTCCTGTAAGTAAATTAGTGAGTCACAGTAAATCTGTTGTAAATGCTACAAATCCCCCATAATCTGTGAATAGTCACTAAACGGGAATAGAATAACAAAAGGGAATTTATTTGTTTATACTGAACTTCAAAGCAATGCTTTTGAAGGGAGAAAAAAAATCTGCATAAAAATTCACAAACAAACAATTTACATACCAAATTAAATCTGTGGTGTACTTACAATATTGGAAGCAAAGTAAGGTGCCTTATGAAACATTAATGATTTCTGAAGAGTCACCAAGAGACAGCATACATCAAAACAACCCTTTCAAAGGGAAGGCAAATTTTGCTCCATCACTGGATGCTGGTAACATGTACACATGGAAGGGTAACTAACATTAGGAATATCATTTTATCCCCTGAAGCTGGGAAGCACTTTTGAGATGATGCAGCACTTATAAAGTAATATAATTTAAAACAATTGTATACAATTTCATATATTTTAAATTTTCCTTTCAATTGATAACTGCTAAATCAAACTAAATATTCTAGATTTTTTTTGTGCAGATAGTCAAACCATAAATTATGCCTTTGTTTACCTCAAATAGCTTTTTGTTTATTTTGAATTTGAGCAAACATTTTTTTGTTTATTTGTTTTGTTTGGGGTTTTGTTTGTTTTAATTAATACTTATTCACACCCAGAAAAAAATTACCATTCACCGACAAGACTTTTGTTGCTGTTGCTGCTAGATTAGGGTGGTGGTTTTTTATTTTCTGGGTGTTTCTGATCTAAAAATTGAATTTCTACAAAACCCATAAGTCTACTCAAAGAGAAGCAATTTCTCTTCATATTGCAAGGCAGCAGGCTCATATTCCCCCTATAATACCATCTTTTGTATTCGTAGAGTATAATAAAATACTTAAGTAAACTACAATATCTGTTAGAAACAGGTATGGTGTCTGATGTTTCATTTGTTTTTAGACACTTTACATGATTCAACGTAAAGACAGATAGCTACGAAAGACAACTGAATACTCAGCCTATGGGAAGAGCATATGATAGCTGTGATGTTACAAATAGCAAGTTTTCTATTGCAGTTACCTCAGGTGAGTCATTTATATGATGGTGAGAAGCCTTAAATTCATAAAATTGTGGTGCCATAAAAAAGGATAGTGAACAAAAATGGACAGGAGTGTTATGTTTCAGTGAAAAGCCGTGGGACAACAATGTTTTGCTGTTGCTTCTAATTCTGGATCTGTGTCCAAAAGGACTAAGATAAAAGGAGCAACATAGATGATCAAAGGTACCACAGGATATCTGCCTAAGGAGTTACTAAATAAACAAGCTTTCCTCAGTCTGGAGAAAAGTGGGTAAGAGTTTGCTAGGAGGGACCTACAAAATCAAAAGTGCTTGGCCAAATGAAGATGAAGAGACTTTCACTAACTTTTTATATCTCAAGGACTGGCAAAGCAAATGACAAAACCAAGAGCTGCTGGGTGCTCTCTGAACCTCTTTACCCCTCACCCTCTCCAGTGGGCATTCATCACATCAGTTAAGCTTTGGAAAGCCTTGCTGTTGGGCACTGTGGCTATTAGATGCTTACAAAACAACTAGAACACCTGACAGAAGAGGAAAAGACCACCAGGATATTGAACAAAATGACAGACACACCCAAGCTACAGATTGCTGAACACTGAGACTTTGGTTTTGGAGGAGGGGTACTTACTGTGCAGCTACACCATAGTGTCCTTCATGTCCTGCTGGCACATCCAGGATTCTGCTACCAATTCCTGGCCTGGCATATTTCTCTTAGCCTAGAAAAACCATTCACACAATTTTATAGAACAAATCAGTCATGTACTGCATATCTCAAGTTGTTGATGCTGTTTATAGGGTAAGATACAACTCTATTTATCCAACAGCTACAGTAACATCAATGCAGAGCACAACTAAACCTAGACAGGAGAGATTATCAAGAATTTAAGGGAATAGAGCNGTTTCCAAGGGGGTACCAAGTGCAGAAACACATTTTTTAAAGTTTCTTTAAAATGCTTAAAATTAATTGTATGAAAGAAATGATGCACAGCTTAAGAAGACTGACACAGTGTCACAATCCATTAGGAAGGAGAAAAAGGGAGAGAGGGAGAAAAGGAGGAAGGAAAGCACGAGAGAATAGGAGAAGAAGAGTGGAGAGAGGAAGGGATAGCTGGAGAAGCTGCTAGGTTAGACATAAACCAAGCAAAACTCAAGAACATTTAATTAATTACATTAACCACCTCTGAAGTCTCCTGTTCAAAACCACCAGCATTTGGAGCTCTACCTGGGCAAACCCATAACTCTGGTTTTCTCGGTGTCTGATGTGTTGAATACTAGAATTTATCAAATCCCTGCTCCCCTGAGATCAAAGACTTTGTCTACAAGAACAAAAATTACTAAAATAACCCCCACACTTAAAAAGAGAATTTTCTTTTATTCAAAACTTATTAAATAAGGTGTTCAAACACTGAAAAAAAGCAGAAAATATCTGGTCTTCTNACTCTATTTATCCAACAGCTACAGTAACATCAATGCAGAGCACAACTAAACCTAGACAGGAGAGATTATCAAGAATTTAAGGGAATAGAGCCCAAGTCTTAAACTATATGACTGTCCCCAGTTGAAGAGCTGAGCATGTCATAGTTCAGACTTCTCTAAGTATTAANACATCTCACTTTATTTTCTTTCTCCAAGACAGTAATTTTGGAATCTGTCAGTAACAGATGTTGTAACCATCCTTCAGACCTACTTATGCACTCTTAGTTATATGGATTTAATATATAACCTATTCAAAAGCAATGTGTTGAAAACATTCTTCCAAACCATTGGCTGCTAATGAAATATTAGCCCTTCCACATTAAATTATATTATATTATGGTGCTGCTTCACCTCTTCACAATGTAATTCTCTGCTGAGAGATCAAGGATGCTGCCAATGCCATGTCCTTTAATCAAATCTGAATGCTCAGTTGTTTTATCTGGCTTCTACTTGCTAGTTTGGCCTTGCACACAGTCCTATTTAACTCCTGTGTGGTTTCTGTAAAGTCTGACAGGATGTCTTGGCATGATTACAGTTCCTGCATGTGCTGAAGTTATTACTGCAGTATTAGAAAATGTGTTGTCAATCAGGAATTAGTAAACCAGCTAAAATAAAATAACTGTAATCCTGCACCTTCATTCAAACTGGATTCAAACTGTGATTATCAAAGAGAAGGAAATATGGGTTTGCAGCTAAAGCCACAGCTGTATGCTGAAGGCTTCAATTCCTGGTAGTCTGAAAGATTTCTTGCTTGATCTGGAGCTGTGCCTCTTGGAGCCAAGAGATTGTAAGCACTTTCTGTGAAAGCATCTAGTCTCATTTGTAGATTCTTCAAAGGGTCCTTGCATATCATTGACTTTCAATATTATGCAAGCATGAAAACTAGCATTTTAAAAAACCTTCAGTACATATATATCTGCCCCTCCAGAAGCCAGTACACTTTGGAAGTATTGAATGCTGTGTGTTTTCACCACTTCTCAGCTGCAAATTTGGGACAGCATCCCTAAATCCATTTCACTGCAGCGTTCAGAATACAATTTTACCTGATGATCAGGGTGGATCATTGTGTTATGGTCATAAGACATGACTGCTCCACACAGCAACTCTGTAGCAAAAGTGTAGACAAAAAAATCTCCATTAAAAACAGTCAGAAAACAGTCAGTGTTTTCATCATTCTGTCTGAGAAACTTCCAGTACCACTTTTGTAATACTTGCTATAAAACAGAAGAAACATGACTAGGAAAGACTTCCTCCCTGCCCCCCNGGCTGCTCAACAGAGCAGAACCCCCTCAGTGGGTCCTGCCAAAGTGTTATTGCTGACGGAGACTGCAAGGACTCACTTTACTCTGTCAAACAGTTCACAGAACAACACTTTTTATTAGTAAAAATTGTGACAGATTAATAAGGTTAGAAGGTTGTCAATGATAGTATCTACTGAAAAATATGTTTTAAAACAACTACTGATACATATATTAAGCAAGTACAAGTTCTAATATGAAGCAACCTAAGCACAACCACAAACTCTACTTAGTCCTCAAAACAGCATTTAATGCAGGTAGAGGATATTTCTCACCCAACGTGTCTCTCTAGAGAGGAAAAGATGGACTCAGCCTATCAACTGATCCCAGCAGTTTTGGTGGAGGTATTATCCCACATTTGTCCTATTCCCAAGTTATTTTTATACTATTTTCTTTATGTTTGAGTGGAGTTTGAGTGCTTCTAGTCATAAATACATTTTATTTCTGCTTGGTGTAAAGTTATCTCACTCTGCTTAATGGGAAGGGGTGGTCATGCTTTACCACTTGAGGAGGATTCTCCCTTGGCATTCAGGTACTGTACAGTTCTGGTACCACAATGTTCTCCCATTCTGCTGGGATTTGAATGGAGGTGGGCCATATAGTCTCTACTTTGTTCCACAGTCTGTTCTGTTCCTGTGAGCAGATGTTTATTGTTGTGTTGGGGAGATGTAGACCTCAGTCCATCCAGGGAGTTGGAGCTCCTTTTTATCATGGAATTCTGAATATCCCCTAAATTTAACCCTATCCATCATCCCACAACTGCTATGGAGGTAGCTCTTAAAGACTAATGAGTGACACAATGGGAAAGAATTATAGTATCACATCTCAAAAGGTCTGAAAAAGATATCAAAGGCACTTGAACTGAAGGTGTGGATTGACTGAAAAGCAGGAAACACAAGCAAAGCTCAAGGCATTTTCTGTTTTGGATTTACTTTTAGACTTTTTTTCAAAGAATTGAAGAAAGAACAAGGACATGGATACTGATCAAAAGCAAAATGACAATTTTAAAGTAAAAAATCTACTCTTTACTGAATATTGTTTCAAAATTATTACAGTAAAAACTTCTTTTTTTTTCCTGTTGGGCAAGAAGACACAATTTTGTAAACCTAAATTCCACTGCATTTTTAGTGAGAACAGTGGTCAGTCTCTTTCTTAGTTAACATTTTTTAAGAGAAGTAGCATTAGAAGAGCAGAGTCTGATAAATATTTATTATTTTCATTTCAACATAACTTAGGACACATATTTCTTTCAAAAATATTTATTATAATTTTATTATATAAATTTATTACATGAAACATTCTAAAATTCTTAAGGAAAATTAACAGCGTTCCCCTAAAAGCATCGAGTTTTATTTTATCAAGAGAAACTTGCCGTTTCGTGGTAAAAGCAACTCAAACAGCAAGTTCTCCTACTCTATTTTGTACCCAAGGCACAGCATTCAAAATAAAGATTCACCTTTTAATTCCATACTATAAGGATGCTGTGCCAATAGTAAAGGCAATTTGGGGTACAGTTAATTTTCTTCACAGTGGCCAGTATGGGGCTGTGGTTTTGGATTTGTGCTGAACATAAGTTTGATGACACAGAGATGGTTTTGTTATTGCTGAGCAGTACTTACACAGTCAAGGCCTTTTCTGCCTTTCATACTGCCACACTGGCAAGGAAGTTGGGGGTACATGGAAGGTTGGGAGGAGACACAGTCGGGATAGGTGACCCCAAATGATCAAAAAGGTATTCCACACCATATGACATCTTGGTCTGTATATATAGTGTGGGGACGAAAGAGAAAGGGAATGATGTTTGGAATAATGGCATTTGTCTTCCCAAGTCACTGTCATGCATGGTGGGACCCTGCTCTCCAGGAGAGGATGAACACCTGCCTACTGCTTGGGAAGCAGTGAATTAATTCTCTGTTTTTCTTTATTTGTTTGCACAGGTTTTGCTTTTTTCTATTGAACTGTCTTTATCTCAACCCACAAGTCTCTCCTTTTTTCCCTTCCAATTCTGTCCCCAGTGTTGCTGGTGAGGGAATGAGCAAGTGGTTGCATGGGGCTTAGCTGCTGGATGGGGTTAAACTACAACACATGGTTTCCACTAGTGGCAACTCTTGCATCTCAGTGGTGAGAATTCAACTAGCAGAAAGTGATACCTGGATGTAGGCATTAGGTTGAGCCAATTCTAGAGCCCATCAAAAAAACCACATCCAGACCAGCTCCTGAAACTCCATCTCTTTTTGGATTACCTTCTTTCTCAGAAGGAGAAAGAAAACATTGTGTTCAGATGTAAATGATTCTTGGTGTATTGAATAACTTCTGAAGAGAAGATGTTATCTCTCCTGAGTGAGAGATGAGCTGGGTAACTTTTACACAGCATGAAGAGAACTGGATTTTTTCAGAACTGAGTCCTTCAGCTTCAGTGCACCTTTTCCTCATGAAACGAAAAGCAACCACTGTGACTTTCCCCACTTATAAGGCTTAATTATGATTTCACAGCAAGATAAATGCCCTGATATTGAGGGTGGCAGAGCACTGGAACAGGCTGCCCAGAGAGGTTGTGGAGTCTCCCTCTCTGGAGACATTCAAAACCCACTTGGACGTGTTCCTCTGTCACCTGCTCCAGATGACCTTGCCTTGGCAGTGGGGTTAGACTGGACAATCTGCAGAGGCTCCTTCCAATCCTAAAAATTCTGTGACTCTATGATACTACAAGGATAAGTCTGACCTACAGTTACAAACCTTAAAAATTAGCATATAAAAATTCAGAAAAGGTTTTGTAGAGCTTTCATCCACTGGCAACTGATATCTATATTTGGCATCAGAGATCCAAACTCCATATTACTTCTTTAATAGTGTATAATCTTAAATTTTCATACTTTTAAAAAATCTTTCTGTCCATAATCAAGAAAAAGCCTACATTTGATTTTTATTTAAGGAGAAAATATCACATGCCTTGGTAAACATACTATATTGTTTTAAATTTTTTTTAACTGTTTTTCAGTATCTGTCTTACATCGTACCTTGCAGGCTGTGAATATTCAAGAGATCTTCTGCTAAGAAATTTCACTTAATCTGTCTCTCACGTCATAATCAGAGAAATGGTTTGCATTTTTTTACAGGAAATGGTCAGAGTCCCAGACATCCATTACTTGCCAGAATTTACACTTCCCACTGTTCAAAGAAGAAATTTTGCAGGATTTACTACCAATGCTACAAACAGGTTGCAATAAATGTTACTTTGAATTACATGTGCTTTAATTTACCATGACTTTTGCATCCCTAAGTACCCTGTTGGAGTTCTGCTGTTAATATTAACTGAAGCACATAGTTCTTTTGTTATTCATTAATGGCCCTATTCAACAGAAATTGAATTTGCACAGCTGCCAAGCACTGCAAGCTCCTAAGGTTGGGTATCCACAGTGCCTAATCCTGGTGCAACTGATAGAATTTTCTTCCCAGACAATGAAAGCTTTCTTCAGGGCTGCCATACCATCTCAGACAGCCTTCCACAGCCTTCTCATCTAATTCTAAGGAGAAGAATCATATCCAAGTGTTGAATGAAATTTTTCCTGGAAGTGTTGGCACACTTGTTCATTTTAAAAGGTATTCTCTAGACATTACAGGGTTTTCCAGGTGACTCGAGTGTGATAGCAACCTGGAATGAAAATATTAAACTACATGAAACTTGACGAGAGCACACTTTTCATTGAGTGGCCAGCAGGTAATAGGAAAGCAGTGCAATTTCAATGCTTTTACTCTTCCATTTTGTCAAAGGTTATCAAAATTTGATTCTTATTGTTTCCACAATATGCTACTCAAGATACAAGATTACTACTTCACTGGAAAGTCTCCAGAATTCAATAAAAAGCTGATGACCTTCTCATAGATGCTTAATTTCTGTAGCCATTTTGTATTTGATGGTTAATGTAGGGACACAGTACTTGTTTCTGTACACTAGGATTTTTGATTATGCAGAGTATTTCTGCTGAGTATAGGAGCTTAAGATAGATTCATTAGTTATATTTCTCATGTGACCTGATCTTGATTAAAATTACCAGAACCTCAAAGAAAGCATTTTGATATAGCAGTTGTCAAAGTATATCCGTAGATTTAGGTCTTCATATCTTTTACTATGTCAGTCAACCACCTTATGGCAGGGTTACAGAAGCACATTAAATACAGCCGAACATCATAATTTATGGAGATGGAATACTATGACCAAAGCAGCACCATCAAGAAAGCCTCTTTAGACTCTGCAACCTGTTTTCCTCCTGAAGAGATATCTTGAATCTATAAAAAAATCGTTGAATCACAGAATATTTTGGGTTGTAAAGATCATCAAGTTTCAACCTTTCTGCTGTGGAAGGGGGCAACCTTCACTAGACTAGGTTGCTCAGAGCCCCAGCCAACCAGGCCTTGAACACTTCCAGGGATGGGCCAGCCACAACTTTTCTAGGCAACTTGTTCCAGTGCCTCACCACCCCTCTTCTTGAGAAATACCCCTGGTGCAGGTAACTTGATTTGCCAGGTGCAGATTGAAACGCAGATTCAGATGTAGATTGAGCTCTGGATGGGAGCCCAAACAAGATGCCATGAACTGCAAACTCTTTGGATAACAAAGAAAGCAAAGGCAGGTGGTGCCAGCCAGGAGGATGAACAGTGGAAAACACAGCAGGAAAGGAGGACTCAGGAGGAAGAGCAAGACTTGCAAATTCATAGACTGTGAGGGTGTAAGAGCCATGGGGTGCCTTTGCTGGGGGTCCCTCCTTAGGGGCATCATATCAAGCTGTTTCTGTGTTACTATGCCATGAATAAATAGCTTTATGGAACTAGACATCTGGGACTCTGCTATGGGAAACCTGGAGTTGAACCAGTAAGCAAACTTGATCTGATTACATATCAGTGGGGTATTTTGCGAGTCAAGCTGGGCACCCATCAGCTCACAAGAACCACCTACTGTGAGGGGGCTCTGGTCCAGCCACTAAAGTCTCTGACTTGGGAGTGTGGCTGCCAGAGATTCTCATGAAAAGTCAGGCTCGGAAGTTTCCTTAACATTCACAGTAAAATGGTTTTCATAGTATCTAATCAAACACTACTCTCAGTTTAAAGCCATTTTCCTTCGTCCTGTTACTACATGCCCTTGGGAAAAGTCCCTCTCCATCTTTCTTGTAGGTTCCTTTCAGGGACTGGAAAGCCACAGTTAGTCACCTCAAAACCTTCTCCTTTCTGGGCTAACCAACCCCTATTCTCTCGGCCTTTCCTCACAAGAAAGGCTAAGAAACAAGTCCTTCCTCTGGACTTGTTTCAACAGGTTGATGTCCATCCTCTGCTTGGATACCAGAACTGGATACAGCACTCCAGATGGTGTCTCACCAGAGCATCGTAGCAGGGCAGAATCCGCTCCCCTGACCTGCTGCCCATGCTGCTTTTGATGCAGCCCAGGTGCTACACACTAAAATGTCAAGAAAATGACAAAGGTAGATATATCTTCTGGTTTTCTGGGCTGCAAGTGCGTATTGCTGGCTCATATTCAGCCTCTCACCCACAGCATACCCTTATCCTTGGCAGGGAAGCGCTGCTCATGCCCAAGCCTGTATTGACACTCAGGGTTGCCCCAACCCAGGTGCAGCATTTTGCATTTGATCTCGTTAAATCCAATGAGGTTCCCATGGGCAACTTTTCAGGCTTGTTTAGGTCCCTTTGGATGGCATCCTATACTTCAGGAGTGTCAACTGCACCACTCAGCTTGGTGTCATCAGCAAATTGGCTAAGGGTGCACTCAATGCTTCATGTATTTCGTTCATGAAGTTAATAAATAACACCTTTCTACCCTTTTTAAAGACAGGTGCAATGTTTCCCTTTTTTCAGTCATCTCAGACTTCACCTCACTGCACTGGCTTCTCAGATACCATGGAGAATGGCTTGGCAGCTACATCAGCCAGTTCCCTCAGGACTCAGAGATATATCTCATCTGGTCTCATGGGTTTATGTACATTCANACTCCACCTTGGCGTTCCTAACTCTTATCTCTACACAACTGTACTTCATCTACATAATCTTCACAGGTTATCTGTCCTTCCACTGCCTGTGCCTTTGCTTCTTTAACTTTAGTTTGACCAGCAGGTTGCTACTCACCAATGCCTGTCTCTTGCCTTCCTTAACTGATTTTTTTCTAACTCTTGCTCTCTAAGGAATGTATCTCTAAAGATCTGCCAGGTCTGTTCTATTCCATTGTTCCTGAGGGCAATCTCCCAGGGGATCCCACTGACTATCTCCCTGAAGAGCTGGAAGTCTGATTTCTATGAGTTCAAGGTCCTATCTTCGCTTCTTACCTGACACATATCCCTCAGAACTGTAAACTCCACCAATGCATAACCACTGCAGCCCAGGCTGACTCCAATTTTGATGTCCCTATTTAAGTCACTTGTTTTGGTGGCAAATAAATCCAGGAATGCATCCCCTCTGTTAGGGCTGTCTATTTTCTGGGTCNAGAGATATATCTCATCTGGTCTCATGGGTTTATGTACATTCAGATTTCTCAGGTGGTTACAGACCTGATCTTCCCTTACATTGGGAAAGAATTTGCTCCTCAAGTCCCCATCCTGTCACTTGTCCATTCAAGAGGTGTCAGAAGAGAGGCTGACATTGAAAACTNGAGGCTTTGGTGTATGTGAGGTGAATTGGTTAACCAATAAGGTCATGGCAAGTTGGATGTGAGAGACTATAAAAGGTTTGGATGTTACTGAGTGAGATTAGAACTACTAGATCTAACTAGAACTACTAGGAACTACTTCTACTACTACTACTATAAGCTATGAGGAACTGTCTGTGAATCTATTTTGAATAAAATCTTGTAAGCCTTCTCATACCTGCTGTGCTTGAGCTCTTCTGACTGTCATTTACGCTGCGCCCCTGCTCAGGACTAAGGGGCTACCCCTACAGTCTACAGCTCGCTGCTCTATTTTCCCAGCAGATGTTAGGCTGTTGAAGTACCCCAGCTGGACAAGAGCCTGTGAGCACAATGTCTCCTGTAGGTGGAAAAAAAAGGGCTCATCAACAGGCTCCCCTTGACTGGTTGGCCTTTAGTGACGCTAACCACAAGGTTTCCTTAGTTGCCTCGGTCTCTGATTCTTCCTCACACGCTTTCAACCCGCTCACAGCTGTTCTTCAGAGACAGATCTTCATCCTCAATCCATCTGTTAATGTAAACAGCAACCTGTAGCTGTAGCTGTTGATAGCTGCACTCTATTTAGAGGATTCATCCCACCAAGCTTCAGTAATGGCAATAAGGTTGTGGCTTTCCAGCAGCACAGTGGCACAATTCCTCTGTTTGTTGCTAATGCTGTACACACTGGTGTGGAGGCACTTCAGCTGGGCCACTGGCCAAGAGGAACACCCCTTAATTCCTTTGAAATAATTCTCCGGTATTTCCATGTTGGCTTCTGTTACCTCAGTAGTCCCTGGCTTATCTCCGTAAGCCTGCAAGTGTGTTCCAATATGGCTGGCACATCCCAGAGTCAGCAGCAGAGGTCCCTTGCTACCACACTGTCCCTCTACAGTTTGCTTTTCATCCTGCAGCTTACCAGAGACAAGCCTCTCCCTTAACATCTTGTTCTGTTGGTGAGCCCCACTAGCTGCTGAGCAAAAACTCTCCTCCCTTGCTGAGAAAGGTGAGTCCTGTCTGATGCCAGCACAACCTGTGCTGTGTAGTCCTTTCCATTGCCAAAGAATCAAAAATTTTTGCAGTGACACCAGCTATGGAGCCATGTATTAATAGACTCAGCCTGTCTGTTTCTTCCAATTTTGCTGTCTTCAACTGGAAGTACAAAGGAGACTATAACTTGTGCCCCAGATTCCCTTGTCAACTGTCCCAAGGCCTTGAAGTCCTTTTTGAACACCCTCGGAATGTATGTTGCCACTTCATTGCCCCTTTAGTAGAAGATCTGTAACAGGTAGTAGTCCAACACCCAGCAATTATCAATCTGTCATCTGCACGTCTTTTATAGCTCCTGCCCATCTCAAGAAAGGAGGACATAGAGCAGTTTATTTCCATGCTAATAATTTTCAGAGAGAAGCACAATCTTCCCCCTCCCCCCCAAAAAAATCAGGATGGCATGCAGTGTTTCTGTTTATCTTTGAGATAGAATATATACAGTTTTACCCTGCTGCAAGTTTGATTTTCTCTTTCCTCCAGATACATACAGCCTTCCAATGGCTTTCTAAATTCATGTCAGGAATGTATGTTCAGAAAATTGCAGAATTACAATTACTATCTATAGATTAAAATCTCAAAGATATAAAATGCAATTAAAAAAATCCAAGTTAAATACACCAGAGAGTGTGATTTTTAGCCAGCATGAAAATTCATTATATTTAGTGAGACTGCTTGTAAGCTACAGGATGGATTTCCTGTGTTTTCAGAATGTACACCAATGCTAGTATGCAGATCGTAGAAAGCATGACTTTATAGTCTTTGTAATTAAAATGAATAAAAGGTTAGTGGCACTGGGTATGCTTTTTTTTTAATTCAATTATAGCAAAAATCTATATAATTTAATAGAAAATTGCTGCTAAGCTTCATGCTAACTCAATGTGAATGTATGTTGTTTTATTTTTTCAAGTTGTATTTTAGTTTTCTTGGGTAAGCTCTACATGTCATAGTTACAGACTTTCATATTAAACAAATAAGTTTAGCTAAGTCTAAATCAATGAATTCAGCTGTAGGAAAGCAAAGAGTGGGCTATCTACCATGACATGTTTCAGACAGGGAGTCCTTAGTGAACATCAGAAGATATATCTACCTTTGTCATTTTCTTGACATTTTAGTGTGTAGCACCTGGCATGATGTAGTCTCAATTGCATATGTACAGAAAGATAGTACTATTGCTGTTGATAATAATTGTTAATGCTTCTTGTTTCACACTCTTAGATGGGTTTATACTGTGCACTGTCCAGCTGTTTTGTTATGCTAGATTATAGATTCACAGAATATCTCAAGTTGGAAGAGTCATAAGGGTCATTTAGTCCATCAAGTCCAACTCCTGGCTCCTCACAGGATTACCTAAAAGTAAACTATATGAATAAGAGGATCATCCAGACTCTTCTTGAACTCTGGCAGGTCTAGCACTGTAACCACTTCCCTACGTAGCCCGTTCCAGTGACTCACCACTCTTTGGGTTAAGCACCTTTGTCTCTGCAAGACCTCTCCACCCTCAAGGAAGTCCACAGCTTCTCCTACTTTAGTATTGTCAGCAAACTTACTTAATGTACTTTTGTTTCCTACATCCAGAGCACTCATGAAAATACTAAAGAGCACTGGCCTTAAAACTGAGCCAGCTGGAATTATCATCAACTATTTCTTGATTTTTTTTCCATGCATTTTTAGTTTCTCTTGCTGTATTCCTTTCTTTCCAGGTTACTTTCTTACTTTGGGGATTTAAAAATAACATCTTTACATATTCTTGAAAGTTTAAATTTTAAAATAAAGACAAACTTATGCAAGACAGTTCTACCCCCATTGAATTTTGATTATTTTGGATAAAATTTGAAGAAAAATCAATTAAATGCTCAAAAATGGTCACTATTCCACTCAAAGTCCTGTTCAAGTTAGAAGTCCAGTTGCACTGCACAGTAGGCATGCAGAGAAACAGTTTTGCAGGAAATGAAAAAAAACCCAACAGGGTGAAGAAGCTTTAGTTCATGTTTGTGTGTCAAACAGCAATCAAATATACTAAACAAATGCATCTATAAAAATGATCTGAAAGATCAACATGAGTGCAAAATCCATAATATAACCCACGTAATGTATTCCAGTGTTGTACTGGCCTTACCATTGGAAAGGGTTTTTTGCTGATTTCTGCCTTGACTTTTATTCCTTCTTACAGTCTGAGCTCATTAGCACTCTCCTCTCCAAAGAAGGGAGAATGTCATTCTTTTCGTTTAAGCAAGTACCCTTTTAATTATATCAGTAATTGATTCTCAATGCTTTCCTAACCTTTTCTTTAAGATAAACATTTATAGGACTTTCAATTGTTTCTCACAGGTCACATTTGCTCAAGCACTGTCCTTTTCTAAATTCATCTTGATTTATCTATGATTTTCCTTAACTACCCAAACCCAGATGTTCCTCTGGTAAAAGATCACATGTGCTGCTCAGGAGGTAATACACTGACCCATTTATGTTTCTCTTGGTATGAGATGACAGACAACTTTTCTGTACTTGTGGAGTTCCTGTGTCAATGTTTTAGCTTTTCTTTTCTTGAGTCTCATCTTAATCTTTCCCCAAACCACCTTTATAATATGTTTCTCCTACAGTTAGTCATTTCCAAATGTAAACAAGTTCCATTTTTAATTTTCATTAAAATCTGAACAGACTTAGACCCCTTATGGAGCTACAATAGTTATATATACCCATTTCAACAGTGAATTTGTGGGAACTGATTCTCTAAATGACGTTACTTACTACTGTAATATTTTCCATCAAGGCACTGTTTTATTCTTCACCCTTTTAGGTGTCAAAAGCTTTTAGTGTCAAAAGCT
>VWZD01005143.1:40572-50746 GCA_013396695.1 Sakesphorus luctuosus
TCTCCTTAATCTTTTTGAGCTGAATTTCATATGAACTTCCTTCCTGATTTTCTTTGCACAGGACAGAAAAATTATCCTTTCGGATCTCCATTGTAGGTACTTTAAAGGAGATAAAAGAGTTTTGCCAATATGGCTACTCATTCTCACAAATTGTACTGCTTCCTTCCTAGGAGCGTATGGGTTAAGCTCGTGCAACATTGCCATCTGGTGATGAAGTTTTTCCATTACACTACGAGCATGTCAAACAATGCTGAAAAAACAGAAAACTAGACAAGATGGCTACTTACTCACCCATGACTGACCACCTTTAAATGCTCAGTAGGCAAGAGAAGGGTTTACAGGAAAATGGGAGTGTCACTTTAAAAAGGTATTTTCTGTTGCATATAATTCATAGCATCCATTACAAGAAACTGTGTTCTCTATTCACACTGGGGAGCTCCAGCTATATCTGTTGCATTGTGCATACAAGTAAACTACATCAGAGCAGTGGAAAAAAGTTCTGCTGGTTTTAAACAAACAAACAGAAGTTGCATTAGTGTTTTAGTGACATACAGAAGTATGGAGCAGAAAAGAAAAAAGTATGATCAACAGCATGTCAAGTCTGCAACTGTACTTTATACATATACAAAGCAAAGTACAGGGAAGTGATAGCAAGTATGCAGATGTGCACATACAGTACAAACTCCCTCTTAAAATCACTGGCAAAAACGTGTGCAGTAGTACAACTATATGAGTTTTACATTGATCAGGTAAAATTAGGCTTTAGGTTCATATCTGCCAGTGTGCCAGTAACAGCTAATTTTGATGAAAAGCCAGAATCTAGAAATAATCAAACATCTGCAAATGAAAATTAAGGGTCTTTGGAAGCAAAGACACGGCTTTTCTATAATTACGTGCTTTGTTTCTGAACAACTAACCAAGTGGGATGTCAGCAGGGACCAGTTTTAATTACCACCCTGCACACTGAAAAGAGCAGGGCTGAATGCAGTGTTGGGAGAGAGGAAGAATTGTGACCTGGGCAAGCTCAAGAGAGAAAGCCTTAGGTTTATTCCATCTAATCGCAGCTGTGTAGTACAGACATTAATAAAGAACAATATTTTACTAAATTCAAGTAAGAAACAAGAGTCAGGCCTGGAGAAATGGATCAGTTGAAATTACAGAACCTTCTAATGATGGAAATGGAGAACTTCTCTGATGGTCCAGTACAAAAAAACTACTTACACCAGCTGGCATAAAAAACTCTTCTCTGGTACTTGCAAATAGTAACCTTATTCACTGTATGCATTGAAAAGAACATGGAAATGTATAACCCGAAAAACAAGCGGAGAGCCTGCCATGAGCCGTTGTGATGTAAAGATATCACAAGCAATTCATAGAAGCTTGATTTATTATATCAAAACCATGGGTAATTTAAGTAAAGCCAGTGTAAGAACATGAGGTGCTCTTGTTGCACCATCATTTTATTGCTTTTAGAATTGTAACAGCATATTACAATGGTAACTCAGAGGAGTTAAGAGTCAGCAGGCCATGGAGCTGACACTGATAAACAAGCACATTGCTGCTACATACCAGATTTGCCTGGCACACAGAGTGCTACAGGCAGCCCAGGCAGCACAACTTGGGCAAAAATATTTTGAAAGGGAAGTTCCTCAGAAGATAACTAGTCTCCATTCTGTAGGATGAAATATGGGCCACATAAAGGTAACACAGCAGCTTTCTTGTGAGCTGTAGAGCAACTTTGGGTATCACCAAACCTGGAGGGGAGGCATCTGTCTGCTGCTGCCTTGCCTTTGACAGTTATGGCAATATTAGGATGCTTTTTTCGTCACATCAGAGTACAGGAAAAAAGCAAGCAGACAAATGTTTGCTCTTTTTACTGCAGCTGAAGTTCTTCACTGATCTGGACACATTTTTACCCTCCATCTACAGCAGATTTTGTGTGCACCCAGGCACTGCTGTTTCTACTGGAACCAGAGTCACTACCAGAAGCTTAAGTCCAGTAATGCTAGTGAATTAACTTCAGATGAAGAAATTTCTTCTTTTTGTTGAGCAGAAGCTAAATGGGAGGGGGGTGGTGGATGAAATCAGCATGGGTATAATTCTCAATTCATTTGTATATACAATTATTCCATTCTTCAGGCATGTTCTGAACCAACAATTTATGAACTAAATCCAAAAGCTGATTTGAGAAAGAGTAAATTTTTTTGTTTATAGTGTTTAGAAGCAGTGTTATTGAGGGACTGAGAAGGGCACATGCCAGCCACAATGTTTCTGCTTTTGTCTTCTCAGATTTGCTTTCCAGGTTTAAAACCAAGAAAGGAAGAGGATTTACAATGGAAAAAAAATCCCAAACAGTGTGCTCTAGGAAAAGTAGAAAAAGGAAATGGGTTTTGTTGGGGTTTTTTTGTTTGTTTGTTTGTTTTAAGAATGGTGACAGTAAGACTGTCAGGGAATTCTCTGAACAAAGATTTCCTTTAAACGTCAACACATCTCATGTACAGACCCCAGAGTAAATGACATTTCATCTCATGTTCAAGGTCACTAAAATTCTCTGAAAATAAAGTATGAGTGGGAGACAGATTGATGATGTCACATAACAAAATGTAAAGGACTACTAAACACAAGTATTAGTTGCCTGAATGGGTATATTTCTTATTCTTTTGATGTAATACAAAGGCATTGCATAATATACGTAACTGTCTACGTGGTCTCTACACAAGCCAATGCTCCTTGTGCTAGCAGAGGCCTTTCTGGAAGGAATGAAGACATATCTATTATGTCAGTATTACCCTTTAATTCTTAATCATATATTTAATTTCCACAATTTATAGATATGGGACACATAATGGAAGGTGCTATGTACTGTCCTGCCACTGTCAGATAGAATAAGGTCAGAAAAGTAGCAATGGAGTAATTTAAATGATTCTGCAACAAGCTCTCTGTTTCTTAATTTCTCTCATGATTTCACAGGCTGGTGATACTCAGTATAGGCATTTTGACATGACTTTAGAAAAAGAGAAGACCATTAAAGGACAAATGCTCAAATACGTAATAATGTGAAAATGAGCCTTTAAAAATGGCAGCTCCACCTGGCTGGATGCAAGATCCAGCTTCAAATGACACCACAAGGATTGCAAGCAAGCATTTAAAAGGGAACCTAATTAATAAACCTGAGTGGCACTTGGTCTCATTGTTGGTCTTTTGGTGTAGGGAGGAATCAATGTAGTACAGAAGACTTGACAGCTGTATAACATAAAGGGCACACTGCAAACTGGTGACTAGGTGCAGACTAAATCCTGTATTGCACATTCAGAGAGGGCTCTGCCAGTGTTAAATCAGAGAAACAGTCAAACACAGG
This sequence comes from Sakesphorus luctuosus, assembly GCA_013396695.1. NCBI lineage: Eukaryota > Metazoa > Chordata > Aves > Passeriformes > Thamnophilidae > Sakesphorus > Sakesphorus luctuosus. Next base: position 43,931 of record VWZD01005143.1, read on the forward strand.
GAGGCTTTAAGCCCATGGAGTCATTGACTTTAGCAGACCCTACACTCAGCAAGTTGCCCTGTGTTTCACCTGGAAAAAGATAAGCAAGCTGTTGCTTTTTGTGTAGTGCAAAAATAAGTACATCCTTCTCCAATGAGGAGGATTTTACACGGGAAAACTGTGAGGGAACAGTGAATATTATTACTCCAAGATTCATTTTCAACTAGTAGATATTAAGTACAGTAGTACGGAGATATTTTAATTCCTTTCCATACCTTATTTATCTGTGTGCATTTGAAACTCCAAGAGATTATTCAGAGAAAAGGAAGTGAAAAGGCATATGAACATAGAGAATAAAAGCAAAAGCAACATCAAAATAAGGATGACTTGGGTTCAAATCAAATAATCTGCAAGACAGTCACATTGTAGGGAGATGTTGTGGTAAATTAGACACCCTAAAGAAAGAAATACACAGGGTGATATAAAAGCAGAGGGGGTTTTTTGGAAAATATTTTAAGTTACTTTAAAATTCTAACTTATACCAAAAAAAAATAAGAGAAAGACACCTACCATAAACTTCTTCTATACTGTCTATACAGCTTTAGAAAGCTTTGCCATCTCTGGACAGGAATGTCATCTTCCCATGACTATAAGCAAAGCACAGAGGTACAGAACACCACAGCTTCTAAAAAACCTTGAATAGTTGCCACCCACATGCACAAAAATTTATTATTTCTAACCTAACAATATACCTATACCAAACTGCTAAAATCAAAAGTAGGGCCTCTGATACTGTCAAAGGAAATGTTTGGAAAACACACATGGTGAGGCTCATTAGAGATATAGAAGAAAAGCTCATGCAGCAACTCAGCTAAAACTGAGAGGGGAAAAAGGCTCAGCTCTATTTCATTAAAGTGGGGTTTTTGTCCTGAAAGACATTAAATTCCATCATTTTGTGTCTTTCCATTGCTACAAGCAGATGATGCGACACACTGTTGAAAAGTCAGCAATTCTTTTTGTCCCAAAGACTAAAGCTGTGATAAAGAGGCAAGACATGAAAGCAGGCATCTGAAGTTTTAACTACAGATCATGTCTATATCAACCTCACTCCTAAAGAAGTCACATTTTAAATCAGAGTTTTACTGATGCTCTTATGTATAATGGGCTTATCACCAACACCTGAAAGTCCAAGTGAGATCTTTATTGTACCAGCACTGTAAAATGGCAGCAAACAGATTCTTTCCTAAAAGTTTCCATTAGCAATTAGCAGAATATAATGAAAACCAAATCAAGTCAATTCTTCATTATAGCCAGTAATTGAATTTATTAGCTATAGAGACATCAAACAAACCCAAGTCATTGAGTTTTATCCTGCATTACCATTCCCAAGCATTTTGGGTCAACTTTGTTTAGGTGACTCTCAGTCTTTGAATTGTGGGGGGCAGAATTTAAAATAGCCTTAAAGAAATAATTTTAGTGCTTAGTTCTAATGCATTTAAATATGTGTTATTTCTGGACACAATTATTTTGAAAGCTAGCTTTTCAAACCATGCTTTTGTTTCCTTTATCTATCCCAATAGTTCTAATTTTGCCTCTCAAGGACTGATTTATTCATCTAAGTCCACCAGTAATCTGAAGTCTGTCCCACGCAGTGTCCTGTGGGACAGACAGTGGCATTTACCAGCACTTGCACTAATTAACGGCATGGTATGATTTGGCAAGTATATGCTAGCTCAGGAACAGAAGAAATGTAGCTACAGCTACACACTATGCTAAACTGACCACAGAAGTATATCAACACTACACCTCTTTGAGGTGGCTGTTCAGACCCCGCCAGCTTCAGCAGAGGTGTACACATGGAAAGGCAATCTGTGCTACATCACACTGTGTGAGAAGGGCATACCATTTGAGAAACTCCATTTAAGAAACTCCTTTCCTTTCACAAGGTGACAAGAGCCGTTCATTATACTGCTAGGCAACCCACATCTTTCATCCAAAAATTTAGTTCAGCATGAGTTCATGTTGATTTCAGAACTCATGCACACACAAACACCAAGCAGGGTCATACCTGCATGTCTGATTGCGTAGCACCGGAAGGGGAAAACAGGAAGAGCCGTTTAGAAGCTTTTTTATTTTGTTGAATCTCAAGCACACCACTGCTTTGTTATTAGTTACAGTAAAAATTAATTGTCATTTGACCCCTGTCAAATGGACAAGGCTAACCCTGCAAAGAGATGTCTTACCCTCCAATCTCCCATTTAGGGATGTATTCCTGAAACACTAACCAGCACATAGTCCAAAAGATCAGAAGCTTTGATCAATTGTGCCATGCTTTTTAATCAAATAGGCTTTCTCAATGGGCAGGCAGGAAACAGACAATATGAAAAGGGTTTTAAGCATGTTCTGAATGAAAAATTTGCAGATCAATGGTGGTGGACAGAAGCTGAAGTTAAAAAGGCTTTTGATCACATCCCCTACAGTTTCCATTAGAAATGAACTAAATATGTTAAATTTAAATTTAGGTAGCCTGATGAACAGAAGAATATAAATTTGAGGGCTTGGCTTTACTCTTAAGATGGTAAGAGCTTGTTTGCAAAATTAAAATACAGACTTGTATTTTATGTTCTAGGGTGGTCAAAACCACAGCTTACACTTTTTAGATATAGTCAAGCTGAATTTGAGAGATCCAAGAGATGCAAAGGACTACAAAGATGAGGACAGCTCTATGCTAACATCCTTCTGTCCACCAAATTCTGATAGCTCAGGAGGTCAAAGCTACCAGCCTCAATAACCACCACCAGCCTCAATAATTGGAGCCAGCTTTTGCAATTCAATTAATAAGACCAGTGTTGTCACACAAGATCAGAGTGTATTACTGCCTGAATTTTGAGGGTTGGCACTCAGGTTTAGGCAAATACTGTATTTTGTACAGAGCATCAGTGTCATACCATGTCTTTGTCAGGAAGCAAGTGAGTTGTCTCAGGTACAGCTGAATGGTAGAAGAGGCAGGACTACCATTTGATTATTCTGTTTTCCTCATTTGCCTGCCTAATCACGCCTTCTTCATAGGCCTTGCTTCTGCTGGATCAGAACTAATACAGGTTCCACTTTAGGAAAGTTTTAAGGCCACTTAGTAATTCTTAGCATAGCATATGAAGATTTGACTCGGGCCCTAGCTTCTGGTGTTTGTACTTCTACAGTCGCAGAAATCCAGTATACTCATTGTGCAAGTCTGACATTAACTAATGCTTATATTAAAGTCCTAATAACTGAATTAATGTATTATTCAAGAACTTCAATTTTCAATTTGAAGTTTTTTCTGAATACAAATACAGTCCTCATGGGGGGGCGAAGAGTAAAAATATGAAGGGGGAAAGAAAAAAAAATACATGGCTCCAAAAAACCCAAGCTTCAAAAGAGAAAGAACACCATATAATCATTAAAACCATTCAAGACTAAACTGGAGGGCAGTTTTAACTAGTTCAAACTGGCATAATGACTCCCAAGTTTCAAAACCTACATAGTAGTTTTTGAAATTAATACATAAAAATATCTGTTTAATATATCAACTGTATAATGCCATACACTTAAAATGTTGTGAGTGTTTATTTGCATTGGAAAGGTCTTTTGAGACTAAGTATAAGATGGAAGACAAGGAGACTCTTGTCTCCAGGATACGGACGATCATGGAGTGTAAGTTGGAACAGAGGTGAAGTTGTGAAGTGAAAGGAGAAGGCAACAGACAAAGACAATCTATTCTTGTAAATGTTGTTTTGACTTTTGAGTCATAAAAACTGGAGGAAAGCATTGAAATTACCCACCCAGAATCCAAGAAGCAAAAAAAATCCCTTAACTGTGAAACATGAACTGCTGACTAGTTACTTCAACATCTATGGGTGGTAAGGCTACAGAAATCTTCAGAATATATTTGGAATGAAAATATAAACACTGATATCTGCATGGGACACCAAGACTTTGTTTATTCATAAAGTTTACTCTCTCTACTTGTCATGAGCAAAGTTTGATTAAATAAATTTCCTAAGAGACAGTTTGCTGGGGGAATTTTGACAGTTCCCATTTGAGTTTTCTTTAAACCCTTCAGAGAAACATCAGTTAAAAAAAGCATATTGCAGTAAAAGAGCTCATTCACTGCTTTTCCTTGCAGCCCATTTTAATAGCTTTTTGTTTGCAATATCTATATGCCTATCTTGTGCTAGGCTAAACCTGAAGAAGGAAAAGAAAAAAGAAGTTAATAGAGATGAAAGGCAGAAGAACATTTAGGAGCAGCTTCCTCTGGGATGTTGCCAGGAATGGGAGAAAATAAACTGTAGTGCTAGCATATTAGACAGCTTAGTCACATTCTTTAAGCATGAAAGTGTTAAAACAACAAAAGGTTCAATATAATTGAGATCCCAGATGGTGCTTTATGCAGGACTCACCTCATTCTTTTTTATAATCCACAGACTCTTGAGTCAATCCTACACCAGAACAAAACCAGTTGAGTTACCTGCCTCGTTATATAGAGACTTTCCAGAGCTATTAAAATACCATAATGAATGGGAATTTTTGGAGTACAACAAAAAAGGNTTAGCCTCTGCTACCTAGTGTGAATCTGTTTGGGACTGCCTCACCTGCTCTATAAGCACTTCTCAATACTTGTAATTTTGAAAGACTTGTAATATGGTGCTTAATTAACACCTAGGGCCTAACATACATAATTTCCTTGATTTTCAGCTTATTGAAATTCCCTAGTTCTTATTTCAAAATTCAACAATATTTAACATATGCTATAACACAAAGAAGAGCTCTCTTTCAACATCTCTGTGGCAGCAAGGTCCTGTTGACAATTTTAAGGTAAGCAACTTGGTATTCACTAGTGAACTGAGCTTTCCTATGAGCTCAAAATAAGCCACTTTAGCAATTGGACCACTGCCCTTTGGGTAAAAAACATTCAAAACCATTTAAAATTGCTACAGTTCTATTTCTCATCTGTGTCATGTAATTTTATTGTTTTCCTCCTGCATTTTTGTCAGCTTAAGTGTTCAGATGTATGTTAATAGAGTTTAAAAATTATCCCCTTTTAGAGTTACAGGGTGCTAACAACTGCTATGAACAAGCTCCCCATATCAGCACTGGAACAGAAAGGTGGACCACAGTGGTCCTAAGTATCTCAAAACAGATTTATTTGAATTGCTTAACCATTTCACTTGACCTGCATTTTACACTGTTTCTCTCATCTCTGTGTCATCTAATAGTGGAATCTTGAACCAGTTTGTTGGAAAGGAACAAGAGCCCAGGAGTGCTGCATCCCACTCCATATGGGGAATTCTGAGGCAAACCAGGGTTGGATTGAACAGGCCAACCAGCCTTGCCAAGCACATGTGGAGGACTGAAGCTTGCTGGTAGCAATATTTATACAGCTCAAGAGCCAAACCTCTCCCGACATAGCTTTGGAAACAGATAGGTAAGATTTTGCCAGACAGCAGTCCTCACTTCAGTACCAAGTGATAAAATACATTTGTCCCTGGCAGGCTGATACAGCCACAGTACAAGAGCTGCACAGCCCTCTGTCGGATCAGGGCCAGGATTGCTTCTGCTTGCAGAGACCATGCTACAGCATCAGCTGAGATCCTCTCTTACTTTCTTGTTTTTTAGGTAGGTACATTTACTGTTAATCTGTAAAGGTGCACTGAAAAACACCCCATACTTAACAGACCCTTCGGGCATATACAAAACTAGCTGCTATTGCTCAGCAAATGTGACATCTGAATAAATTCCCCAAATCCTTACAAGGTAGTCAAAGCTCAGCAGTACCCAGGAATGCTGTTATAGTTATGGTACTCACTGTGGCAACAAATTTCATGTGCAGGATTCCATGTGGACTGCAGTGGAGCCGAGTCTGAACATGGTTCTCCATCTCAGATGCTGGCTCTTCCAAATTTCTCATGTGCCTTTATTCAGAACAACTAGTATATTGTCTCTTTCTTAGTGACCATGAATAGGTCAACAAATAATTCATTTTCCTACTTCTAGCCATTTTCACAGTAGTTTGCCATTTTTTTCAAAATGCAACACAAAGGTTTGGGTTTTTTCCACAGGAATGGCATTTTTCACTTGACTTGTGTATTGTTGTACTGTGAGCAGCTGTAACCAAGGGGAAAGAGACAGAATTCTCCATTTCCAAGTTATTGAAAACAATGGACTAAAAGAAACAGCAAAGTGACTAATTGTTCTACAGTGAGAGCAAAGCTGGATCTTCCCTAAGGACAACAGCTACATCTCAAAGCACTCTAGCTATGACTCTGGTTGCTTCTTTCCTACTTCATATTAATCATGTACTCACTACAGAGAAAGGAAAAGCCTGATCATCCAAATGAAAGTTCGCAACACCCAGCTAAGTATGACAAGCTTTTCAATGGCTATTTAAGAATTTTATGCACAACAAAGAAGCTTCGTGGTACCCCTTTCTTAAAATACACCATAGTAGATTTTCTGGAAGGTGAAATGTACATGACACATAAAGGAGCTATCTTGATACTGTTTGGAAACTGGGAGAGGATCAACAGCCTGAAGTGCAAACTCATCCCAGGGAACATGCTGCTGACTTTTAACACTTAACTCCCTCAAAGAAAGTAGCAGAAAGGAAATCATTATAATGAATCTTTACCCAGTCACAATTACCTAAAGAATCTGAAGACCATGAAACTACATCTCCAGCTCAAGGTTGCTGCCATAAGGGGTGGCCAATTGTGGAAACAATGAAAACTTTTATATTTAAATATACTGAAGTTTTAATTTACATCTACAATGACTTCTAATCAGATAATTTCCTAATCT
>VWZD01005145.1:0-42230 GCA_013396695.1 Sakesphorus luctuosus
TTAAAAAAAAAAAAAAGGAGACACAACATCATAGTTACACCTCCATATACATTCTTTTTCTTAGAAACACTGGCAGCAAGCAGAAAAGGTTGTTTCCCTTTTATTCACAATAATGATCCAAAAAAGGATGCTTTCCTTGACTAAAATTTTAGCCTATATTTGACCGCATCTTTCAATGTAGCAGAATTTTAGTGTACTAAATTCAATGGGTTGGTGCTTTTGTGTTCTCAATGTGGTGTCTATGCTACTAGTAGTCTTGTGTTTGTCTTTACAGTTATCAAGGCAAAAAAATTGTGTGTGCTAATGGAAATATGCACCTTTCAGTTCTCTAAAGGATGTTATACTCTGTGTCAAGTTTCCTTACAGTAACCAATTATCTTTGACGTGTAGCCTTATCAAATGCTTCTTGAAAAATGCATACAGTCCACGTCACTCTCTTATCTATCACAGCAGCATTATCTTCAAAGCATTCTATCAACTTAGTTATGCAAGACATTCTTATTATGCAGTCATATTGGCTGACTTTAATGGAATTAAGCTTTACTTAGTGTTCTCTTGCCACTTGCAGCAAAATTGTTTTCAATATGTATTAAAAATGTTAAGCTAACTGGTGATTATATATTTTACCCTTTCTCATGAATTATTTGAATAGTGTTGGTCTCAACTTTTAAATTCTTCTGGAGCTGATTCTGCCTTCGCAGAGTACTGACTGTGAAAGCTCAAGAAATGCTTTGCTAAGTGGAAAGCATTAGGAAGCAAAGCACACTCATGGACTTAAATGACAGAAACATAGAAGGAAAATAGCAAGTTTCAGAGAGTGAAAGAGAGGAGTCTGAAATTCAGAAGCAAATTGCCAATGGTAATAATCAGGAAACAATAAGAATTCTAAAGAAAATTAACTTCGTAATGCTGTGAATACCACATGTTCAGAAAAAAGATCCTGAAGGTTTGTAGAATTTAAAAGGAAAACCAATGCCCTCTCCCTGCCTCGCCTTCCCCCACCCCAAATAGAGGTTATATTTCTTATATTCATAATTTTATGTCATATCAATAATTTAATTTTAATAATAGAATTGCATTTTTAGTATATTTTCAACTTACAGACCTGTATTGGAATGGAAGCAATATATAGTTATAAAATTATATATTTTAAATGGTTAATTATTTGTATCATCAAGGCTGTTACCAGACTAACAAATACATAATAGCAAATTATAGAGGATAAGAAAAAATACAAAATGGGAAGTGAAAAGAGGTTTAAAGCCACAGTAAAGACAGAGATATTCTTTCATATCTAAGTGAAGGCATTTACAGCCAATACAGGCTTTGTATGGCAGAGTGAAAAGGAGTAAATGGTAGTGATATCTTGTACAGCTTGGAAATGGAACCATACTTTTGCATTTATGTTCATCTTGGAGGGAAGAAACAGGCCTGGAATAAAAAATATCTATTTTATTAGTAGATATAATATTAAGCTGAAGATGTTCTCCCAAATAGTCTGAAAAATCTGGTGGGGAAAAAAAAAGCATGTTTGTAGAGATAGTTTTGTTTTTGTTTTTTTTTAAATTTGTAGAGGTGTTCTGGTTCCAAATGATAACTGAATCTATCATGATATGTGTGAATTTAAACTCAAAGAAAAGCCAGTAAGTCTCCAGAAGGCTGTAAATCTTGAAACACTATGGAGTGTTTGAGGCACACTATGAAGCGTTGGGAAATAATGCATTGATTTTATTGCAGGACTACAGTTAGCCACTAGAAGCTTAATTAATATTTTGGTCAAAAGTGGATATTATTGTCTTGTGGAACTTTCTCAGTAGACAAATAGCCATTTTGTCTCCAAAACTGGGAATAAAATCATTATCAGTAAGTAGAGTGCTGCAACTTTTGCAAATTATAGATGTTTTTTCTCTTCCCACTTAAATCAATGAGAATTCTGATCTTCTGAAGTACAGTCAGTCTTGTGCACAGAAACAAGTGTCAGGTTTATGATTGAACTTGATGATCTCAGAGGTCTAGTCCAACCTAAATGTTTCTATATATTGATCAGTTTAGGAGATAAATAATTCCAGTAGAAATCTATCAATTGCTAAGAAGGTACATGTCACCTGAGAATTTTTTCTCAGATGATTATTTTTCTTTCACTGAGTTGACCTCATACTGTCTTTGAGAGAAACTGGGAAAATAGATGAAAGGAAAGACAAAACAATACTTTTTCTTACTAAACATTTAACAAATCTGAGCATATGCAATCATGAATTCTGTTTGAGTCAGCTATATGCTTTCAGATCCATGTCATGGTTCACTCAGTGGAAAACTGTTGGAACTGGATGGATCCATTTTTTTTCTAAACGGTATCAAGAAACAGCTTCATAGAACTGCCACAGTCTTTTAGAGATGGTCTTTTGTTTGTTTGTTTGTTTGTTTTTCTGTTAAAGATACATGCTATGTAGGCACCTAAACCATTATGTTGGTGTTGACAAAAGCAATTCATTATGTTTCTTACAAGTTTGGCTTACATAAAGAAATATATATGTTAATGCATTGTCAAAATACTTTTCAGTGAAATATTTCATTTACTGTAAAATTCCACTTTTTGCTTGTCTTTACCATCTGTGAAATGAATGGAGATTAGCTGAAAATAATACAGTCAAATATTGCACTGGCAATATAATGCAGTCTCAGGAGTCATCTGTGTAAATGAACCTTGTGCCTCTGGAGGAAGCCACAGTGATAGGGCTTTCTGCTCAAGTCTTCCATTTAGGTTATATACAGCACATGGAGCCCCTTCACAGCTGCTCTTCCTTCGTTCTTGTCTTGGGTTGAGCTGGCAAAATGCCAACTGCCCAAATACAGAGAAAAAAGGGTTCCTCCTCCCCCCAACCAGCCAAAGGGAGAAAGAAGAGGGAGAGGGGAAAAAAAACCACTCCAAACTAGTTTATGCTGAATCTAACTACATGTATTTATATAGAAAAGAGAAAATTAAAAGAAAACTACAGTATAACACACACNGCTGTCAGCTAGCCCAGCCCAGCTCAAGTCAGCTGACAATTCTAGGCCTAATCTGAATTTTAAAGCCTAAATTTAGGCCCACCTGGCTAAACCCATGACAGTCCTGCACTGAAACAACAAAAGACAAATCCCCGTGTCCATGTTGATTTTCTCCTCCATGGATTGTTTTCCAGAGCTGTCATTAGAGTCCAGTTGTCAAATTATAGTTCTTTGAAACAGGATGAAATCTAACCTGATCTTTTTCTTGGGAAAGCTTATTCCTCGCTGCTGTGTTTCTAGTGTTTTTTCTTTTATTGAAGTTAAGGTGTCACATAGCAAGAACTTTCATTATTCTAAAAGGAGAAAGGATTCCAAACACTAGTGGGTTTGACCAGCTACTATGGAAATTCATACTGCACAGATTTGCTTCGTTCTGCATTTTCCAATACCTGAAAATTTTCAAAAGGGGGACTTTCCAGTTTTGGTCTATGTGCACACCATTCATTCAGGAAACCCAGATTCTGGCTTCCCAATACATTTATTAGGGAAACTCTAGCCACTCATTTTAGAATCTTTATTCCCTAATAACTTTATAGAGCTCCCTTCTGCATTGCTATGACTGTTACATACACATACTCACAGAATGCCTTTGCCTACCAACTGCATTAGTTTTGGAAACAGAATGGGCCTCCAGCACCTTGCTGGATAATTATAATGCATTACAACCATGAAAAGCATCTATTTCTGTGGCCTAATAAAACATCAGAATAAAGTGTCAAGAAATTGGAGTGGTGATATAGCCTTCTGTCATATTTTAATCCAGAACATTTTTTGGTTCTTACAGAAGTCTTTGGGGGTTTTGCCACAATTTGTTTGGATATTAGGTTTCAATACAGTGTTTTATTTGGTGAGTAAGAGGCAAAGGTCCTAATTTCTGTTATTAGACTTTATTATTTTTACTACAATGTCATTATTTGGGTTTTGAGGAAGTCACTAGTTCATGGAATTCATCAAGGACTTTGTAAAGTGAAAGGGTACAAGACTGTGAAAACATTTGTATGGATACTTTCATTTATTGCTCACTCTTTTTCTGGGTAGGCAGCAATACCTGTAGCTGTTGACAAAATGAGAGAGTCTATTTAACTCTTTCAAAAATTATTCTTTAGACCTAGTGTTAGGCAAAACTTCTTTACATTTTAACCAGCTCTATGGCTTTCAGTTAAAATATTAATCTTTACAGTGGTTCACATTGTTTTGAGTTTCTTCATGAGAGACATGTAAAAACAGGTTAAAAAGCAGCCTGTACACTGCTTGTTCAGTCAGAATTCTCCCTTTGCTCCCATGTTTGAATTTTATAGCAACAATTCAATAAAACAAGCTCTTCACTCTGATTGCATTGTTTATCTATAAAATTCATGGTTTACTTATACCACCTCTTACTTGGCTCTTTTGTCTCTAACTCTATTTCCAGGCATGACAATTACTTCTTTTTCATCCTCTTCTAGCAGTGACTTCCACCAGCTTGTTGAAGAACATTATAAAAGTCTGTATTATTAACACAAATAGTAAGAACAGCTCAAAAGTTTCACGAAAAGTGCTAAGTCTGGGGGGAAAAAAAAAAACAAACCAGAAAGTAAAAAATAATAAACTGAAGATCCAATAAATTATTTTGAGTCTTGCCTGTGTGGAGACTGAAGAGTCTCCATGTGGATTTAATATAATTTTTTTGGTGACTGGAAATGCCATTGTATGGATGGCATCATAACAAACAGGAAAGGAAATTTCACCTTTGGAAAAAACCCCTGTACTCTTGCTGCCATGGTAATGAAGAACATATCATTGCATTAGAAATGAAAAAAGTTTGTTTGTGTGTTTTTTTTTAAGATTACATTGATGATTTTAGAAGTAAGAAAAAGGTATAATTAGTTTTTGATGCTGGTATGTCAGTTTTCACACCTTTCCATTCATTTTAATGCAATTTAATTTACTTGCCATCACCTTCAGTGCCAGTGGATGCTTAAAACCAGATACAATTAGACAAATATTTTTGCATATTTTATTTAAATTATGAAAGCATAATAGCATAAAATGGTAGGATAAGGATAAGAATAAGCATGATTTTCAGTATTAGATACATAGGATCTTTTTTGCTTGCAAGACTTCAGTAAATATTTCGACATGAACTTATATAGCACTTTAAGTTATAGTGTGAGAACCACAGCGTATTGTGAGGATGCAGTTCCAAAAATAAGGAGTTTCTTCATGCTTTTGAAGCAAAAGCACTTCAAGATCAAACTGTTCATTTATTATCCTCACTTGCCTTCAAAGTTTTCTTGGGATTTCTGTTGTTCAAACTGTCTCTATTACTCTTTTAAATTACGAGAACAAGTCACACCCTTCAGGTACATAACCCAATCAGTAGCACGTACCACACAGCACAGCCCATTTTATCTAGAAGACATAGCCACCCATCATGGAGTTTTGAATACCTTTTCATTTGCACTCTACTGATTCTCCAGAAGTCTTCATCCAGTATGTACAGCTCTGTGCCAAAACATGGGTTTGCCATCTGTCATTTGCAGGATTCAGACCAGCAAATGAAGCTGATTTAAACTGAACACAAGGGCCATTGTGAGAAGCAGCATCATGATTCTCAAGCTGCTAGGGTGCTTTTGAATATGAGGTCCTGTGTTTGATACTAAGTGTCGCGGTCTGTGTGACACTGGACTTTGTCTATGATTTTCTCCTACTTTCAGATGGGACTGAGAAGAACCCAGATAATATAGTTGCAGGTGCTGGGTAAGTATACAAAATAGAAAAAAAGTACCATCTGTAATATCTAAAGACACTTGCTGATGTCAAGGACTATATTAATTTTTAACCTGCCATTCTGCATCACAGATTTTCACTGCAGAGTTGAAGAAATCAATAAACATCTGAAATTAATCTCCCTTTAGTACAAAATTATTTTATTTTTCTTGCTTGGTATACTTGAAGCATTTGTCATTGTTTTAAATTATGTTATACATTAATTTGACATATTAACCTCTTGAAGGAGCTTTGTAAAAACTGTATGATATTTCAATATAGTTTTGTTATGGTAGCAATCAATAACTACACAAATGCTTGAGGACTTTGCCTTTCTCAATAAGAAAATGAAATATTCAGAAATACCTAAACTTTTTCATTCAGAATGTGGATAAGCAGATACGTTCTCTATAAGGTTTTGGAGAANGCATCTGTACCTTCTGAAGAACTGTACATCCACCATTCCTTATATGTGGTGCACATCACTGATCCCAGGAATTCATTATGAACAAGCAGATACGTTCTCTATAAGGTTTTGGAGAAAGAGTTAAAATCTTAAAGCTTATGGTGTCTGTTGTATTGAAAGCTTATAAATATGAGGAGAAGGGGGCATTCAGCATTATGGTTTCTCTATCTAGTAAAATTGACATTTTTAAATATTTGGGAATTGAAAGACATTGTGCAGGGGCAAAACCTTTATTATTGTTAATGTTGTTTGAGTAGATTGGGATGAGGAAATCCAGACAGATTATTAAAGTGGGAAGAAATGTTCACAAATCTTCCATTAATTTAGCATTAATCAATTGCTTTGTACAACCACTCTCAACTTAGGAAAACATCTTGCAAATGTAACAATTCAGATCACATTCACAGCCAGCAGAACCACAAACAATTAATGAAACCTCTGCCATTTTTGCTGTCATCTGTTGAAACAATATTTAGTCTTTAAGGAAAAAAGCTTTACAGGAGTAGAAAAATTAGTCATGGAAGGCTGTCTACCTCTTGATGGTCCTATGACAGTATGGAATCGTGGCCTTTTATAGAAATAAACTGAGTTTTGCCAGGGATCTCAATACCCACCACCCCTGCTGCTGCTGGTGACCAACAGCACCAGGGGCTCTGAAGAAATTTGTCTTTTGGTAGGTGAATAAAATGAATGCCACTGTGTGCCTTACTCTAAATGCCTGTACAATTAGAGGCAGAATAAATTCATGTTAATTCCCCAGCGTAAAACTTTTAAATGTCTGCTCAGTTTTTCTGAGAAAATTCCAGAATTCTGTAAAAGACTTTGAGTTAATTTTCATCAATTTCACTCCCAAACTGCATAGCCACTGGAAAAGATAAACCACGAATACTTTTGAAAACAGGCTCTTCAAAAGTTTGAAATTAAATAAGAAGTTTCTTATCATTAAAGTCAGAAAACGATTCATCCAGCCTGATATTTTATTTGTTCTACTAATATTTCAGTTACCAATTCATAGTATCATACAGTTTGAATGGTTTATTTTTTCATAGAGAATCTTTTCCTTAGTCGAATAGTTTGCTTTTTTCAGTTTGAACAGGGGGACTTGTCTGCACACCCTCCTTTACAGAATAAGCATAACTATATCTGCTTTAAAAATCTCAAATCCCAGTGCGAGAAAATTGCTTTATTTCCCTTTTTTTTTTTTCAAATAAGTAATCTTTAAAACTTTGGACCCAATCTTCTGTTTTCTACAGCATTAATCTAACAGGAAATTTTCTTTACTGAGATCAAGAGAATTTGTCTCTGAAAGGCCATTTTTCCTATTTTCTGCTATCCCTGCCAGTATGTTTGCACATGTGCAACACTCTTAGTGCTTTGTATTTGCAGGACATTTTACACTCGCAGATAGTAGGAAGGGTTGTCAAATCAGTATCACAGTAATATGATTCTCTAAGATTTATGGAGATAATCTATAACATCTAGACCTGATGAGGAACTTGAACTCTTTGATCATATTAATATTATTTAGAAAATTGATTTTTTAAAAGAAGTATATATTTGGAATTTAATGCTAGCTATGACAGCCTTTACTGGGTGTGCTTCAAGTGGTTTCAGCTTGATTTGCCTCCAAACGAAAAGTGCAAGGGTAAAGGCCAAGTATTGCAACTGAAAATTTGTATCAGAAAGCTGCATCTAAGGCACTGAAGAACCATTCTAGCTGTGCAACTGCACAGACTGCTGGCACAGTTACAGGCATCTGTATTTAAAGGTAGCGTGTTATTAGTCATCACAGCTCTGACTCCGGCTTCAGTGCTTCACAGTTGGTTTACTGCTGACACATTTGCTGTGCTTTCTTTGCCTGGACTTTTGTATCATGGATACTACTGTACCTCTTTCCTTTTTGAGAGTAGTGAAATGAATGGAGAATCACATGGCTGAGTAAATCAAATCTGTAGGAGATACTGGACACACTCAGGCAAGCCCTTTATGTTTTACTTGTCAATGGTTCTATTCTTTAATGTGTAAAAGACATTATATTCCTCATGGAAAAGTGTACTTTCTCTTAAGCTTTCATTGAGAACTGAGAGCTGTGAGGGAGTCCAAAACTGCCAGAGCTTTGAGGCAGTGGTGCCTGAATCTTTTCCCTATAAAGAGCTTTCCAAAGAGGATCTAACTGGGTTTGAAGTTCAAAAAACCAGGTTCTCTAAGACTATGAACTGGAATAATTAATAAAAGCTATAGAAAATTCCAAGTGGTCACCTGAAGCAGAATAGAAATAGAAGGTCTATAAATCAGTGACCTTCTTCTCCCTGTGACCTTGCAGGATGAACTTTGCTTTCAGTCATCTCATCACTGCTGTGCTTATTGGTCCTTGGCAATAGCTCCTGTTGTTCTTCTCATAGCCCTTTGCTACTCTTAGCAATCATTCAGGGCTCTCTTTGACCTGCAGGATGGGGGGGAGTTCTTTTTCACTCTTGGTCTTTCCCTGACTTTGGCATGCAGTAGCTGAGGCTGCTGTATTTCCCAAAGAAATATGTAACTTCTGCAACCTCCTAGGAGATGACTGTCGCTCCTTTTAAAGGAATGAGGACAAATTTCACAGGCTGATCAAAGGGAAAGAAGCAGGTTTGCCTGTCAAATCCTGCATGTGTACGTTGTCAGTGATGATGAAAATTCCTCTCATGTGATCATACAGTATGGCAAGTCTGTTAGTTGTATATATGCATAAATAGTGTATGAAGTTTGCCATGTATGACTATATGTATCCAAGAGTGATGCTAATTCATTGATAGGTATATTTGTATATTGATGTTACATAACACATTTTGTTGGACATTACTGTGAATCACTTAAAATGTATAAAAATGTTTTAAAGGATAGCAGAATTTCAGAAGATACACAATATCCTAACAGATAAAACATTAGTCCTTTAAAATGTTGGTGTATCCTGGTAAAGCATTCTTGACTTGGGAAATTTCCCTTAATTTCCTGCCAATTAATTTAATTACTGACTTGGGCACTGAGAAACAAAGAAGCTAATTAAATCAACACCAAGGGGAGACACCTTTTCACCACCCTCCTCAGGCCCACCATTAGTCTAGGCACATCTGTTGTTCTGGACTCTGTGCTTTTGCTGGGCACCACAGGGTACATTCAGTCCCTTCAGGCACAGGGCTGGGCTCAGCACCTCGACATTTCTTTCTGTTGCTCCTTCCTTTTCGCTCATCATCTCTGCTCAGGTGGGAGTGCTCCATGAGAACCTTCCTCACAACCTGTGGGCTGAGGTTCCGAGTTCACCTCTGACCGATTGACTCTCTGGGTGCAATGGGGCAGATTGTTGAGCTGCCTGGGACCAGCTGGGACTGCTTAGGACTGCTTGGGACTGCTAGAAACACCTGGAACTGGCATGTTTTGGCTGGGACTAGCATAGATTGGCTAGGATTGGCGTGAACTTGCTGGGACTGGCTAGGACCAGCTGAAGCCAATCATGACAGTGCACAGCTGCCTCCCACAGGGCACACAGCAGCCCCTGCTGGCAAACCCTGCCTCTTGTGCCCAGTGCATGTTGTTAAGTCACTGTCTCCTGTCTCTTATTGCTGTAAGAGGCCATTTAGTGGTAGCCTGCCAACTTCTTAAGTGGTCACTTTTCAAAGTGGCTGGTTTAGAAGGGGAGACAGAGTGGATGGAGTTGAGAGTAAAACCCAGATTGTTGGAGATTTGCTCAGATTGATTTCTTTTAAAGGTATGTTTCTTTTTTTATACTGAAAATTTGTCTTGCTTACATGAGAACTTCTCTATTATTAAAGAAATACTGAACTCAATATGACATATAATATGTTCTCAGAAATATTTCTGAGTCTTGGAAAAGCCAGTGGGCAGTGAATCTGCTTACTGCACAAGGAAATTCACATTTCCTTGGGTTTCACTGGAACTAAAATATGAAATTTCTGTTACAGTAAGAGCTCATTCAGGTAGGGTAAAGATACGCAAGCAGGCAAGATGAATGTCTGGCATCAATGGCTGTTCAGTCAGATGATGTTGTTATTCCAGGCTGCCCTTTGGAGATATAGCCTGTTTAAAAACAAGCATGTCTAATGAAGGTAGAAAAGATATAAAATGACTAGAAATGTTTCTTTTCAGGCTGCTATAGGTGACATTACTTCTCTCTTCCATAGGACTAGTTTGAGGATGTCTCTGTAAATGGTCTTCCAGGCCAGCTACCTACTGCCCCTTATACCTGTGTGCTGTCCTAAGTAATACTGCCATCTTTGTTTCTCCTATGTGAATTTCACATTCCATGTATTTAAATCAATAAACTAATCTATGTTACAGAAACATAACAGGATGTTTTGTCTCAGTATAGTAATGGAGTCATATATCTGTCCAGTTGGCCAGGTTTTCTATTTGTGTGACTCAGCAGAAATGTTCAGAAATTTATGAACTAAATGAATAATAATAGTTCAGAATTGCCACAATTGTTTAATCAATATAAATGATTTTTAAATACTTACTACTATATTTTATTTTGTCAGTTACAAAAAAAAAAAGGAGTAGGAACTGCTATATCCGAGGAAAAACCTTACATTCTGTTTCACTGTAATAATCAGCTGTCCTAATGCTTCATAGTCAACTTCTGGTGTTTTGTGGGCCTTGTATTGTTTTTTGTACACCTCTTCTTTGACAGGTTTCTCACTTCTATCATGATAATTTGTCTTAGGAATCCTTATTTACTGAATCAAATCTGAATCCTCAGGTGCACGTAAGTTGTCCGATTGAACCACTTAAGGCAGGTCTTAATGCTCACTTAAATTGGTATGCATGAGCTGAGCTATGGCAATGGCAGTGCAGTTCCTCAGGGTGCTGAGAGCCTCCTGTTCATATGAAAGTCAGTGGAAGTGTGAAAGGATTTGCCACACTTGGAGAGTGAGTCTATAGGCATTATCCAGTGCACACACACATTTATGAATTTTCCACTTCTGCCCCAGCCTTACACTGGATAAGTAATTTAAGCCATTTTCCTGGCTGTACTTTCTACAGTAATTCAGACAAGATCAGTCTCTCTTGTCTTCACAATTTGGTAATACTTACCACGGCAACAGTCCTGGCTATTGCAAATTCCATCAACGTGGCGTTATATCTATACTGTGTAACGTGCTGTAAATACATGAGCATTGTAAGATTCTAAAACATTATTTTTATGTTACCTGTAACTGTCAGTACTAGTAGGTTGGCTATTCCCGCTTCAAACCTTGTATCAGTAGTAGTGCAGATTTTTGGTAGTTTCTTCAATGTTTTATGCTAACCCGATGCTTAATCCTTTTGTGCAGCAAGTGCTGTACAAAAACAAGGCTTGAGGTCTTCATCATCTGTGCTTATCTGTGATGTAATATCTTTGCAAAGACTTCATAAAGGTATATATGAATTTAAATTAGAAATAATCACTAAACAAACCCCCCCAACATATCTTTCTAAAGTGTGCTTCTAACCTGAGTGGTTACTTCCGCAGCGTTAATTTCTGTGCTCTCCAACCACTCTGTGTTGGCTACCACCATCTATTGTGTGTAGCAGAAATTGTGCTGGGAATCTTTTTGCAGGGGCTTGACTATTCCCAGTCTTTTGTGGAGCAGCAAATCTACATTTCCAAGTACTGTAAAATAAATTTGGTACGCTGCTCATTTATTTCAAACATGAGCAAACAAGTATTAAACTGTGAAGATAGGATTCAAATTTATTAGTTCTGAAAATATGTGTATTGTCTGTAAGACAGAAAGCTATATAATAAATGATTTAATAATAGGGCAATAGGAACCAGAGATGGGAGACCATTTAGGAGAAGTGAAGTTGAATAAAAAAGTAGTTGGTATAACTGGGCACACAAGTAGAGGAGAAGCACACAAACAAAACCCAGCTTGAAAAATAAAGTATTTACCAAATAACTTGTGGGTGACAGCTCTTGCTTTGAGCATGCTGCATTCTTACCAGCTGTTACTCTTGAGAAAGGTTTAACGTGTTTCAAAACATTCAGATGTGCTGTTTATTACACTCTCCATGTGTGAAAAATATAGGAGTTGTCACTAGAGATCAAGATTCAGCTTCTTAGTTCAATTCTTAATCAATAGAAAATAATCTGTTTTAAGTTATATTCAGCCTCATTTTAAAACTTTTGTTCTGACAGGATGGTACACTGGAAGTCAATAAATCTGCTTGCAAAGCACTTTTTAAAGTGTCTTCTTTCAGCAAAAATACAAAACTTGTTTTAAAGTTTTTTCCAGGAAAGATAGCATGCGTGTTACCGCTTTTTTGGTTCTTTGAAGAATGAATTTATGTGACTTAAAATGAAAAAAATGGTGTAAACTTGATATTTTGAAGCAGAGAAAACAGACATTAAGGGAAGAGTCATTTGAAAGAAATGTCCTCAGGAGAAAACATACTAATAGGTGTTCCAATAATACAGGAGAGTTGGCAAGCCATGAGAGAGATCATAAATAACATAATATTTCTTTTTTGTTTTCCACACAACCTTCTGCTATATTACTTCAATATCTGTCGTGCAAATCCAAAACATATTTTCTCTGTTCGTTGTTCATGACCAGCTAAGAGAAGTCTGTGTTACAAGAGAACATAAATATCACAAGCTCATCAAGGCTAAAGGTGCAGACAAGTGTTTTATGATTTCATCTAACCCTGTTGGGATGAGATTGCATTCTTGCAAATAGCCAGTACAACAGAGACTAATAATTGTACTCTTCATTTAATTATCATTTCCCTGTGGTCTTTAAAGCTTGTATTTCATGTTATAAACATGAAAAAGACAATTAATTAATCATGCAAAATGCTTTAAACTATAGATTGTGAAGTGCCTGCCAGCAACATGTGAGCATCTGTTAAACCCTTAGTTCTAATTAACAAGAGTAATCCAGATGATTATGGAACAGTGTACCTTTCAGAATGGGTTTCTTCAATGGAAGAACAATGGCAGCATGTTCTGAAAATTTTTAGTTGCGATCTCATCTGGTAAAATACCTAGCTATTAATATGGTAGTTAAAATTTTGCCTCTGATATTTTAAGGTAGAAAGTGAATAATTAGTTCTGAAGCAAACATCTTAAAATGCTTAAACTCTAGTTGCTCTTTCTCTGACGAGTCTTCTGTGAATACTTACAAAGTCAGAAAGAGAAGATTTAAATGTCTCATATAAAATAATATACACTTACAATATGAGCATCTTCAGCCAGTTTGAAATTTTCATTTCTGTTGTGAACTGATATCCCAGGATGTCAGTAAAGGCAAAGTTTCTCTATTCTGACAGATTTTGTTAATATGACCTCAAAGAAGGCCGTGTGATTTGCCACAGTACTATTCTGAAAGTATGGTGTTCTAGCTCCTAAATGTCTGTGCTGTGCTCCATTGAAGGAAATTAGTCTTAGCTAACATTGAAAGCATCATATGAATGTTTCCTCATTTGAACTGAGTACTGTGTAAGGGGAAGTGGTCAAGGCCGGGGAAATAAAAGTTGCTCCTTGTTCTTTGAAATGTTCTTATTATTCAGGACATTTATTCCATAATATAGCTGTATGAACAAATTAATAGCTTGAAATCAGACCTTCCTTTTTGTTTTTAAAAGTCTTGCACAGGTATAAGTGCTTAACTAAGCAGTCCACAGAGGACATCTGAAGAAGGATAATCCAGTTTCTGTTTGCATGCTCTAAATACATATCTTTAAGTAAAAACACTATTTTGACATAGACCCTCTTCAAAATAGGACAGATCTTTTTCTGATAGGTTGGGGATTGTTTTTTTTTTCAGAAGGGTACTCAAATATCTTGTGCTTTGAATATTAACCACTCCAGATGCTTGTGATGAGTAAGAAGAAAATCAGCTTGTACAATATCCGTTATTGTCTGGTTGTAACAATGAACTGCATAGTCTTGTCTGCCTCTGTTGTCTGCAGTGTAAGTCTTTAAAGTAAACTCTAGAAAATAAAAAAGCAAAATATCTAAATAGTAGTAACTGAAATAATAATTTTCAATTCAAAACACAATGCTCTTAGACATTTTGGACATTCCAGCACTAAAGACAGTCCTCAAGGAAAAATACTGATTTCCTTCGGTCTGTAACTTGGCCTTATTAGTATTTTACATATAATGTGAAGCAAGGTTTACACAAAGCAGAGCAGACACCATCACTGTTATTCTGGTCACATTTTAGTGAGTGTCCAGCCTGCTAATCCACACTGAATGTAAGAATATGCTTACTGGGTTATAGCATCGCTCCTTACTTCAGTAGACATTCTATGTATCATCGCTATTATTCCAAAACAATCTGACAGTCTGTACTGGATTGCAAATGTTCATAGAAAATCATGCTGAAAAAAGAAGTGGCAATGCCATGAACTTCAGAAGTACAAAGTTCACAGACAGGAAAGAGCAAGCAGATGAAATTTCCAGTGTTGATGGAAGGCCTCATACTCTGAATCTTTCTGTTCCAAGGTTCCCTAATTGTAGCCTCAGGTATCAAAATACACAATAGCTAATGTAAAACTAGAGCACAATGCAATTCTTGAGTAAAGTATGGGAAAATTTGTGACAAAATCATGAGATATATATGTTCAGTGTTTTTTGATATGAACTTCTTAACAGTGCAAAGATGGTCAAGATGTAAAAGGGCACTTAAATCCTCTCTGCGGAATTGCATACTTCCTATGTTGAATAAAGTCAGTTTAAAGCTGACTGGCTCATTTTGAATCAAGATGTAGAACAGGTGGATAAACAGAAACATGAACACCTGTGTCTTTGCAAAATTCACATATGAAGGTGGTTAAGAAGATAAGCTGATCTGATCCAGTCAGCAATGTCTCATAGTATGCTAGAATCCATCATAAAATAACTATGCAAAGCACCAGAGTAACAGAAACATGCATGAGATGAAGCCTGGCTCTCCATGGATTATCAGGTTAAATGAGTCACAAGCAAAGCCAAGTTAGATCAGGTGGGAGGCAACACAGTGAAGTGCCCAAGGCTTTTGAAACAGCCTGCTCATGAGGCCGCATGGGCTCCTGAGTCACAGCATGTGCTCAGGCACTTGTAGCAGAAAGACAGTGCAAATTCTGCTGTTGCTCAGAGATAAATAAGAGATCAATCTCATCCACTGCAGGTACCAGACAGTCAGCCATTCTCCTGTTCCATTAACACATTCCAAGTCATTTCTGTCCTGACTGGTTACCTGGTAAATATTTTTTTAATGCAGTGAATCATTCCAGCTCTTACATACCTGCTCCTGGGTGATACAAGTCACAGTTCTGATGAATTGCACCCTACCTGTCCTTGGCAGGCACTGTTAATGAGGGTGCTTTAATGACATTTCTCTTTGACAGTCATACTATGTAACAGTAGCTAGCTGTGAATCTGTCTTCAGAGCAAATTTATATTGATAATCCAGTTGCCTTTGAGTTATGTTCTTCAGCACTGTATGTTCTATTTGTCCTCGCCTTTTTTGTTTTGTAGCCTTGTTTTTTGTGGCCTTATTTACTAGAGAGGGCTGGGTTTATGTGATCACTCTGTGCAACAATCTCTTACCTAGTCATTAAGGAGCCACAGCTAAAGTTGACAGAGCAGTACCTCACTCATTATGGCAGGAGAAGATGGAGAGGGAGTGCAAGATGGACCAAGGCCAATTGTATGAGCTTCAACAAGGCAAAGTGACACGTCCTCCTTTTGGATCACAAGAACCCCATGCATCACTACAGACTGGGGACAGTGACTGGAAAGCAGCCTGGTGGAAAAGGGCCTGGGGTGCTGGCAGAAAGCTGGCTGAACAGGAGCCATCAGTGTGCCCAGGTGGTCAAGAAAGCCTTTGGCATCGTGGCCTGTATCAACAATAGTGTGGCCAGCAGGACTGGTACAGTCCTCGGCACTGGTGAGGCTGCACCTGGAATCCTGTTAGGCCCCTCACTACTTAAAAGACTGGAGCATGTGCTGAAGCATGTCCAGAGAAGGGCAGTGAAGCTGGTCAGGGGTCTGGAACACAAGTCTTATGAGGAGCAGCTGAGGGAGCTGGGGGTGTTTGACCTGGAGAAAAGGAGTCTCAGGGGCAACCTTATCACTCTCTATGAGTTCCTGAAAGGAGGTTATAGTGAGGTGGGGTTGGTCTCTTCTTCCAAGCAGCAAGTGATAGAACAGGAGGAAATAGCCTCAAGTTGTACCAGGGGAGATTTAGATTAGATTTTAGGAAAAATTTCTTCATCAAGAGGGTTGTCAAGCATTGAAACAGATATTTCAAAGATGTGTAGATATGGCACTTAGGGAAATGGCTAGTTAGACTTGGCAGTTTTAGGTTTAGGGTTAGGCTCAACTATCCTCCAGATCTTTTCTAGCCTAAACAATTCTAGGATTCTGTAATGGAAGGCAAGGAAGAGTAGCTCAGTTAGAATAATTTCTGTATGGAAGTACCGACCTTGATAACAGTCGTGTGTACTGGCCAATACAGTGTTGAACCTTAGACTTGGGGACAAATTGTGTAGCTGGGTAATTTTTTGGGCTTCGAATTTAAAAACAAAAAACACTTGGATATAATTTCTGATCTTGTAATAAGATCTTTTGTCAGGTAGCTACTACTCAAAGCAAATAAAAAATTCAAGAGATGAGTAAATAAATTGCAAAAGATATTTGACTTTTGTGGTCAAATGCATGGAATGATAAATAGCATCTGAGTTTGGATCTGTCAGTCTTAATTTCTCAATGTTAAACACAGAAATATTTCTGATAAACAAATACAGAATTTTAATCAGGTTAGTATTGTAATCCAAGTCAATTTTTAAATAACTAGGATGATTACTACTTCTTCCATGAAATTTTATTTTTAGCTTGGAGTCAGATGTATAATTGCACTTGTCATACATTTTGGATACACTGCCACATATTGTTCTGATTGCTATTTTGCTGGTGAATTAAACCTTAAAGTTTTTTAAAGCTTTTCATAGATTATGCTTGGTTTTTAGAAAATCCCCTTTACTCTTCCCTGTAATCATTTTTGCAACTCAAGTGTTTCACTTCGTGATTTACTTTGCACTGACAGTGTGCATGGAAGCTTGTTGTTTCCTACTCCTCAGTGTCACCAGTATGAGACCTGACATGGAAATTTTCAGTCAGCATTGTCATCGATCAAGATGACTTTCCCCTTTCCTGTCCCTGACAAGGAAGAGTTATATCTCACATAATCTCCAAAATTCCTTTATTCTTTCCTGGACCTCTATCCCACTCCAGCAGCTCATGTAGAAAAATCAATATCTATTGAATGTGACTGACATGAATGCTGAAACATCAGAATTTGAGTTCATTTCTGTCAATTCAGCCTTGAGTGAGAGAAGTTGCACTGAAAAGTAACTAACAGTGCACCAAAGTGATTGGATTAACAGCACAGAATAGCTGAGTCAGGCTGGGTGCAGGGTGAGGGGTTTTTTTGATTGTGCTGTTTTATTTGTTTTTTCTGGAATAGTCTTTTCGCTGGAAAAAGCAGTTTCACAGCATTCAAAATAAAGCACTAATTTGAGTAGAATGTATTTGCTGGCAAACCCTCTTGCTTTGCTTGGTCCCTAAAAACACTGGGGGAGGTGAGGATGATGATCTACCCACTTGTCCTTGTTTTAGGACAGGGAATTTCCTCCTCAGCCTCAAAGGGTCAGAGTCACTTTTCACGTGCCTTGATGCACCTGCCATTGAGCCATGGAGACTCTTCAGTCCTGCAATGCTAGTAGCGGTGATTTCCTTGGGAACCAAGAAATACTGACCTCAGCATCTCCACTTCTGGATGGCAGTCTGAAGAGACATTCTTCATATTTCTGTAGCTTGTGGTGCAACACGGAGAATCAGTCTACCCACTTCTTACATTGGCTCCTCGCTGCTTTACGAACAGAAGTACCTCTAGTATTTGAATTTTGACCCTTGTCTCCAGGTAGGACAGGTAACTAGGGTTTAGAACATTGCTTCATTGTGAAATTTGTGTGTGTGGAGAAAGAAATGCTGCACATTATTGATTATGAGCTATCATGGGACCATGAAATAGAAAATCATGATTTCTCTTCTTTTATTTTTCATCTGAGCTAAAAAGGTTACAAGGATTTGTCTTGTTCATAGCAGAGTGAAGATTAATTAATAAATGCTTTTCAGAGCACTATTAAAATTCTCAGATAAAAAGCTCCAAATATTGTAAGTATAAAACCTTCTTATTTATTATTCATTTATTTTGATCTGCTTCAGGACATATGGAAAACTCATTTCTAACTTTGGTACCAAATTATAATTAATTCTTTTCTAAGTTTTCCATCTGACTTTTTTGAGGGGGAGTGAAAAACCATCCACAAAAATTACAGTGGAAATTAATGAGCGGAGTTTTAATGATGTTCAGGGTCTGTACAGGAACAAAGTATAAACATTAAAAACAATGCATTCTTACACAGTCTAAATTTAAAGAAAATTTAGCCTCATGTTTTCTTCCTGTTTTAAACCCATCCTCTTTATGTGGTCCCTGTTGTGTTTGTCTCTGGTTGAGCTGATCAAAGCAGGATAGTGAAGAGTGGTAGCACTGCATCATGCTTGCTTAACCTGGAGCTCTGAAGAGCTCCAAAAGTATTTCCAATGGTCTGAGACATGCAGTGGCCTGTCCCAATGAAGAATTGGAAAGTTGACCATTTTCTTGGGGAATGTCTTGGGTGACAGCTTTCTGTTGAGAAATAGCAGTAGGGGACAAGATCTGGACCACATTATTATGTGTTAGTAAGGTTATTAAATGCAGTTTATGGATCTAATATTTATTTCATTAAAGTTTTACAGCTCATCTTTACACACCATTAGAGAGCATCAGTGTTTCTTAGAGATCTGTGTGCATTTCCAGAGTGCTCATTGTTGTGGTTTCTGGGTACTTGAGGTGCCTAAGTTATCAATTTGACTGTGAAGCTAAATTAGGCTGTAATGCTCTTGAGTATATTTTCTCCAGATCAGCCAATAATCTCCATGATTATGGGCTCTGTTGTGTATTAATTGACCATGACTTGTTATGCATCCTAGACTGAAGATGAATAACCTATTTCAAGGTCACTTATATACTAGTTAAATGTCTCAAAAGGGTGAATATTGATGAATTACAGTGTTAAAGGCAGCTTTCCCTTTAATAATGTAACAGTGCTTTTTTATAACACATCCAAAGCTTGTCTTCCTTAGATCTTCTTAAGACAGACATTTGTAGCAAAATTTTCAGCTTTTCATAATTAATGGAGACAGTAAATTATTAACTTTAGAACTATGACTAAATGCCTTTGCAAATGGTTGTTTGTGGGGAATGTGCAATTTTAATTGTGCACTAGTTATCTGTGAAGCTGTGGAATGTAAGTTGTGGTGCCTTCATGGAGAAGAATAAATTGTACAGGATGAAGAAAAAAAATCAGAATAATCAAGAGGCTTTGAATTAGTAGGTACTGGAAATAAAGCAAGTTGTTTGCGTTATAGTCTAGCTGTGTAATCCATGTTAAGGACACAGAGGCTGTAGAGTTCCCTGTGCTAAGCTCATTGACTGAATTGGAGTACTCTCTAACAAAAGGCTGGACAGCTGAAACTGGGTTAATGTGTAGGGACTGTGAAATAAAAAAAAAAAGAATAAGGAGAATTTGCTTTATGGAACTTCTCTGAAGGGTTGAAGCCACTGAAGACATTTTCAAAATAGCCCCTAAACTGGTGATTCTATAACAGCAAATCTCTTACTTTTCCAATTTCTGGTTACAGAAACTGTATTTTTCTATCATCATAGCTGGGGGATGGGGAATGGGGGGTGGTTAGGTTTTTTAGCAGATATGAAGAGTAAGAAGCTTATGGTGTTCTTGATATGTGCATCTATTTCTTTTTTATTAAAATGACTGGCATTTCCATAAAGTTTGCTTTTTGTGTATCTCAGCGGTCTTTATTAAGGTGACCTAATGACCTAATCTTTATTATCTCAAAGCTTCAAAATGGAGAATTTAGAATAAAAGATTAGCCTGACGGAGACTGAAGTGGAAACCTTCAAGGATGTTGGCACAGGAGCTCAGTAGTCCTGTCCTCAACCTACCCTTTTTTCATACCACTGTGTCCTGACAAAGACTTGAAGCTTGTGTAGCATTTTATCACTAGTTCTCAGCACAGACTCAGATATTTCATAGCTGTTATAGTGATTAACATAAGAACAGTCACTTGAAGAAAAGTTAATATAAAAAACATAAACAATTTTACATATTTCTTTACCAAGACAGGAGCCAATAAACTTAATTTAAATAATTATGACCAAGACATAAAATAGTATGCAAAAATTATTCTTTTCCTCCTTCATTTACAGAAAGGTACTTTGGAATCATAAATTATTCAGAGTTTTTCTGTTGTCACATCTGAACTGCAATAAATATTGCCCTATGCATTATACCTTCTGGATACCATCTCTCTTACGAGAAAGCAATGGATAAGAAGCTGCTTAAATGCTTTTGAGAGATGACTAATATCTTACATTCTGAAAACTTAATTTTTCATAGTTTAAGTGCTCATTTGGTATTTATTGTTTAAAAGCTATGCCTCATGCATTTTTAAGTAATTTTGTAGCAACAACACAACCCCACAAGACAGGATCCCAGCTGAACACCTGTGTTTACTAACAGTATTAGCTACTCTAAGTCTTGCTGGTTTCTAAAATATGAACCAAAGTAAGCACTGACAGAAAACTATGGGTCTATACAGAAATATGCTGTAGAATTCCCAAGCAGTGCAGGCCTGATGCTGTGACTGTGTTTACTTCCCTACACACACTTCACGCTGCCAGCACAAATAAGTTTAGCCAGATGCCAAATAAGACTGCAGTTGAGAATAACACCCTTAAGACAGAATGTGGAAAAAAAGTAGTATTCTTTAGTATTTTTCCAATATTTTCTTAAAATAAAAAATTGCAACACTATATAGCTTCACAGGTTTTCCTTGAATTACACCGAAGATTTTGCAGATAGATAAAAATGTTCTTCATGATTGCAAAGAACGAAAAATGAAGAAATTCCTTAGAAGAACTATTTACCTTAAATGATTCAGTAGTCTGCTCATTTTGAGGTATATTTCAAATGGGAGACAAACTGTGTATTTTTAGAGGAGGAGGTAGGAGGTAAGCCTTGTTATTATATCTGGTATGTTCTTCATCTCCCAGTTCTAAAATTAAATCCCTGGATGGGATTTAAGCTGGATGCCTGAAGCTGACTATAAACCCCAGAATTTCTTAGTCCTTTTGGATGGAATTCATTTCACCCAATACTGATATAATAGATTTGTCTGCATATTGAACTGATCGTCTTTGCCTTCTTTTATAATGAATGTTGATAAATAGGTGAGTTTTGGTCTGCCTTCTTTCAGATATCTGCATCAGATGATATGAACTGTGCTCTTAAAGTGACTATTTTTCTCTCTTCACTATGAGACAGCTATCTTATTTGTAATTTAATGCAGTCATCTACATTTGATTATATGAATGCCACTCCATAATGTTTATTGCATAATAAAAAAAGGACCCCTTTACAAAGTAAATTCAGAATCTGGTACACTGGCTTAGAAAAACTGCTCAGTCCAAGGTCATTGCTGAATGATTTAACTTCTTATTCTATACACTGCCCATCTCACCTAGTGAATTATGTTTAGCTGTCCATTAGTCTTGCAGGATACATTGCTCCTCTCCTTTTTCCCGTTTAAATTAAACATCACATTCGCAGGTAATAAAAATGTCCACAAAAATATGTAGTCATAGAAAAATGTTGCATTCATAATGGTGCCAAATATTTTGAGCCTAAATTTTCACAGCAGAATTTCAGAATGGATGTGATTTCTTTTCATCAAAAGTCAGATAAATACAGCCATAGCAGTTATATGCTGTGGGTGGCCGTATTAGAAAGTCAATACTTTCAGACAGTTTTTTTTCCCTGGAAGAAAGGTAAACTGGATGTTTTCTGATGTGACTATGTAAATACACTGTGATATTCCAGAGATCTGTGAAGTAACTTAGCAAGTACCACCGTTTCTGCAGTGACTGATGAAAGTAACAAGTGCTGAAACAACACCTGTGGTCTTGGACAGAGGGCTCCTGCAATATCCTCTCTCCTTTTTTTTCTGTAATGTACTGTGGAAAGATGAAGACTTTAAATCTGACATCAGTGTTTGCATTTTCATTAGTCAGAGGATTATACACATCAACAAGGTTCACTGCAGCAACAGGAAAGTATATATTTCTGTTCCCCAACTTCCCAACTGAATGCCTATCCAACAGAAATGTGGAATTATATTTCCTCCTTTATTTTAGATATAGACCTCTATGACTTTTTTTCATTCTCTACACTTCAGCCTTTGCTCTGCCTGATGATTGGGTTGCATTCCTTGGAAAGGAAGGGTGTGATAGCAAACTATCTTCTGCTGAAGAAGACTCTGGAAGAGACCTGTTTTTGTTGGATAAAGGCAACCCTACACTGGTACAGGAAAGATGAAAGCAGTTCTCTTGCTTCCTACTCATGGACCTTGTGCTATCAGTGGCAGTGCCACTGATGCTGAGATCATAGTGCTAAGTTAAAAGGTTTTAGCATCTTAGGGTCTCAGCGTGTCTTGCTAGGCATGTGTAATTCTGAGCCTTTGAAAGGACTGCAGGCCATGAGATACTGTTTCAGAAACTCAAAATGGCAGCACTTTTAAGCATGTGCACAGAAAGGGCTCTTAATGCAAATAGCTGACTCTTTCCAAATAGTTTTATGATACTACTAATATAATGGTTACCATTGTGCACAGTAGGATTTTTCACTTTTTTTTTCTACCAGTTTTATTTCTTCCTGTATGCTTAGTCCATTTTTCTGACAGAAAATATGGCAAAATAAGATCACTCCTATTTTCTCATGTGTAGCAAGAGAATTCTTTATACATGCAAATCTTAGGCTCAAAAAACCCACAAAAGTCTTCAAGTGTATTCCTTATAGCATGTTTATTGTTAAAAGCCAAACCACTCTTATTCCCAAGTAGTTAATACTAATGTGCCTTCCTTTTATTTCTGATAATAAAGAGCATGAAAACATCAGTTATATTAAACACATTTAGATGGTGAATATTACTATTCAGGCCCTCAGTTCAGCCAAGATGGTTTAACCACATGATTTCAGAGTACCTTGCAATCTAAATGAGGATAGTCTATAACTACTAGAGAATATTGTGACAAAACTAAATGATTTCTATTTCTGGATTTTTGTGTCTTTCTGTTTTTATTGAACTCGTACTTCCCATCCCTTTCCAATAAAGTAGCGCTTTAAACCTGGTAGATGATTGCTTTTATTTCCAAGGCAAGTCACAGCAGCCGTTGCAGAGTGATTCACGGTGTCTACGTTTAAACAGTGATGCCTAATCATTATAAAATTATCCATCTGGGTTTTTATTCTGCAGAGGGGACTTTCTGTGCTATGAAAAGACAGAAAGCACGTGACATGGATATTTTAGTAAGAGAACATAGCAAATGCTCTGTCTCATAGCTCCCTGGATTCTTGATCTTCCCCTAAGCCTTAAACAGCAGCATATAAAGCTTACTTATGGAAACTCTAAGTTGCTGACACAACTGTCCTGTTCTTTATTTAGGGTAAGATTGTGCCTATTGGCATAGCCATGAGCAAGAAGTGGTGTGTGAACTGCATCATTGTAATGCCAGCCTGGGGAAGTATGGTGACTCAGATTTTCCTCTGAATCACATTTTCTCTTCTGCTTCTTCCTTGCTGTGAGGGAATAGTAATTTACTTCTGGAAATCAGTATCTCTGTGCGGTGGCACAGCTGTTCTAGCCAACAAGGCTGGAAAAAGACTTCAGTCTTCCCCCTGTTCCTCCCTATGTTCCTTAGGCTCACCTGTTTAAAAGGAGATATAGTTAGGTAAATAGTCTGGTTTACTCCTACACACTCAGGCCTAAAATTTGAGTGGTTTGCGTAGGGCTCTAATTGCAGGGTTCTTCCATTCTCTCCTGTGTGGGTGGATACGTACAGACTCAACCTTTCAGAGAAGACTCCAGATGTGTTATGCAGCCTAGAGAAAATAAATAGCGTTTTATTTTGGCTCAGTCATTCAAGTAAAATAGGACTGATAATTTGGAAATTTTTTACCAGTCCGTGCACTTAACTTTTCTTTGTCAAATAACTTAGAGTTTTGCATAGCAAGCAAATTTAGTACTAATACAGCCTGAAAGGGAATCTGTCAACCCTTAGAACCGTATCCTCTTGCTGCTTTGAGTGGATGTTTCTTGACAGTTTACTTGGTGACATCAATCCATGGAGGCTTATTCTGCCATTGTGGCACGTGACCTTTGTGCTACAGGGGAATTAAAAAAAAATCTTTACTTATTTTAACGTATCTTGACAAAACTTCTCCACATCAGTTCTAAGTATGATCTACTGTTGCATTTGATTTGGTGCTGCAGTATCAGTCACGTTGCCATGTAAGAGGATGTTCATGAGTAAAGTGCACTTATACATGCCACTCTTTAAAGTTCTCCTTATAAATATATATTAACAGATAACACTTAATAATGATTTCTGAATGGCAGAAGCAAAATGTGGTGAAAAGCAAACCAAAGAACACTTATTTTCCTCTGCTGAAGGAGTGTGGGGCATTAAGCAGGTGCAGCATCCTTAACCAGGGGAGGTACTGCTGGAGCAACGCTCTCCCTGCTTTTCCTTTGTGCTCATTCTTGTAGGGGCTGTGATCTTACATACCTTCTTGTTTTCTCCTTTGAATTTTCATGAAATGGAGCCAGTTTTATGTGTTTGATGTGTGTTTACTTCCTTTATTGCACTCTAAAAGCAATTCTACTGACCTCTCCAAGTTGCACTCCTTTAGTCCCAGGAACAGACCATTTGCACTACATGCTTCATCTCCTGGGGCTTCAGTGTTACACTGAGTCTGTTCTGTCAATACAGACTGAACAAACGGAACCTGTTAGCATTCTGTGCTTTTACTCTCAAGGACCCCTTGTAGATTTCAGACTGTATTATAACCATACTGAGCAGTTACTCTACCAAAACTCTGCAAGGCTGCTGTTGACCACAGCTAGTGTCATCATTGCCAAGATCCAACCTGAACTCCTCTTGTATGTGGGAGTCCATTACCTTTGCAAATACCACAGTCTAGACCTCAGTATTTTATTTTATGGTGAATAATGATCATAAATGTTTTTACATTTTGTTCTGATGAGGAAGCATGATTTTTGTTTTAGTACAGTAACAAGATGAAGCATAGAAACATATAGAATAAGCCTCTTGCCAAGAGCTATAGGAGACCTGTAGGGATAAAGGCCCCTGCAATACACATGCCCTGCTTAGTGTCTCCAGTAGCTATACATGTTGGTAATTATTCAAAGGATAAGCAGAATGCTACAATAAATTGTAGTGTGCTTTCTAGTTTGATTCAAACATTGTTTCAATTGTACTAAATTTTTCTACTTGGGCATCTTTTTTTCAGTTTAAGGTCATTGCCCTAATGGGTATCAGAAAGAACAGAGAATGTATGGTATTAAGAGAATTGCTATGAAAATCTGTGTGCTGATTACAGATTTTTTTTTCACAATATGCCATGGTGCAGTTACCCCATAAGAGGTTTGCACGAAACATCATGATATATATGATCACATTGGTAGTATGACAACTTTTTCCATCTTACATTCTGGTTAAACCACTGTAAATGGGTTGGGTTGGTTGTTGGTCTTTTTTTTTCCCCTCTGTTTTATAGCTTTCTGAAAGGGAACTGCCTTTTAAGATATAATTATCTCTGGAGGGATCTACCAGCTCAGGAAGTAAAATGATTGACACCCTGTCTCAAGGCATCACCTACTAAAACAACCCAGAAAAGAGGTACATCCTTTTCCTGAAATGCCATTGGCATTGCTGATTGCTTTGTGATCACTGTTAACACCTAGATTCTTAGCAGCCACTTCTTCCCTAACCATATATTCCCCTTTTTGTATTAGTGCACATGATTGCTCCTTTTTAATATCAGTACTTTTCCCGGTCTCTGTAGAATTTTATTCTCTCGATTTTGAACACACTGAACTTTGTCAAGATCATTTTGAATTCTGATGCTGTCTAGCAAAATGCTTTTTATCTCTGGAGTGATATGAATGCAGTTCCTCCAAAATTGTAAATCATTGTTGAAAATACATTGTAGTCCCAGATTTGGGCCAGCACTGAGGAATTCCTCCAAGTTTAGTAACTCAAGCTTTGATGACTGGCAAATGATAATGGCAGGAATGTTTGGGGCTTTTTTCCCCAAAGTTGTATTTCTATGTTGTAGTGGTTATACTCAGGTTATAATTATCAAGATTATTTATTAAATTTGCAGCAGTATCACTAACCATATTAGAGACTTTCTTATATTTGCTGTTGGCAGGCAATTTCATTTGCTTTACTAAGCTTCGTAAATTCTTAACTTGCTGCTCATAGATTTTATAGCTTACTTTTTTGATATTTTGCAATATTTTTATTTTCAAACTTAGATTAATATGTTTCTAATTTCCTCAGACTTTCTTTATCCCAATAGATACAGGAGGTGTGTTTTCTATTGTCTTACTTCCTCCTTGTGTACTTGAAGGTGATCCCTCTGTTGAGACTGCCTTGGCTAGTTAGGAAAGTTCTCTAGTGTGATTAATTCTCTGAAGGCTTATATGTTTGCCTTTTCTACATTGTGATAGTTTTGGCCTTAGTTTTAGTTAGGCCTAGATTAGGCCTTAATTCTAGCAGGCTGAGATAGTGTTATGTAGCTTAGAGGGGACAAGCATTGCCTGACTTAAGCAACCAAAGAGATATTTCATATCTTCTGACATCAAAACAGGTATAAAAGCAAGTGAAGGAGGTGCCTCTGCCTCTTCTGGTCATGGCAGTGGCAGGACACTGCTGTCCTCTGCTGAGTTAGGCCCAGCACACCTCACCACTATGTTATCCACAGGGAAGTAAATGTTTATTCTTAGTTTTCTCTCTGCTTGGGTCTGTCCCTTGGGAGGTTGAGCTCTCTTGGATGATTTTGTAGCCGGAATAGTGGGATTTGTGATTGGAGAGGTTCAGTTTTCTATTGGGTGGGGAGGTGAAAGAATTATTTGTTANCAAGTGAAGGAGGTGCCTCTGCCTCTTCTGGTCATGGCAGTGGCAGGACACTGCTGTCCTCTGCTGAGTTAGGCCCAGCACACCTCACCACTATGTTATCCACAGGGAAGTAAATGTTTATTCTTAGTTTTCTCTCTGCTTGGGTCTGTCCCTTGGGAGGTTGAGCTCTCTTGGATGATTTTGTAGCCGGAATAGTGGGATTTGTGATTGGAGAGGTTCAGTTTTCTATTGGGTGGGGAGGTGAAAGAATTATTTGTTATATCTAAACTTGTATAGGTGTGTGTTACATTGTAGTTTACTTTTAATTTTCCCTTTTTTGTGTAAATATATAACCCAGTTTCTGCTTCAAGTTTAAGTTTCCAGTTTTTCTCCCTTTTCTTGGTGAGAGGGGGGAGCTTTGGTTGCTTTGGTTTATACTTGGCATTTTGCCAAGGTTTTAAACCAAAATATATGTATTCTTCAGCTTTTCTTATCTTTTCCTGCACTACTCTTTGAAATGCATTTTGTTTGGTACCTGATTATAATTAATTCTTCCATGTATGAAAACTGAAGGAAAGTGTTGAACGCTTTAGCTGTCTCTTTGTATCATTGATATTTATGTCTTCTGTCCAATTAAATAGTGGTCTCTTCCTTTCTCTGGTCTTCCCATGACTGCTTAATGTATTTATAGACTTTCTTCTCATTGCTTTTGTGTCTCTAGGTAACTGACAGACATTTTACACCCCAGCTTTTTGATTTTTATGCATATGGGGCATGTAAGCTATCCATTATGATTATTATTAATTATGTGCTTTTGTTTCCATTTATATAATGATTCTTTTTCTATTTTCTGGTCATTAGAAAAAGCCACTGATGCAGTTAGAATGGTGTCTTCTTATTTTTCCTACCTACACTTCAAATGGTGTTTGCTTTTGTGTATTCAGTGTCGTTTCCCTCAGCAGGAAGTAGCTCTCGTGGTCATTTATCCTTTAGATTATCTTACCAAGAGATCTTAAAGTAGTTTGGGGGTTTTCCCCCTCTTTTAGTCTGCTTTTTAACTCACAACAAAGACTTCAAGTATTTTTTTTTCATATAGTTAACCTCCTCATTTCACAATGACCCCCTATTAGCTCTGCGCTGCCAAGCTGATTCCACTGTAAAAACAAACCTACAACAGCTCATCCCCACTACCTTTTTTCACCTCTGGAAATTTACAGAACTTTTGCAGTAAAGATTTGATTAATTATGTGTCCTAAAAAGAGATTTAAAAAATCCCCAAAGCCCTACCTGTTCCTTGGCAATGACTGTTTTCTCTTGTGAGGTACAGGTTTAGACATTCAATAACTTATTAGATCTACCTAAATTTCAGAATAAGTCTTCTAGATAAGATATGGAATTCAACACCTTCTTGCCTATGCTCATTAAAAAGCATTTTCACGGTGTCTCTGTGATATCTATGATGTGTAGAGATGCTTTTATGTTTTCTTTACTAGTACTGGCATTTATTAATTCATATTTGGCATTTACCAGAAGATGGAGATAAAATTCTATTTTTGTCACTATTTCCTGTATGGATTTGCTGCAATGTCTAATTTCTACATTTGCATTTAATAAGTAAATCTGTGATTTGAAAGCAGAGTGGGCTTATTGCAATGACTAAACCTTATTCTACTGTAGTAGCAAAACCTCATTTAGCTACTCATACCGCAGCTAAAATCTCTTTTCTCCTTCCCATCAGGTACTATCCCTTGTCTTTGTGGAGATTCTTGAGATTCTATTTCCCTTGGGACTGAGATGGGTTTTGCTTGGCTATTGGGATTTTACCAGGGCAATGTGTCATTGTTCCTACATTTTAGGCTTAATAAGCATGTACAGTTAGTTTGTCTGTGTGTAAATCTTCCCCTTTTCTGGTATGTGTGTAGATCCTGAGCTATTGCACGTCTGACAAGATAATGACGTGAGGAACTACAGAGTGCTACAGATAGCCAAATGGGAGCACTGTACATGTAGATGAACTGTCCTGTTCTTTCAGTGACATTTGTAAGTGGCCACATAAGAGACAGCAGGACACCACAGATAATAAAGGGAACCAGAAGTTGAACAGAACAGAGGACCAAGGCAGAAGTACTGGGATAACTGTATCAGAGTCAGCATGTAAAGGTATAAAGACAGCAAAAACAGAGTCAATGAGGAAAGAGAAAATAGAATGCGTGGTTTATTTGGAAGGGGCTGAGGGTGCTAAATGAGAATGGCTTGAGGAGAGAGGGGAAAGGGAGTAGAAGGTGAAGCAAGTAATTTCTTGGAGATGTTTGGGAGTACCTGTTGAGCAGCTTGTTCATGCCCAGTGAAGTCTGTGGCAGGACAGCATACTTCTTGTTTCTGGGTCTGTGATGGAGTCTGACTTGCTTCAGTGCCCGGGGGAACCAGGATGCTTTCCCTAGAACCAGTGAGGGAACTCCCACAAGAATGGACTGAACTTCTCAACAAAACCCGTATAAACTCACTAATCTCAAGATCTGTAGATTTGTAACTACAGCTAGGCAGGCAGGGAAGGGAAAGAGACACCAATTTGATCACATTGACTGAAAGACTTCTGTCGTGGCTCCAAAGTCAGCTGCATAAGCAATAGGTGTGTGCCCGTGTGCCAGTCAGTGCACAGTACTGGCACAGAGCCAGGCAGCAGGTGTTAAGAAGCCTTGGGAGAAAAACTGGAATGAGTTTAGGGAAATATAAGTAAAAAAGGAATGGGAGGAAACTGGAATTACTCTATGAAGGACTGCATGCACAGGGAGAACCTGGTATATAGTAAAAGGTATGTAAGGAGTCAGGAGATAATTGAAAATAAAACAAACAACAACAGCAAAACTCCAAACAACCAACAAAAAACCTAAAAGAAAAATGCTTTTGTAGCCCCTGCTTATGAAACAATGTATTTCAAATCCCCATGGATTTTCTTTGACATATTTTTGGGTGAAGAAGTATTATTTATTTAGCTTCCTTTTTCCGCGGTGAATCATCCTAATCTTTCAGGAACGTAGTCATCACAAACTTTAGACTTTATCTGTGATAAAAATACCACTTTCCTCCTTGCTTTTCTTTCAAACTTTATCTGGAAATTATTTCTATTGTTCTGACTCTGTACTGATAAAATAACACCCTTATTCTCACAGAACTAGCATCATCTGCAAATTACCTCCTTTGTTCTGATGTCTTTTCCATATAATGTTCACTGACTTCACTTATGACAGGCAATCTTTTTGTCATTCATTTGGGTAAAGAATGTAGTATGTGTATATCACAGCTCTAGAGCAGTTATTGTGCAGATCCCAGCTGAAACTTTATACTGTCCTCTAGTGTGCTGTGTTCACAAAAATAAAAACAATTAGCTAAATAAAATTTTCTGGTCTAATCAAACATGTTTGACTTAAAATTCAAAGCATCTTATAAATGTAGATAATTTGGTTAAAATTCGGAGGCTTCTTGTCACGGCAAACTCAGTTTTTGTCTTCATGATTACTTGCTGCCATAAGCTGAAGAACTAGTGACTCCATCTAATCAGACAAATAAGGATCTAGGAGCCAGAGGTTTTAATTTGCAAGGTTTTGACACTGCTGTGGTTATGAGTGATACCTTTGGCCCAACTCTCTTACTTGCTGGCCTTGGTAGCCTTTTCACATGCATCTCTTACCTCTTGTGACCTCAGTTACTGCAAAAGCCTGTTTGTTTTCAATTTATGTGTCACTCAGTTCAGAAAGACTAGAATTAGAAGACTGAAAAAGTCCAAAACCTAAATGTTCTATCCAAAAAATTTGATGCATTAGAGGATATTAAACTGACTTCAAATAGTTCTCTTAGCCCTTAAAAAATACACTCCCTACTCATACAGTGCAGTAGCTGTTTTTCTCTTAACCCTTTAAAGAGTTCTTTGTCTGTCTCTAAACAACAATCAGCATGGATGAATCACAAATAATGTTCCAAATAGCTGTAAGTATTCAAGTAATTCTCCTTGTTTTCTTTTCAATTTGATAGAGCAAATTCTGCTGTTACAAGTAAGAATTGCTGACATTAGTGAAGCAGAAAAATAAAACCTAGGACATAGTTTATCTTAAATAAAGTTGCTTTTTTAGTGTTTGATTTTACACAGTAAATCTTTTTTTTTTTTTACTTTTTTCTTTGCTATCTCTGAGTGTGCTACAGTTAAGCACAACAGTTCCATATACCATTTCATTTTTGATGTACAAAAAATTATTTGATATCATTACAGATGCAGATTCTCCCATATATATTAATATCTCATTTTTGACTGTTAACTTCCTATGATACATGGTAAAAGCTATGAGAAAAATTAGGTGTTATATTATGAATCAAATATCTGAATATTCGTGTCAGCCTTTATGAGAAAATGTCAGTACATTTTTACATGGAACACTTGTACCACAAACAGGACACTACATTTCTTTGTAGATTATATATGCAAAAAAACCGCCTTAGAAATTATTTGTAGCCTATCGATTAAACTTATTATGAATGCTTTTTTTAATACTCCTTTTTCTTTATAACCAAAATTACTAAGATCAGAATTAAAACTATTTAAGCTGGCATTCTGTATAGCAGAAAAAAAAAATCTCAGTTTTAACTGAGGTTTGTGAGACATATGCTGGAATCCTCTGAGGAATGTTCACTTCCCAGTAACATGAAGTGCCATTTGCTATCTTGGTGGGGATTGCCAGATATTCAATGTCAGGCCTGTCACTGGTTCATTTCTACATTTTGGACCTTAAGGTTGTGTCATATGGGGGAGGAATGAAAGTGAGAGAATGGCAGAAAAATGCACTTGCAGGAAAGAAAATATATTTCTATAGAGACACTGGTATATTTTTAATTGCAGCTGTTAAAAGCACTTGTCTGACGTGATAGGTTTGGTGTGATCTCTCGCATCAAAGACAGCTGATGGTACTGCATCATCTGCAACTCAAGAGAGGCAGTGGTGTCTGCTGTCATAGTCTTGTCAGTCTTCATGCCCTCCAAGCTTGAGCATCTCGACTGCTTTGTGTAGCTCCTTGCCACTCTTTGACACCTCTATAAATACATCTGCAACAAAAGGAGCGCTGACGAGAATCTCCATCCTTATTTGATGCGTGGGGAAACAGTGACAAAGGATGAAAAAAAGGCTGAAGCACTTAACACTTTCTTTGCCTCAGTCTTTAAGAGCAAGGCCAGTTGTTGTCTGGGTACCAGCTTCCTGAGCTAGAAGACAGGGACAGGGAGCAGAATGAAGCCCCCATATTCCAAGGGGAAATGGCTGACGACCTGCTACACCACCTAGACACATACAGGTCTCTGAATGGGATCCACCCAAGGGTCCTGAAGGAGCTGGCAGAAGAGCTCGTGAAGCCACTTTCAATCGTTTGTCAGCAGCTCTGGCTAACTGGGGAAGGTCCCAGTTGGGAAGTTTGCAAATGTGACACCTGTCCATAAGAAGGGTCAGAAGGAGAATCTGAGGAACTACAGGCTTGTCAGTCTGACTTGAGTGCTGGGGAGGGTCATGGAGTAGATCATCTCTTGACTGGCCTTTAGTAAAGCCTTTGACACCATTTGCCACATTATTCTCCAAGAGAAACTGGCTGCTCATGTCTTGGACATGTGAACTGTTCACCAGGTAAAAAAAAAAACCTAACAAACAAAAAAACCAAAAAACAGATAAATGTCTGAGCCCAGAGAGTTGTGGTGAGCAGAGCTATATCCAGCAGGAGGATGGTCATAAGGGTATTCCCCATGACCCAGTATTAGGGTCAGTCCTGTATAATATGTTTATTAGTGATCTGGGCAATGGGATCAAGTGCATTCTCAGTCAATTTTCAGATCACACCAAGGTGGGTAGTAGTTGATCTGGTGGAGAGTAGGAAAGTTCTGCAGATGGATCTGGACTTGCTGGATGAATGTGCAGAAGCCAACTGTATGAGGTTCAACAAAGCAAAGTGATAGGTCCTGCCTATGGTCACAATAATCCCATGTAGTGCTACAGGCTTGGGGAAGAGTGGCTGGAAAGCTGCCTGGTGGAGAAGCACCTGGTTGACAGCTGAATATGAGCCAGGGGTGTTCCCAGGTGGGCAAGAAGGCCGGTGGTATCCTGGCCTAGATCAGTAATGGTAAGGCCAGCAGAGCCAGGGCAGAGATTGTCCCTCTTTACTTGGAAGTGTGGGACTGCACCAGG
Organism: Sakesphorus luctuosus; assembly: GCA_013396695.1. Classification (NCBI taxonomy): domain Eukaryota; kingdom Metazoa; phylum Chordata; class Aves; order Passeriformes; family Thamnophilidae; genus Sakesphorus; species Sakesphorus luctuosus. The sequence goes on from VWZD01005145.1 coordinate 33,608, forward strand.
AATCCTATATTCAGTCTTGGGCCCCTCACTACTTGAAAGACATTGAGGCACTGGAGTGTGCCCAGAGAAGGGCAATGAAGCTGGTCAAGGGTCTGGAGCACAAGTCTGATGAGAAGTGGCTGAAAGAAATTGGCCTCAAATTGAACTAGGTGAGGTTTAAATTAGATAGTAGGAAAAATTTCTTTAGCTAAAGGGTCATTGAGCAGTGGAACAGGCTGCCCAGAGAAGTGGTGGAGTTGCCATCTCTGGAGATACTTAAAAGATGTGTATATGTGGCACTTAGGAACATGGTTAGGGACTTAGGAAAGTTACGTTAACTTTTGAAATTCATGATCTTAAAGATCATTTCCAACTTAAATGATTCTAGGATTCTGTGATGGAAGGCAAGGATAGCTTTGTTAAAATCATTTCTATATGGAAGTACCAAACACAGCATGTGTGTACTGGCAAATACAGTGTTGGACCTTAGAACAAGGGGAAAATTGTGTAGTCCTGGGTTAGCAGTTGGACTTGATAATCTGAGATATCTTTTCCAGTGTACATGATTCTCTGATTCTGTGATTGTGTGTGCACAGTGCAAGCACTGGGCAGAGGAAATTTGCCTTTCCTATGCTGTCATCTCTAAATATTTGAACAACTACTTTCTTACTCTAGATAGCATGAACAGTGAATGGAAGACCATTACATGAATATTTACTTCAGATAAGGAGAAAGTGAGGAGGTTATATTAAATTTGAAATATTTTGCATGGAGAGATATTCTGTCCAGTATTGCTCTGGTAACTAGCAGGAATCTGAGGTAGGGGCCATGAAACTTACACAATAGCACCTATCCATTTTTCTACAAGCCTAATAAAATTTAATGACCATTCTGTGTGCCATTTTAACAAAACTAGAATATCATGATTCCTGTTTTATAAAAAACTTTCTTTATTCCTCAGCTATTGAAATCTAATATATTAATATGGTCTCAGATGATTTGTACCAGTATTATTTTAGCTTTTATAATGAGAAATTAAACAAATAATTTTTCTAAGAATACTTTCACAGAAGGGTGTGATTTTTCAGGAAATAGGATTGTGAAGCTAATTTTCTGGAACCTGCCCTCCCAACCACCTTACCTAAAGCATATGCTGCTAGACAGCACACCGACTTCCTTGGTGTCCCTTCAGAAATGCAAAAATGGCACTAAAGACAGAGGCAAAGTAGGTGGAGTTGAGACCCAGCCTTTATTCAAGCATCAAGAAGCCTTTATGTATCTTTAATAATGAACATTAATGTAATTCTTAATTATTACTATTATGCTTCCCTGGGTAAAATTAAGTGTCAGAATCATTTATTTCTTATGCCTCTACTGTGGTTTTCACCTTATTTAGACTATAAATTTAGAATCTAGTAACCACCACTGATAACAGGAAGCTAAGCGAGGAATTTTGCTTTCCGGTATTCCCCTTAAGACATTCTCATGCCTTACTTAGTTCGTGTACACGTTTTCAGTGAAGTATCACTTACTGAAAGATTTTATTTTTTTTTGTACTCTATGAAAATGTGCGTTAGGGCATTCTGACCCATACACACATGAGCATAACATTTGTATCCCCCAATGGCCACTTGTTCACATTCAGAAGAATCACAGTCCTTTCTCAAACTACTTATTGAACAGTAAACTGTCAACATAAAAAAAATAAAAATGCTTGATGGTACCCACTGGAGACAAAACAGTGGAAGCACTTATGAAAACCTTTGAGCACAAGGCATTGTTTTATGATTAGATTTGAAATGCGTCAGAGTTTTGTAAAACGTACCTAACTCTTTTCAGTGCTCTTTTCTCCAGCTTACTCAAGAAAGGAAAATGTAGCCACTTTTTAATGTGAACTTTTATATTAAGCCAGACTGGCTGGCTGCTGTTTTGTGAGGGAAAGAGTGACAGTGTGGAATGACTAGCAGAAAAGTAGCCAACACTTATCTGGACTAAGGGCCAAAGAGGGAGACATAGCAGGTTGCAGCAGCCTTTTGCAGTTTTTTTTAATTTTTTTTAATAAAACAGCACAAGTCCATTTCCTGCTTCTTATTTTCTACCTGAGAAAATTCTTTACATAAGTTACGGAACAAGGTTGCAACAGAAACAATAAAAAAAATCACTAATATTTAGGCACCTTTTGTTGGATGGTAAAAACATGAATTTGTTTTAATAATAAGTAACACTGCAGGTATAGTATGCCTGTGACAGATACCTTTGTGAACACTGATTTTTGTGCATGTTTTTTACATATTGTGGACTGGGAAAAGGAGTTCCCTCCAAATAAAAAATACTACTAGATTTTGAATTTGTTGACCATTACACAATGAAAAGGAATGATTTGTGTACCAGTCTAGATCAGCCATGTCTCAGCATTGTGCTGTGCTGGAATGTTTTTCTTTGTAATAGACACTGAACTGTACCAACTGGTGTTGTTTGTGTATCCATCCTCCTTTTATGGAACAGGTTTCCTAAATGGGGCTTTTTTTCCATGGTATACATGTTCTTATCATAGAATGGTTTGGGTTGGAATGGGCCTTAAAGATCAGCTAGTTCCAGCCTCCCAGTCATGGGTAGGGACACCTTCCACTGGACAAAGTTGCTCAAAACCCCACAAACTGAGCACTTCCAGGGATGGGGCATCCATAGCGTCTCTGGGCAACTTGGTTCAATGCCTCACCACCCTCATAATAAAGAAATTCTTCCTAGTATTTAATCTAAACCTACCCTCTTTCAAGGGTAGATTTTTCAAGTAGTCTCTTCTCCAGGCTGAACAATCTGAGCTCTTTCAGCCTGTCTTAATAGGAGAGGTGCTCCAGACCTCTGATCATCTTAGTAGCCCTCCTCTTGACTTGTTCCAAAGGTCCTATCTTTCCTATGCTGTGGGCCCCAGAGCTGAATGAAGGACTTCAGGTAGGGTCTCATGAGAGTGCAATAGAGGAAGAGTCACCTCCCCTGACACGCTGGCCACAATTCTTTGGATGCAGCACAGGGTATAGTTGACTTTTGGGGTTGCAAGTGGACATTATGTGGTCATGTTGAGCTTCTTGTCCACCCAGGTGCCCAAGTGTCTCTCCTCAGGGCTAGTCTCAATCCTTTCTCTATGCCACATGTATCTGTGCTTTGGACTGTCGTGACCCAGGTGCAAGACCTTGCACTTGACCTTGTTGAACTTCACAAGGTTTACATGGGCCACCTCTCAAGTCTGTGAAAGTCCCTCTAGATGACACCCCTTCCCTCCAGAGTGTTGATTGCACCACACAGCTTGGTATCATCAGCAAAATTCATAGATTTCACAGGTGAGTCTAAGTTGGAAGTGACCCACACAAATCATTGAGTCCAACTCGTAAGTGAATGGCCCACACAGGGACTGAACCTGCGACCCTAGTGTTAGCACTATACTCTAACCAACTGAGCAAATCTCAGGGTCCAAGCTTGCTGAGGGTACACTCAATTCCGCTGTCCACCCTCTAGCAAAGATATTAAATAGCACCAGTCCCAATACCAACCCCTGAAGAATGTCACCTGTCCCTGGGTTACACTTGGACATCAAGCCATTTACTGCAATTCTTTGAATGTGACCATCCAGCCAATGCCCTATCAGGTGGTCCATATATTGAATACATGTCTCTTCAGTTTAGAGATAAGGATGTCATGTGGGACAGTGTCAAACGCTTTGCATAAGATCAGTTAGATGGCATCAGTAACTCTTCTATCCACCAGTGCTGTAACACCATCAGGCCCATGAATGCATCTCATCAGGTCCCATGGACTTGTGCACCTTTGGGTTCCTTACATGGTCTCAAACCTCATCTTCTCCTGCAGTGGGCAGTTCTTCATTCTCCCAGTCCCTGCTTTTACCTTCTGTGACTTGGGTGATGTGGCTGGTGCACTTGCTGGTGAAGACTGAGGCAATAAAGTCATTGAGTCCCTCAGACTTCTCTATTTCCTGAGTAACCAGATCTCCCACAACCTTCCTGAGAGGACCCACATTTTTCCGTAGTCTTCCTTTTATCACCAATGTACCTATAGAAACTTTTCTTCTTGCCCTTGACATTTGTTCCAGGCTATCTGTCCTTGCTGCCACTCTCTGTAGGCTTCATGTTTGTGTTTGTCCATGAGTTTCTTGTTCACCCATATAGGCCTCTTGGTGGTTTTGCCTGGCCTCCTCTTTGTTGGGATGCATCCCTACTGACCTTGGAGGAGGTAATCAAATATTAAGCAGTTTTTTGGGCCCCTATTCCCTCCACTGCTGTATGTTGTGGTACTCTACCAAGCAGATCACTGAGGAGGACAAAGTCTGCTGTCCTGAAGTCCACAGTGGTGAGCTTGCTGTTCACCCTCCTCACTGCCCTAAGGATCTTGAAATCAACCATGTCATGATCCCTGTATCTAAGGCTGCCCTTGAGATTCACATTCCCTACCAGCCCCTTCTTGCTGGTGACAACAGGTTTGAGCATAGCACCTCTCCTCATTGGCTTCTCTATCGCTTGTAAAAGGATGTTATAATGTACACGTTCCAGGAACCTCCAGCTTTTCTTGTGCCCTGCTGTGTTGTCCCTCCAGGTATCAGTGGGTTGAAGTATCCCATGAAGACCTGGGCTTGTGAATATGAGTCTGCTCCCAGATGTATAGAAGGCCTCATCTGCTTGGTCTTCCTTGTTGCATGGGTTGTAGCAGATCCTCACCATAATGTCACCTATCTATGCCCTCCCTTTAATCCTGACCCAAAATTCTTGATTTTGGCTCCTCATGCATTCCAGTTGGTCAATGACATAAAGAGTGACACCCCCCTCCTTGTCTCCCTTAACTGTCCTTCCTAAAAAGCCTATATCCTTCCATTCCAACAGTCCAATCATGGAAGCCATCCCACCACATCACCACATGATGGTGCCAATAAGATCACAGACCTGCAGGTGCACACATGTCGTGAACTCCTCCTTTTTATTCCACATGGTGTGTGCATTTGGGTAGGGGCACTTTAGTTGGGCCCTAGATGAAGTCAACCTACTGTCTGAAATGCTGGAAAATGTTTTCTCAGGAACTATGAACTACCATTGGTTAGAAATTATGATTTTTTTAACTAACCTACCTTGTAAGTGGTAGTAAGTACATAGGATATCAGTGAATTAGAATGTCACTTTAAAAGTAGTCTTAATTTTTACAGTAAATATGGTATTTATTGCTAAACAAAAAATGGCAATGTGATTCTATGGAGAGTATATGAACCTAGAGGCATCCTGCAGGATGGTCTCAGAGTGACTATAGTCTCGGAGGCAGTTTCATTCCTATTGCTCCAGTGAAATACTAATGAGATGACTGACATAAACAGAAGCAAAGTACCACTTTACTCAGTACAGGTAAATTTATGGTTGTGTTGTTATATGAAGATAAGGCTGCATGTTTCCCTCCTACTGGGCGGAAAAAAGGAAGCAGGTAAAAGAACAAGAAAGGAATATTTTTCATACAAAAATTTACAGTAAAGATCTTATTTTTTTTCTTTTAGATGTGGATTGAAAGTACTCCAAAGGACAGTCAAGCTCTGGGGAAATGTTCTAAGAACAGTAATTTAGAGATTCTCTGTTCAGTTAAAAAATGTACCATGCTTTTTCAATATTGGTTGAAAAGTACTTTGAGATCAATAATTCTCTGCAAACTTACAGGACAACAACCAAAGAAAATATTTATGTGTTCTATTCTTTGATCAAACTGCAATTAGTACCTGGTATATGTCAGCCATTACATTAAAATTCTTCTGCTAAAAATACTGGCTTTGATGGCTTGTTGTAATTTACTAGTTCAAAATTAGGTTTATGTTGAACATTTCAATGCCACATTGATTTTGGAAAGCAACCAAGTTGCTTGATTAATGCTAGAAATAATGAAACTATCTTATAGATTCATGACCTGTGTTCCTATGGTGCAGGGGCCTGGTCCTGTCTCCTCTTGTTCCTTATAAATAACCTTCCTCCCACCCCAAGTAATATCTTTACTTTCTCTGCAACATCTGCAAAGCCTCCCTATTCACACTATGCTTGGCTCTCTCCCATGTCCCCTAAATCCCAGCTGCTGAGGAAGCAGCAGCTTGTATAATAGCTGATTTCAACATAATGTCTGTGCTGATTGAGAGATCAAATAAATCTGATAGTTGCTGAGCTTGTATGGCTGCCTTTCCAATGGGGGTCTTATGCTGGGCTTTTGTTTTGTCTTTCCGGATACCAATATTCTCAGATCTCTTAGCAACTTGTCTTCTAGGTCTCAAGCTTCCTGTTGAAATGCAGGACAATGAGCAAAGGTGGTGGGAATAGTGCACAGAAGAAGAGAACTGTCAAATAGATGGACAAGTCAGTCACACATATTTAATCTCCTTACTGAAACAAAAATTAAAAGAAGAATGAAGTGGGAGCAAGGGAGCAGCTTGCATGTGTGGGTCCCTGTCCACAAATAAAATCCAAATTAATGACACTGACATTGTTCTAGAGCCTCCCCAGTAATTCTGAATTTTCTCTGAAGTAGCCTCATTCCTCTCAGTCCATCTGAAGCTACCCACCATACACCCTTCTCTGATTCCTCAAGTGACTTCCCCTACCCATGATCCATAGTCACATATCTCCTCTCCTGCAGTGACCCTACTCCCTGTAAGCTCTGCCCCCATCATTGGTCCTAGTTTCTACCCCAGACTCCCTGTTCAGCCCAGAAACTACAAGTCTTCTGGTCTCAACCCCTTCCACCTCCACTTCTGCTGTGGGACATACCTAAGCTCAGTGCTCCATACATATCTATCTCTTTTCTCAGCCAGATCCAAGTACTTTGATTTAAACTGCCTGTTGCACACTCCCATGCCTGCCAAAGCCAGGTGGAGTATTCTAGATGGTTTTTAATATATGCCTTGAACACTAATAATAGCACTTTACTTTGTGGTGTATCTATCTATTAATGTAACCTGCTGTCATCTTTGCCTTCTTTTCCAACAGCTGTGAAATTATTTGATGGTTTTAATTATTTTTCATAATAACTCCCAAATTCCTCTCTTGATTAGCTTCCTAGATGAGATTTCCATTTAGTACATATTCTCTAAGTTGGTGTTTGGTTTCCCTGCTAATTATCCCACATTTTTTCCTGTGTTAAGCTGCATTTGCCATCTGCTCATCTAGTCACAAAAAATAATGGAAAACCTTTTGAATCCGATTGCATTCTCCTAATTGCTGCCTCTGTCTCCAGTTGTATTATTACCCACAGATTGGAAGATCTTGGGCCAAATAATTGATTAAAAAAGTGAGATTCCTTTGATTTTGGCTGAGCCATGTTGATACATACTGAGATCCTGATTTTCACTTCTCACTGTTGTGTATTTTAAGTTCCCCATCTTTCAAAAAATAAACATCTGAGTCATACATCTCTCAATTTTCATATACAGTGTTGATGCTGCATATCCCACAATTAGACCATGCTCCTACTGTGAATGAGTATTTCATTTAGCTACACTGTGCTTGTACTCTCTCCAGGGAATTCACATGAAGCTAGGAGCACTTCCAAAGAGCTTCAATGTTTCAATAAACATGAACTGAGCAGTCATTTGTGGCTATGCTTATATGAATGTCTGCAGATGTTTGCAATATCAATGCTTACAGCATTAAAAACATCCCAAACCAACAACGCTTGAGTTCTCATATGTATCTTTCTTCTTTCTCTGGATCTATTGATCCCCCCCTCCCTCCCCCCCTTTCTCAATGTTTGTGTATACCATTTTGCTGTAGGTACTTAGAGCCTTGCACTTGGATTCTGTGATGCTCGTTACTTCCTGATACTTGTTACCTTACTTGGTAAAAAATACATTCTTTTTGTCAGTTGATATCTTCAGTTCTTGATTCTTGTTACCAAGCTCTTTCTCACAAAGTCCATTCTTATACTTTGTTCCTATCTGTATATTTGTGTCTCTTTTCCTAGACTCTACTTAGGAAAATTTCTTTCTTTCATGATAAACTCTTATTTCCAAATTAGCTGAATTGGATTTTTGGAGCTATTAAGCTAATACAGTAAGGAAACCTACATGGTCGAAAAATGTTTCATATGGACATAACACTTGTAAGTTGTTAGTTTGAGAAGTTTGACTAAAATCATAGAATCATAGAACCAAATGGATTGGAAAAGACCTCCGAGATCATCAAGTCCAACCCTTGGTCCAACTCCAGTCCATTTACCAGATCATGGCACTCAGTGCCATGTCCAATCTCAGTTTAAAAATCTCCAGGGATGGTGAATCTACCACCTCTCTGGGCAGGCCACTCCAATGCCTGATGACTCCCTCTGTGAAGAATTTTTTTCTGATCTCCAACTTAAATTTCCCCTGGCAGAGCTTGAGCCCGTGCCCCCTTGTCCTATTGCTGAGTGCCTGGGAGAAGAGACCAACCCCCGCCTGGCTAGAACTTCCCTTCAGAACTGAACACAATACTCAAGGTGTGGCCTCACCAAGGCAGAGTACAGGGGAAGGATCACTGCCCTGGTCCTGCTGGCCATGCTGTTTTTGATCCAGGACTGGATCCCATTGGCCTTCTTGGCCACCTGGGCACACTGTTGGCTCATGTTGAGCTTCCTGTCAATTAGT